>VDFB02271358.1:53589313-54048237 GCA_007258455.2 Sequoia sempervirens | reverse complement strand
TTTTTAAAACAAACCCGTTTTGTTTTTGCCCGTCCCTGACCAAACCCACCTTTCAAATTTAATTTTTTACGTAAAAAATTGCGTAAATCACGAAGGGGGGTTTTTCTTTCTAATTCACCTGCTGTCCGCTTGTGCCCTCGCGGTACATTGCCCGCACTCCATCCGCCCGATGCACGATCGCGGTGTCGTTGTCTGTCGGCATCGTCTACCTTGTTGCTTTTCTCTCCTCTCCACTCTTCCTCTCAACTGCCACAGTGACAATGACCCAGGTAATTTTTCAAATTACCTTTTTAACCCCCCCTCTCCAAAAAGGTATTTTTTACCTTTTATTTAATTTTTTATTCTCCTAATTAATCCCCAACTTCCCGAGGCTGCCATTCGCAAACCGTACGTCCAATCCACTCCGTTCAAAAGGCAAAACTTGCTTAATTTTTTGCCCTCTATCCAATGGTCTCCTCCATTTCCTTCTATCGAGACGTCGTCTGGGGCCCCTCCTTTCTTCCCCAACCGCCCTCTCGAGGGGGCATACCCTACCACTTCCTTCCATCTATTTCAAACCAGGCACTGGGGCATCCCCTTTCTTCTTCGTCAGGCTGGGGCATCAATCCTCATTCCTTTCTTCATCCTTGACATTCACTTTTCTTCGAAACATTGTTATTTCAACAATATTTCGAAGAGGGGCAAAATGTAGACACCTAAATTTAATCACTTCCATATGATTAAATTTGTTGCATTTACGTCTATCATATTAATATTAATTTATTAAATTAATATTACACCCTTTGTCTCATACCGATAAAGTATTTAATTTAATAATTAATACTTTGTCTTTTACCTTATTCCTCTCTAAATTAAATAAATACACTAATTTATTTAATTTAGTCATTCTTCCTCTTTTTGATTTAAAAATCAATTTAAAAATTCCTCACTTTCTCTCTCCTTGTCACATCCTCCTACATTTGCCACTTGCCTCTAATCTTCTGTTAATTAGCCTAATCCAATATTTGCACAACCTTAACCAAAATCATTAGCTAAATTTAGCACCACTTTTTGGTCAATTCTTCCATTTTTCCTTTTTGATATTGACCCCCTTTCCTATGTGAATTTTTAATTCACATTTATTTGCTCTAGATTCCTCTCCTTTAAATGTGAATTTTTAATTCACATTCCATTCTCCCAAGGCTTCTAGAACCTTGGACTTGTCACAATCTCCACATGTGACCAAGTCCCACCTTTTTGGAGCCCACCTTTTACCCTCTAGATCATCCTAGGAATGTGAATTTTTAATTCACATTTATCCCCCCAACCACCTTTCCTTTTCCCATGTAGATTTTTGAGGAATTCTAAAATTCCTCAAGTGTCCCTTTCACTCCCACTTGGGGACAAGAAATCCCTTTTTGTGGAAATCCTCTCATCCCCCAAGGTGCATGTCCTTTTCCACCTCATGTACCTTTTTGACAACTCATCTCCACCTCATATCCTCTTGTCCACTTCACCCTCCACATGTCAAGATGTGAGGGCTTGTGGGTTCTCAACCCACCATAGCCCTTCATCTTGGCCTTGTTGGAGCAATCTTGACCATTGAATTCTCTAGAGAATTCAAGATCCTCTATAAATACCCCCTCCTCAAGGGCATTTCCAACACTTTGCACTCTCATAACTACATGCTGTCCATTTGAATCTTCAAGCATTTTTCAATCATTCAACCATCTTTGTTCATCATTTTTCATATTGAAGCTTGCATTTTAGTCATTCAATCCATCATCTAAGGAGCACACAACCAATCCAAGTAAGGGCCAATCAAAGATGTATCAACAACAAGGGAGGTAAAAGTATTTGTGTTTTATCTTATTTGCATTCCTTTTCGTTGAACCACTCTTTTGGCTAATCTTGAGGTGTCCTTGGTATTTTGTTATTCACGTTTCTTAGTTGTTTTTCACATTTAGAGCAGTAGGAATTCCAAGGTATCACAATTATATTTATGTCAACATTTTATTTGGTTGTAAAACTTTTTAGATATTTGCAATAGAAATATCATTTTCTTACAATTTTGGTTTTCATTTTCTTGATCTAAATTTGATTATTTAATGTGTTATCATGGTGAGAGATAGGGTTAACGTATAACCTAGATCTTGTGATGAAGTGAAGAAAGATAGTACTCTCTACTATATTTGTAGTTTTAGACACACAAAAATGTCCTGATTGATATAATGCTCTCAAATTAGGTATACTAACATGATTTCCTCTTGAAACACATCCTCTTTTTGATTAATTAATTCAATTATCCTATCTATTTAATTAATTTCATTATATTTTTCTATTAACCTAATTCATCAAATCAGGGTAATTCACCCCCTTTCATGCTAACATTTCATTGCATTAAATTAAATAAATCAAACTATTTAATTTAATTCCCTAAGTCTTCTTATTTAATTAGATAACCGTAAGTTATTTAAGCAAATGTAATTTAACCTTTCCCCATTCATTAAATCATTCAATTTAATAAATATCACTTTAAATTCTTCTAAAATCCCCTAATTGTATGATTAACATTTTTTAATTAACAATTATTTAATTAATCTAATTTTCCTCCAAAAGGGGAATATTCCCATGGAATATTCCTTCCCCTTTTTTGCACAATTAAACTTTGTTTTTGTATCAGGGTCATATTTTCAAGTTTAAAGCATTATTTAATTGATAAACATCAAAACCCCAATCAATTATCGAGAACAATGAAAACATAAAAGCGTAAAAAAAAATGAAACAATCTCACTCAATCCTTCATGCATCCATTGAATTATCTCCATAGCTCTTCTCCATTTTTCTTGAGTATGATAATTTCCCTCGGATTTTTCTTGAGTATGCAAATAGGCCTATAACAATGACAAAGTAAAATATTGAAGATTCTAATTATTATCTCAACAACATGATAGCCTATGAATTCAATATTCTCTAAGATATCCTAAGATGATAAGCAACAATGGTATTTATAGAGAAAATGATGGAAAATGGATGATGGAGATTGAAAAGACATGAATTCGATCAATGGACGAAATTAGATGAGACAAGATGAGATAAGATCGAAAGTGAAAGAGGAAACAAATTGATTTTTTGAAAAAATCAATTAGTTAAAAGAGGAAAGTGAATTTTGAAATAATGGAAACATTATCTCATTGCAAGAAGAAAAAAATGACTTCACTTTTTTATTAAATAAAAATTTAATTCAAAAAGTGAAAGGAAAAATGAGTTATTTAATTAAATAGAATTTAATTTATTTGTGTCAGAAAAGCTGAAAGTGAATTAATTAGATAATTTAGATTATTTAATTAATGGAAGAATTAATGACATTAGGTAATAATTAAATAATTAAGATTATTTAATTATCAAATATGAAGAAGGGTTTTTAATAAATTGACAGGCCTAGTGGTAATTTCTAGGTGTCTATATTTTTAATTTCCAAAATATCCTTTTTCCTCACCAATTAGAATATTACAAAAAATATTCTCTCTCCTCCAATCATTTGAAAAAGGGAATATTCTCACTTGGCTTCTTGAGCAAGTTAAACTTGAAACCTCTTGAGCAAGTTAACCTTTGACCTCTTAAATAAGTCAAAAGTGTGTTTGTTTGGAAGGAATGGGAACCCTTGATTAAATCTCATCTTGAATTCTCACCTATTGATGAGAATCCATGATCCATGCCTCCAACTTCTTCCATCCATGACCATTGATTAACCTTTTTTTATCTCAACCTTTCATTTCTCATTTGATTTCCTATAAATAGAACACTATTTGGAGATAAATGGATCCATCTTTCAATTTGCAAACTTATGCTATTGGAATCACTCACACTCACACTCATACTTTATTCACATTTAGCATATTTCAGTTCATTGTTAGCGACATATTAGTTTTAAGATTCCATTAATGGATTTCATGCATACATTTAGCTTATTTATAGATTAGGGTTTGAATCTTTTAGCTTGGAATCCACTTAGATTAGCTTAGCTTTTGCATATATAGATATTTTTTAGCATAAAATCATATTAATTTAGCTTGCATCATGTTCAATTTAGCATAAATCATGTTTTCATCCACATATCACAACAGTTTCATCGATTCTCTTCAATAGAATCAATTGGAACAAGCTCATTGATCATGGGATTGGGAAAGGGTCATTGTTCCACATCAACACGACACTAATTCTAAAATAGGATAAGTTTTAAATGGGTTAGAGTAGACATTTAAATGCTTTCACAGTTCATAATGTTTATTTTCAATAAATATTTAGCTTAACTTTCATTTGAGTGATCTTTTTTAAGATTGAGTATTAGTGGCTACATTATGCTTCGATTCTTCATGAATCAAGTGTAATCAACCCATACTAGTATCCTCGATCAAAATTGTGGCGCTAGAAGGAGGGAAAACTATTAGTTTAATAAATTTCTATCTTGAATTCTATTCGTTTTGACTTTTGCAAGAAAGAGCGACACCCAGCTCAATTTCAATGATTCCTTTGCAGGATGTCACCATACAACGAAGCTATCCTCATTTCAAACAATAACTCCTATTAAATGCACCGACGGTGATTAAATAAATGGAAACCCTAATACTTTATCGAGGTATTGAATATTTACAAACAATGACACCCAAAAAAATAGCATTGCTATTGTGCTCTCTCATTTTTCTACAGAGCGACACCCTTCTTCACCAGAGTGATGCCCTTATTCACCAAAGCAATGCTATCATGTGCAGTGATGCCCAACTTTGGTAAGAATTTTAACGATAATTTTTTAGCATGTTTTTTGATTTTTTCAATTCATCAGGGTACTAACATGCCTCTAACATTGTTCTAGGTTTTAGACTAATGTGGTTTTGTAGGTTGGATGACACAAAGTTAAATTGAAGAAGCATTCTCTTATTAATATTTTATAATTGTAAAAAGCGTTTGAAGCTTTGGGGAAATTATAACCCAATTTATTTTGCTCTTTAATTTATGTTCTAGGACCTCACTATATTTCATTTGGGTTTAAAATGAAAACTCAAATGGTACTAAAATTAAACCCTCATCTCATCATTGTCTTTTGGGTTTAAAATTGACCAAGGAAACTTATTTCATTTGGTGCATAAAATGAATTCATCTTAGCTTTAGTCGGTAAAATGAATCAATGTCTACTTTGTTGTGACAAAATTGTAGTGCGTATCCAATCCCCTCGTGCTTTGTGCAATCTTAGGTGAAGATAAATACTCCAAGTGTACTTCGTTGTTTGTGTGCACTTATAGTACATATCCAATCTCCTTGTGCTTCGTGTGATATTGGGTGAAGAAAAATACTTAAGTACACTTATGCTTTGTGTCACCCTTAAGAGAGGACTTACTATGACACACACCCTGCAATGAGAAACTCATAGGCAAGTTCTTGCAATCACATTTATTGGCGGGCTATATTAAAGGTTGGAAAATCACGAGAAAAAACCTTCTATCCTAGACTATATAACATATTGCACCTAGTACCATGCATTAAGTGGAATGGGAATGGTAGTAAAATCCTTAAGTGGCAAAGTAGGCATGTATACGGTTGGGTGTTCTCAATTTGTTACTAAGAGCCAAACTATTTAGTTACCAAAAATCCTTAATGCTTGTTGGTGCAAGAACGATCATTTTGAAGCCACCCCACATTTGTACTATTCATTGTTGAAATAAAAAAATCCTTAGGGTCTTAGGATCTTTAGGATTTTGAGATTTGGTGGTCCTGAGAAGTGTGTGCCATCGAGGGGATCCAATGTCCCCAAATCTCTAACTATTCACAATGTCTTAGTGTTTGGAGAAATCTGAGTGGGGACTCAACAAGTATAGCCATTTAAACCTACGATTGTAAATGATTGTGAGTCTGTTTAATACATTGTTTGGTTCCAAAATGTTACAAAACAAACATTCACTATCTTCCTCAAAATTTCAAACACTTTGGCTTAAATATGGATACCTATTGAATTAGCCTTGATATTACTACTTGTCCTAAGGATTTCTATCCTTAGAGATTTATAAATATCTTGAATTATATCTCAATCCATATTTTCTAAATACAACATAGGCAATTATGGGTCCAACCTCATGATTTTCACAAAATGGACATTGTGAAGGTTATGATGTTTTTGAGATAAATATTTAGTTTGAAATCATAATCAATACAAGTGTTTGTGGTAAAATAAATTCACTTAAGCAAGATAAATACCTACCCAATGGAGAAATGTTGGAAACATCTTAGACGAAGAAGAGGAACAAGCCAATATTGAGGTTGGACGACCCATATTACCACCACTCGCATGGCAATAAATATATTCCTTTCTTCCATAAAATTGAACTCTTCTAAATGATCTCATGCAAAGTTAGGATCCCTAAAAGGTCTACTAGTCATCACTTTAAACTTATGCATCTTAGTTTAAAAGAAATCAAAAACCATATTTAAGCACTCTACCTCAATAGAAACAAATTGTTAGTAAAATTTTATCAATGCACATTGAGGAAACATCCACACATGTACATGTTCTTTATGAGTCAAAACCCAAGTATTTTTCATGATAATCAACCTATCTAAAACCTTGGTCCTTTTCATGGTCTTGAACTCCTCTAATTGATCTATCACACAAACAATATCCATCGAGGAAGATCTAAATGTCGCCATTATAGACATAGGTATTGTAATTACAATTTTAGTAGGGAGTGGGCCTTAATACTTTATCACAATAATAACCTCTTGTTAAGAAACTATTATGCTTGATCTATGAGGAACCAACCAAATTTAGATACCCACATCTATCCTCTTGTTTATGCCAAAATTAGTCTTTAGGATTTGAACACTTTAGAGGTATAACATCATTCTCACTACCTTGGTCTTGGAGAATAAAGCTTCATTCTAAGTCAACATTGGGTCAAACATTTCATCCATCCTTCATCATATTTCATCATTCATCTTTGCAAATTTTTTGAATACACTAACATTTTTTGACTTGGACATCAATCAACCCAAAACCCTAACTTGGCTATTTTGTATGTGAAATGAATCCTTTTCCATGCATTTAGGTAAGTTAGTTATCAATCTTGAATTAGTCTATCTTGAAGGTCATGATTCTACCCTCAAGATTTACAAGTTCATCAACATCCTTTATCCCAACATCAAAACATCAAACTTGAGTCATAAGTGTTGTCCCAAAATGTTTGTAAAGGTCACTCTCCACATCACCCATATTTTCATCCCCCACTATCATCATTGCTTCAAAAATACTTAGAGTGCCACTTTTACCTAGATTTGAGTCAACTAGAGAGTTCAAACATTATAAATATCAACACAAATCTCCCAACCGTGACACAAAATTTATGGTAAAGACGAGATCATAGCACAAGAGAATCATGGAAAAAACCAAAGTCACATTTACCTCAAGTGATCCAAATCCTTTAAAATTTGATCTGAGAAGTAAAGTTACCCCATCACAACAACCATCATATTTTTTAGGACCATATGAGATAGAAGACATCATGAACAATCCCTTTGAACTTACTAGGGAGGAAATCATAGAATGTCAAGCCTTTGAAAATGTAGCTCCTATTTCCCTGTCATTTGTTGCACAAAATGACACACGGATTCACAACTCCATTACTAGAGGTAACTCAAACATCCACTCCCAGTCTTACAACTAGCCTTACTAAGGACTTTGGTCTAACTCTTCCTTTTGAGAGTAGCACACTTGTGGGTACCCTCAATACTAATCCTCCATCCCAAACAACCACTTGGACACCTACCTTTGGTGCTCCTCTAGTTCGTGAAGATCCCAAACAACCATATAAACCTCTTAAAATTCATTATTCCACCATGACCTCCACATATCGAGGACACCCATCTTCATTCATACCCATGAGTACCACAAGTGGGGCCACCATCACACAAAGTAGTTAAGACCAAATGTATCAAAAACACACACAAGGGCATGCCAATACTATACCACAAATTCAACCCTTGATGCAGATAGGGACATCTTTACCCAATCCTCCCATTGGTTCATCTATACCTTTGGTTTCACAAAACACATCCACTCCATCCATCACCAATCCATCTCAAAATAATCCCTTGGTCATGAATCCCACCAACCTAGGTAATATCTTGTTTACATCTCTAGCACAAGGAAATCCTCAAGACATGGGACAATGGAATCTTTTTAATCAATGGACTCAAGGTCCTAGTGTGTCATTTCCATCACAAAATCTAATGGCACCATCTTCATCTTTTCCCATGGTCCCCTTTACCATGCAAAACCAAACAAGACCTCATACTGACATTCCTCCACATCAATCCACCATCTTGCAAGGGATGCTAAACCAAGGGAACCCTTCACCTCTCATCAAAAATTTGCTACACACTTAGAACATCAACACTCACAACCCATGTCATATATCCCAACAACCACCTAATCCTACAATGCAAGAACATACCGTAGCTTTACAACAAGCACAACAAGTTTATCAATAATCCATCCAACAAAATCAACAATAGCAACAACAAAAAGCAACCCTAGCAGCCCAACAACAACAACAACAACAACAACAAGAAGCAGCCCTAGCATCCCAACAACAACAACAACATTAGGCTCATCAAGCAACTTTAGCATCAAAAAAATAATAGCAAGCCCAACAACAAGCCCTCGTGGTGTAGCAACAACAACAATCCCAACAACAAGCCCTCATGGTGCAACAATAATAGTAGGCCCAACAAAAAAAAAAAAACCCTTACTAGCTCAACAATATGCCCAACAACAACAACAAGAATAACCAAGTTCTTACTATAATCCTCGATAGAGCATCATCAATACAAATGCATTAGGAACATATAAATTGACATTGCAATCACCCTCACAAAATATCACACCACCATACACCCCATACAACACCTCATCATATCAAAACACATTCTTCATCCCACCGTATGTTCCTCCACCAAACTCGTAGGATGATCTAGCATCACAGTTTAAGGCACTATCTCAAGAAATGGAGGACCTTCAAATGGGAAAGACAAAGAAGCCCCATACACAGAATCTATGTCCTTATCCATTTGATCAAAACATAGCAATGGTATTGTTCCCTCTTGGTTTTGAAATACCAAAAAATCAATAAATACAAAGGGAGAAGAAGTCTTGTGGACCATGTCAATGAATTTAACATCATGTGTATGGAGGTGGCCTACAATGATTCCTATTTAATGTGCATCTTCCCTCGAAGTTTAACAGGTCATACCATGGATTGGTTTTCTCATCTACCTTCCAACATCAATTTTTTTTAGGAAATTACCGATAAATTCATGAATCACTTCTCCTTCAACCTTGACATGGATGTAAGTCTAGAAGAACTATACACTACTAGGAAAAACAAAGGATAAAATTTCACTAATTTCTTACAATGATGGAGACAAAGAGCTAGTAAGAGAAAGTGGCCTCTCCTTGATGAACAACAAGTGAGAATCATCATAACAAATCTGGATCCATATCTATTATTCCACTTGAAAATGCAATGCATCACATCTTATGACGAGCTTGTCCCTAGAGTCCTTAACATCAAGAGAGATCTAATCTCACAAGAAAATAATCAAGCTTACAAAGATCATCACCCATCAAATAGTTCAAATGACAAGCCTTGTGTCTGGGCTAAGAAAAAGAATGTAACAAACAATTGCATTGTAGATGCTAAGGTGGTCCTAAGTGCCCCTATGCCAAACAACAATCACATTGCTAACATCCAACCAACTGTGGAGCAAAAAAAACCTCCTCAGAATAATCAGATCAATAACACTGACATGCAACAAAGGTGAACCATGAAGAAGAACATCTATCCTAAACACAAATAGACATAGTTATCTAAACCCATAGAAACCATCATGAAAAATATGGTAGAGTCAAATCTGATAACACTTCCCAACTTTGAAAACTACCAAGAATCACAAGAGAAACCGTCCTGGTACAATGAAAAAGACCTTTGTGACTTTCAAAAGATTAAAGGACACAAAATATAAAAATGTGTGAGGCTCAAAAAAATTATCCAAGACCTCATAGAGAATGACACCATATATTTTGAAGTACCAACTAGGAATTAGGATCTTAAGATATAGAAGAACCCTATGTTGGATCATAACAAAGCAAACAATACCGAAAAATCCAAGGATTACACCAATGTGGAGCATACCTATTCCAATGTAGTTGCTTCTTATGATAGAGTCATTACCGTTGTCACCATCAAAGGGCCTAGTGCGGAGTGTGGAGTCACCACAGGACATGGAAAAATTACCCTCCAAGGAGTCCCATCTCAATATAAGGCACAACCTAATTTTCCAACATCCAATCCTAGGAAGTACAATCTCCTAGATCAACTTAAGAAAACCCCCACACAGATATCAATCTTAGAGATATTGAGGCTATCCCCCGCACATAAGGAAATATTGGAGAAAGATTTTTCCGAGTCATCCGTTCTCGAGGATATTGATACAAATTAGTTTCAAGCTATGGTAGGCCATATCACTAATCACCTTCTCACCTTCTTTGAACAAGACCTACGGGCACAACCATCTCATAACCATGCTTTACACCTTGAGGTTATCATTCATAAGAATAAGGTCAAAAGAGTCTTAATAGATGGAGGTGTTGGATATAACATTTGTACCCTTTAGTTGATAAAAAATTTGGGCTATTCAGAAGATACTATTGAAAAGACAAAGAGTACCACCATCAGGGCATATGACAACCAAGAATGGGTATCACAAGGTATCATCGCATTACCCATCCAAGTGGGTCCCCTCATCGCATAAACTACATACCAAGTGTTAGACCTTGATCTTCCCTATAACATCTTGCTTGGTTGACCATGGATCCATGCCCTAAAAGTTGTAGCTTTGACTTATCATCAATGCATGATGTTTTCTTTCAAGGGTAGAGAGATTACCATCCATGGAGATCTTGAGCCTTTTTACTACTACAAAAATCTTGAAGCCAAGTTCTATAAGATCCCCCAAGTACCCAAGAATGACGAAGGGCCTACACCTTCTACCTCATTTGTTGAGCCATCATCTCCTGCATCTACCTTTGAAATAAAGGAACTCATTGTGCAAAACATTCTTGACATCAAAGTGGTGATCCAAGATGATGGTTGTGGGAACTATAAGCTAATGAAGAACACCTTTGTTGTAGGAGAGCTACCTATTTCTCCTCAATTTCATGGGAAACCCACATCTAGCAACAAAGAGCCCAAAACAATCAAGATGGAAGCTACTACCTTCACCAAGTGGGGGGATTTGAATCAATAAGATGTTAATGAGGACGATATCTCTAAAATCCTCTATCAAGATGAATGATTTGTTCCCACTCTTCCCATAAAAATATGGTAACAAAAGCTTGTAGCTAATGAAGGGATGTGAACATAACAAGAATGAGAAGCTAGTAAAAAATGATAATGGTTTACTAGAACCCATCATTCCTAAGAAATGACTAAAGAATCTTGGCCTAGGTTGTACTACTAACAAGGTCACCCTTATTGGAAAAGTTACTTCCGCTAAATGAGTTGAGGCTTCCTCTTGGTTACATACATCACATTATATGACCTTAGAAGACTTCCCCCTTGATGTTGCTGACCTATTTGAGAATAACTCCCTCTTGATGATATCCATAACATCCTTCACTCTGATTTATCAACCAACATAAATATGCCTAGTATACCCCGAACTCATTGACATGGACTAACAAGGACCACCTGTAGACACATAAAAATGACCTAGGCCTGCAAGCTCTATTTTTACCACTTTCATCCTAGCATAATTATGACATCTTAATTATGTCCTTGCTCCACATTCGACTATTAATTAAATAATTCATAATTATTTAATTAATTCATGTCCTTTTATTCTTCATGATTATTAAATAAATAAATTTTATTTATTTATTAAATACGTCATTAATTGTCTAAGTCTTCCCCTAATTAAATAAATTTCTTAATTTATTTAATTACCTTTATTCATTTATTCTTCCTGATTATTAAATAAATGAATTTCATTTATTTATTTAATATGTCACTAATTCTCATAATTAAATGAATTTATTAATTTATTTAATTATTAATCATATCCTCTAAACTAAATAATTATCTTTAATTATTTAATTGTCAAAATTAACATTTCCCTCATTTTAAATAAATGAAATTATTTAAAATGATCTCACATTCTGGACTGTCAATTCATTTTAGTAAATAATTTGAAAATCGATTATTTATTATCACACAAAATCCATATTTTGAATTAATTTAATTCAAAATGATAATATTTTTCCAAAAATCAAATAATCGAGTAGATTCTTGATTTTCCAAATCTGCTTTTTCAGTTCAATTCTTATCTTCTTGATTTTTTGAATCTCATAAATCAAGCAGTCTTTATCTTCTTGATTTTCGAAAATATTTATCTTTTTGATTAATTATCTCATTTATTCTCGACCGCTGATTCGTTCTTCTCAAATAACATCTTGACCACTCATTTAATGATTTTTCCCTAACCCTAATTAGGGATTGTCACATGAAATATGGACCTCATATTTTAGGCTTCCGTCAACTTTCAATCTCGTTCATCTATCCAAAATTGCATTTTCTATAAAATGACAATTTTGCTCACATTTTTGATTACACACACACATACTCACATACACGTATGCTTATAGTTTATTTGTGATTTTGGCATATTTATCTTAAGCATAGTAGTCATTTCATCATAGGAATAGAAACTTTATTTCATTTTGGACATTCATATTCCAAATCCTTCAAAGCTTGTGTAGGACATAGTCTTTGTTGTCAAGTTGCTCGTACATTGAATCTGAGGGCAACACATCTTTCAGCAAGTTAGAAGGTGTAATGGAGGTCAGCCATGGAGATTGAAGACACTTGGCGAGCTTGTTCCGTTTTGTGTTTTCATTTATATTTCCTTTGCTCTTCATTATTTTCTTTGGGTTTTTATGCTTTGATATTTGATAATAAAACCTTTAGAAAATTAACCCCCTCAAATATCTATTAAGTCGGGCAGCATTAATAGGATGTCTAGCAAAATGGGTCATGATTAGGAGCAAATATGATATTCAATATGTAGAAAGAAAGGAAATAAAGGGAAAAGTCATAGTAGACCAGCTGGCGAATGCAACTATACAAAGTGATCACCCCTTAGTGGCAGATTTTCTAGATGATTCGATATTCCATACGGAACCTAAGTCACCTTGGAGACTCTACTTTGACGGATCACACACTAATCATGGCTCGAGGGTAGGGATCCTATTCATCACCCCTCAAGGAGACTCCATTCCTAAGTCTTTCCACATAGCTTTCCCATGCAGAATTAATGTGGTAGAATATGAGGCACTAGTTGCAAGACTTAGAATGGCTATAAAATAGAAAATTAGAACACTACATGTCTATGGGGATTCTCAGCTAGTCATCAACCAAGTTAATGATGACTATGACACAAAGGATGAGAAACTCATGCCCTACAAACAAATGGTTACCAACTTTTAGACATATTTTCATATGGTGACATTTGAACAAGTTCCAAGAGCACAGAACAAAGCGGCAGATGCAATGGCTACAATAGCCTCTCTCCTTGACATTCCAAGCAATATGCCTCAGCTGGAATTCCTAATAGAAAAATTGTTGGTCCCTGCCTATGACATTCCAGAGTTAGAGATGGTTTGCAAACTTGTTGGTCCCGACTCTCCCTAGTACCAAGATATTTATGACTACCTTAAGTCCCAAACCCTTCCACCTAATTTGTCCAATAACCATAGGAAGTCTTTTATCCGAAAAGCCACAAGATATGCTATCGTCAGTGATACCCTTTATCGCCATAGCTTTGACGACACCATCCTTAAATGTCTTGAAACTAACAAAGCACGTACAACCTTATGCAAAGTACATGAGGGTATATGTGGGTATCATTCGAGTGGTCCTACTCTGGAAAAGAAGATAACAGGACTTGGGTACGACTGGCTAACCATTGAAAAATATGCACTAGAATATGTCAGGACTTGTCGCCAATGCCAGATTCACAGTGATTTGATCCACTCTCCAGCGTAGGAACTTTGGCCGATCACTTCTCCTTGGCCCTTCGCTCAATGCGGACTTGACCTCATGGGTAAGATCCATCCTACCTCGTCCAATGGCCACAAATTCGTCATCACCGCCATTGATTATTTTACAAAGTGGATCGAAGCCATCCCCCTGACGTACATAACCGACAAACAAATATCTAAATTCATTGTTAACTACATCATTTTCTGGTATGGCCTTCCACAATCCATCATCACTGACAACGAACACCCATTTAAAAACCAAGACGTTCATGAGTTATGTGAGCGATTTCACATCCAACATCATTTTTCCTCTTTGTATTACCCGCAAGGAAACGGTCAAGTTGAGGTGTCAAATAAAACCATTGTTAATATCCTTAAAAAAGACTGTCAATGATGTTGGTCGTGACTGGCATATCCAACTCAACCCTGCTCTGTAGGCTTACTGCACTAGCATTCATATGCCTACGGGAGCCACTCCATTTTCTCTGGTCTTTGGAGCTGAGACCATCTTGCCTATCGAGGTTGAAATTCCTTCCTTATGAGTCTCCCTGAAGGGTTTAACTGATGATGAGGAGTATAGACAGTCACACTTGCACGAGCTGGAGATGTTAGAGGAAAGAAGGAAAAATTCCCTGAACCATCTACAAGCGTATCAGAACCGTCTTTGTTTTAGTTACAATAAGAAATTCATGGTCAGGAAGTTTGACATTGGTGACTTAGTCCTCATGCATAACCCTAAGAATCAGGCTGATAGAGAAAAACTAGGCAAATTCAAACCAAATTGGATGGGTCCTTACGTCATCGTATCTTCTTTTGCTTATGGAGCATATCAACTAGCTACTCCAGAGGGTGAAAAATTGATAGAGCCTATGAATATTCTACATCTTTGGAAGTTCTATGCATAGCATTAGAAAGTCGAGCCGAAAACTTTAAAAAAAACACAAAAAAATTAAGAAAAAAAAAAATTGTTGCCTTGATGAAAACCTAGCAAACAAGTGTCTTGGCAGCACCAAAAAAATGAAAAAAAAATGACAAAAATAGTAAAGATAAATAATTCATCCAATAGTGAAAACCTGGAAAACAAGCGCTTTGGATAAGTACCATGGTGAAAACCTGGCAAATAGGCGCCATGTGTAATCGATCATTGCTCTGCCATCTCCTGCCACTTTATCTGCCTAGGCCTAGGATGGAACACATTTCCCATCACTATCACAACACTCAGCCTAACATCATACCCTGCCTCTCATGGTTGATAAATGGTTGACATCAAGTCCTATATATTGTCCATCCAGTATCGCATGCATATCTCTTTTCATGTCCTTCAAAATTGGCTAAGTCTTGGACTTGACTAGGGGCAAAGTTTTTATTATGTGACTGTAGTGGGTATCATGCATGGTCCTGGAAATCATAAAAAGTCATGAAAAAAGACAAAAACATCGTAAAAAGTCCTAAAAAAAGAAGACAAAAACATCTTAAAAAGTCCTGAAAAAATGACAAAAACATCATAAAACATCTTGAAGAAAGACCTAAAAATTAAAAAACATCCTGAAGAAACCCTAACAAAGTTAAAAGGTCTATAAAACACAAAAATAGAGTTATTCCTTGTCAAAGTCAGTCAGTCTTTGTCATTTTTCCGAACTACATTGTCTCTGCACATTTGCTACGTAGACAAGACTCATTTTTGAGTGCCCGAGACATTAGGTTAGTCCTTTTAGGTTTGTCAAAATAAAATCATGACGCAATATTTGGTCATCAAGACAAAGTCATTGGTCATGTCGAACTATGATATCTCTGAGTGTATGACGTAGGCAAGGCCATCTATCGATGAGCCCCTGAGGCCGCACTAGGTCAGTCCATTAGGGTTCATGGCATTACACTGACACACACGTCAAAAGTCTTCAAGTCAAGACAAATCATTTTTCCAAACGGGAAAACTCTTAAAAAAAAAGTATGGCAATCATTTATTCAAACATGACAACCACATCGGCATGTCAAAGAAATTGATATATGGTCAACACAAGTCAAACTCAGTCAAAACAAGTCAGATGATCATAACCTGTCAAATTGTCAACTCTTGGTTATCTTTCAAATGTGTCCTTCTAAAGAATAGCCTCTATCATTCATGCCTTAGGATGTGTCCTTCCTAGGCATCGTCACTATCATTCGACATTTTGAGGGATCCTCTTGACATCTAAGGATCACTCCTCTTGACATCAATTTTCTTCAGATGTGTCCTTCTGAAGAACAAACTTTGTCATTTATGCCTTATGATGTGTCCTTCCTAGGAATTGTCATTGTCCTTGTCACTAGAATTTTGAGGGACCCCTTTTGACATTTAGGGATCAAACCTCTCGACATCAACATTATTCAGGATGTGTCCTTCCTAAATTTGGAAATTTTTGACATTCATCATCTTGGCATCGTCAAAACCTTGACACTCTGGCATCTTAACATCATCAAACCTGACATCTTGACATTAAAACACTAGGTATCCAGACACACTTGGCAAACACTTGGCACTTTTCTTTTGGATTTTCATCATGTTACTAGTTTTTCATCGAGATCCCAACAACAGGATTTAGAGAAGCAACGATGTATCATGACGTTTGTCTTGCCTTTTGAAACGCATGGTTACTAGTTTCTCAGTGAGGTCCTGATTTCGGGATTTAGAAAAACAACGATGTATCATGATAAGGGCTCTATTTTTTATTTTGAAAATCATGTTACTAGTTTCTCAAGGATGTCTTGGAAACAAGATTTAGAGAAGCAACAACATTTCATGAATTTTGCTTCTTGTCTTTTTCTTCTTGTAATTGATTATGACAAAAAGACTGGGGAAATTGCACTCTTTGTACAAGTTATTATCATCTGTGTCTGTGACTTCTTGTCTTATGTGATGGTATGACCTTGCACACCTTGATTTATGTCATATCATGGTGTTTTTTGGCCATCACAACAATCTACCCAGTGATGATTAAGAGCAATAAATATAAAAAGTCCTATGGTAAAGTTTTGAAGGATTTGGTCTAGGAACTAACATGCATCTCCTTTTGTCCTGTCATCTTCTCTTGTCCATCTCACGTTGATATCCCGTGACATACAAAAACATAAGCACATACATAATCATTTATACATTGCATTAAGTCCATACATACATCATCCATAGCATGAAATCATGTACATTTCATTACATATCGCATTAACATAAGCATAAACATGGCATCCATTCAAATAAATACATTATGTATATCATCATCATCCATGGCATAACATCAACACAACATATAAATATGCATTGCATTATCAAGGAATCAAATCATAAGTAACCATCATAGGACATACATGACATGACATATAAGTAAATAAATATCATCATCCATCATAGATGCATAAATCCACATAGGCACCACATTACATACATCATAGTGCATAAATCAAATAGCATCACATAACACACATGTAGGCTGTATTAAAACTGCATCATATAGCATCATCTCAAAATATACAATGTCACAAGATAGATCATTAGATATCCCAAAAATAGAGCACATAGGCTCGATAGTCAATACATAAAGTGTCATAACATGAAGCCAGATGTAGTAATAAATTCCCTATGAAATGATCTCCTCATCCCCTCGTGGTGAAGAGTGTGGTGACTAAGGATCTATGCCCGACACTGAGGTAATGGGTGGACTTGTAGCAACCTCTATCTATGCAACCACTGGAACTGAAACTAATGGCATCATCTCCACGACTAACTTTGAGAGGACAAAGGATCTATCACTAGTGGTTGCCTTTGTATTGACCTCTGCTCTGAACCAGTAGACCCATGACTACGACTTGAATAATGACTCAAGCCATGCCTATGTGAGTGTTGGGACCTGTGCCCTAATGTGTGCCCCAATGAGGTAGAGCCTCCTACACTAGTGTGACTCCTACTACTTCTTTGAATCCTTGATCTATGACCACTGCCTGTCCTTGTCTGTGGGTGCGACAGTGTAGGATCTCGTCACTCAGGAGGCACTGCTTGCTCATAAAGGGTCTTGTATTGCCCGTACTGAGTGCTCACCCTGGAAAGCTCACAAGCCATATCCTCTAAAGGTCTTGAACATAGCGCCACAAAATCCACACACCACTGTGCTGACTCCTACTGATGGATCACTTCCTGATCCCAGTCTACTCGAGCCACCTCTAGCTCTTCCTATAGTGCCTTGACCTATGCCACACTCTCATCTAGCCTCCTCTATAGATTTTCCACCCTCTATTCTGTCATGGCATCTTAGGGCAATGATGAGGTAGATGGTATTTCCTCCTCTCCCTCCACCATCCTCCATCTCAGGAGTCTCTCAGCCTCATCCATGGCATCATCATCATCATCATCATCATCCTCTGCAACCTCCTCGCCACTGACTCCCTCATCCCGAGGCACATCCACCTCCTCGCCACCAACTCCTCTGTCCTGAGGCACAACCACATCCACATCCACCTCCTCGCCACCAACTCCCTCATCTCGAGGCACATCCACATCCACATCCACATCCACCTCAAGCTCCTGCTCCTGTCTAGCCTCCTCCTGCTCTGGCCTTAGCTGCTCCTCCTATCTCTCCTACTCCTACCTCGGCTCTCCCTCCTATCTCTCCTCCTCCTCTCTTTCCCCCTCCTTGACCACCTCTAGAATGGCATCCAATGTTGCTCTTGCTACATGTGGTCATACCCTCCCGCCCTGCCTCTGGCCATCTCTCCTCCATCTCCAACCATCCCCTCCATCATCCCCATCATCTCCATCATCTCTGCCCTGACCTCCATCCCTGCCCCCATCTCTCCCTCCACCCCGGCCTCCACCCCTCCCCCTACCTCCATCCCTCCCCCTACCTCCATCCTTGCCTCTTCCTCTATTACCATCCCTGCCCCCTCGCCTGGCTCTTGACACACATGGTATAACTGACCTCCTATCAATCGACGCTGGCCTATATGGATCTGTAAGTGGCACTGGTCGATGTGCCTACCACCATAAGTCATAGTCAGCCATGGAACCAAGATCAACAACTCCACTTCTCCATCCCCACTGCTGGGCTACTAGCCCATTAATCTGTTGCTCGACAAAAGCTACAAGAATCGGTGGCCCCCAACCTGACTTCGTGGAAGATCAGGCATACTCGGTTGTGCTTGCAGGTACACCATGTTGCTCTCCAAACTATCTAAGGACATGCTGCAGTAGATACATCTCTATAATGAGCTGACTCTGCACTTTCCTACCAATCAAATAACGGTACTATCTACATAAGCTTAGGTGGTCAGCCTCATCATTCCACTATTGGCAGTCTCTGTACGACCTCCATATGAATGAAATCATGGTGTCAATACGATGTCACCACCAACCTGTCTCTCCCATTCGTGTCTGCTATAGAGCACTGACATAATAATAGGTGTAAGGCATCCCATTGACTAGTTGTGGTCTCTGGGTAGGAGGTCAGAATATCGCCACATGCTCCCAGGCCCATATCATCAAAAGTGTAGTCCCACAGGAAATGCTCTCTGCCCACCTATAAACCACCTCGTGAAGCTTATGGTAGAGTGTGCCCAACAAACATGGCCCCCAGGCATACACTATCCTATCTCACCTCATCCCCACTATTACGTCTCCCCAACCAATGGGAAACCCATGCCCGCATCGGTCAGGAATTAGTATCCCACCGATCAGTGTCGCCAGAAATGCATCAAACCGGGCATAATGCTTTGCCATAAACTCCCAGCGGATCTCATAGCCCTAGATGCTGAGTCTTGCTCCCTCATCTCAATAGTACATTGTGAATTTCTGATACCCATGCCGAGGGTCATAAACAATCCACTCTCCTTGGATCGGCAAATGTAAGATATGATAAACGTCCTCCAGCGTCACCGTGGCCTCTCCTATTGGAAAGTGGAATGAGCATGTCTCTGACTGCCACGTCTCACATAATATAGTCAACAAACCCCTATTTTCTAGAATAACAGGCATATAGGCAGCATAATACAAGCCTAGCCGCATCAACCGTCGTTGCTCCCGCTGAGTCAACTAATCACCGAACCTGAAGGTCGATGACCTACTCTCTTGAGTATAGATGGGCGCAAGATGTCTCTGCACAAATCCAAACAACATGTCAGTATCTTCTAGACAATCATCATTATAACTCAAAAGCATTTAAAATTTGAAACCCATGAAAATCAGCACTAGTGAAAGTCAAGGTCAAATACGTTGCGTGGATTGCACTTGCATCGCGAGAAAATTGTTGCGTTGTTTCATACTTCACTTGTGTCATGACATATCAATTACATCATTTTGTCACTCAATTGCATCACATCAGAGCATTTACGTCACTCTATATGACACATGCATCACTTCATTCGAATGTGTCGCTTCAACTGGTGAATGCATCGCAAAATGACATATGTAGCGTTATAACCCTCGAATGCAACACGCTATTGTGAATGCGTCACACTTTTAAGCAAATGCGTTACACATCCTCGGCCTCCCCTAAATACTCATTTCACTTGCATCGCGACACATCAAATGCGTCGAATGCGAAGTAAAATGCGGCTTACGTGCACACATATTTGTCGCAGTGCATTCATTGTTCGCCCTAAAACCCTAATTTTGGCATGTAAATCAAGAAAATAAAAAAGTGGGTTAGGGGTACATACTGCTGGCTCTGAGCTTTCTAGCCAGCTATAGGTCTACACAATCTCACCATGATGCTTTGTCACTAGAATCACCATCCTCGCATAAGTCTTCACTCTGAGCTCTCAAATTTGCTAAGGTAAATAGTGAAAATGAATTGACTTTTATGCCTTTGTCAACCTATTTATAAAATAAAAATGAAATTTGTCAACTAGCTTATTACTGGAGGCCCTTTTGACCAACTTTGACCACCCATTTGGCTGCCTTAAACATGTCAGAATCCGAAATCGTCTCCGCCATTGTTTTTCTAGTCATTAAATTGACTTATGGGGACACTTTCCAACTTTTTCTGTCGCCGGCTCAAATTTTGAAAAAATTCCTGAGGGGGCATCGATAATCCATACCTTCACTGGGGCATGACTTTAACTTATTTTCTTTGTCACAACGTGACATGCTACATTATGACAAAGAGGGGAAAAATGTAGACACATAAAAATGACCTAGGCCTGCAAGCTCCATTTTTACCACTTTCATCCTAGCATAATTATGACATCTTAATTATGTCCTTGCTCCATATTCGACTATTAATTAAATAGTTCTTAATTATTTAATTAGTTCATGTCCTTTTATTCTTCATGATTATTAAATAAATAATTATTTTTTTTGATACGCAAGGTAGGATTTATATTGATTTTATAAAAGTATACATGCATTTGCTAGGCAGGGGTTAATGGTCCTTCCTGGACTCCGAGCCAAACAACAAAACATTCCAATCTGGGACAAAATTCCACCATTTCAACATTTACTGTCCCATTACAAGCTTCAAAGAATGGACTACTATAGCATCGATACAAAAAATTAAGATCAGAGGCCGAACCTCATCTAGCTAATAACGAAATTACAATTCCACTGCACTATGACTAAAAGACCAGCCAACATTTGGCAAGCTATTAGATTTTAAACCTTAAAAAACTTCAACCACATAGGCCGAGCCTCACATAAAACCATTTAATTCTGCAAACGTTATGAAATCTTCCATCTAATCCAACCCCTCCTCCGACACAAGCTTCAGCTTTCTCTTCAAAAATTCCACAGCCACAGCTGCTATCAATCTATGCCTCGACAGTTCTAGCCCTTTGATGTCTAGGATGAAGGGAAAGACTTTAACTGCATCATCTGTCTCCCATAAGAGGTCCAGGTCTGTGGGGCACGAAATTCCTTTGCCTTTGAAAGCAACTTTTAGTGTCTTCTCTAGACCCCCAAGCAAGTCATCACGGAAGAGACGCACCATCATTTCCTTTGCTTTTGCCTTCGGAATGTTCAGGTCCAAAATCACTTCTAGAAACCTAGAGGAGATATGAGCGTTGTCTCTGGAAAATTCCTTTCTTTCCAAGTGTCCTTTGCCTAAAACCATTTTGACAGCTACTATTGACACTGGATCATCCTCGAGCAGAATTCGCTTTAACCTTGTTGATGGTGTTTTCTGCACAACAACGACTCAGACATAATACAATATCCTATTTCTCTTGAAAGGTAATCTTCAACAATAAATTGCTGAAAATCACCCCAAGGTCTCTCGGGTGTCAGGGCATGACAATGCATAAACAACTCAGATAATATGTGAAAATTCTGGTAATCACAAAGGGCCTTACAAATGAACAACGCTGGAAGTGAATTTTCATCAGATGCAACAATATAGTGATGCTTTCAATCCTAAAACTAACCCAGATTTAAAATAAACAACAAAAGAAATAAGGGTTTAGAGAGATTCTATTTATTCTAACTCCTAAGATCAATCACAGTAATGATGAAAGTTGCAAATGGACAGATTCCCAATAAAACCGATCTCTGCTTGACCAAGGACAAACCTACAACTACACAGAAATGGTGCGATCTTCTGGAGAAATCTGAAGATTTTCAGACTTTGAACATTCATTCACATACCCAACTGCTGGCACAATGTAAACAAGCATTCACAATTGAACTTAGCACAGAAGTGAGGCCCAGACTAACTTTACACAACAATCTACAAATATCAAATTGCTAAAAGTATGGACCGAAAATCAATCAACATCATTAACATTTCATCATCATTGTAAAAGAGCTAAAATCTAACATCTAACATCTAATATTTGAGAATCAAGAACAAGAAACCATAAAAACTGTTGAAAATAAATACAAAGTTTGCCAAACCAACAAGCCAATTGCATTAATTCTCCAACATTACATAACAATTTCAAGTCTCTCATCTCCTACAACTAATTCTGAAAACTACTTGCCAATTCTGGCCTTCTAACTTAGCAAAATTCTGGCCTAGTCAAACTCTTGAAATCTCCCTTTACAAATGAGGCACAAATGCCATTTATAGAGAACCCCCAAACATGTCGGCCCAATTAGATTTTACAATAATAACTGGCCTCAAAATAGGTCGGCCAAGAGAATTCCAAAATAGGACAAGATTTGTATTAAATGCATGAATATTATCCATGTCGGCCTACGATCTCTAGCAAGATCAGATTCACGTGTCTTCTAGAAAGTCCTCCAACTGTAGACAGTTTTGGCATGGATTCTTAGGCAGGTCCAACTTAAAATTTAAATTGAACATTTTTAGATTCCCTCCTTTGGCACGAATCCATATGCAAGTCCCCCTTTTAATCCTGAAAAACTGATATCATCATTAATAGCCCACATGTAAAAATTAATTTCATTTTTGGAAACTTTATTTTTAAATTTTATGTTTTTTTTTCAAGAATTTTCACTTTCAGGAGCATTTAAAAAAATTCCCATTTTTGAAAAAATATTTTTAGAAAAATTTCTATTTCGGGAAACCAGACCAAGGGGAAATTCGGGAAATTCTAGGCCAGGCGGATTCCAAACCAGAATCCGGGAAAATCTAGGCGGACAAGATTTTGGGAAATTCCAATTGGACAGGATTCCTGCGGATGACATAAAACTCTGGACCTTTGGCACCTTCCAAAAAACCGACGGAATCCAGGAAAATCCGGGTCGGGCGGAAAATCCCGAACGCAGGCAAAAACCCAGACTTGGCTCGGATCCGGAATTTGAGCAGAATTCAGGAAAATATGGATGGACCGGAAAATCCCAGACTGGACTAAAAACCTGGATTTTTGCACAGAGCTGGACTTTGAGCAGAATCCAGGAAAATCTAGATGGACCGAAAAATCCCGAATTGGGGTAAAAACTCGAATTTTGCTTAGAACTTAGTTTTTTCAAAGTGCAACCTAGGGAAATCACTTGGGCAAGCAAGATGAGCATCTAAGGACCCCCAAAGACAATGAAATCAATAAAATGAAGGGGCCAAAAGACACCAAAAGCCAGAGCAAAAAGAGAGTCCCTATTTTCAGTGGGGCGTGTGTGCAAAATTGCACAACAAACCTCTGGTCTGTAACCTCCCAAAATTCTATCTACCTCTCCGTGGCCATCAAGGAGACTGGTGTACCCACACCAAAACTTTCTAGCCCCACCGCTGAAATGGAGATGATGAATTTCAACTTCGTCGTCCTTGCCATTTGCAACGCTGTCAATGGTTGTTCCCTGCACAGAGACAAAAGCCAAACCAGATTTTGAAGACCATACATTAAGAATTACTTCCTCAGAACATTTAATAAGCCCATGAGATGTAAAGTCAAGCCTCCACACATGAGTCTGGATAATGGCGAAGTGAGCATATCATCCTTTCCATGACAGTATCCTATGGCCTTCGTCCTTCTGCCTACATACAACTATCACTTCGTGTGAAGTGAGTTGCCACTCGGCCCTTCAACTTTCGCTTCCATAATTGTCATGCCCTACGTGTCAAGCTAACGACGCTTTGAAACCTGTGACATTCATTCCCCCTATCAGACACCAAGGATTCCCCTATCTTCATGAGCAACTAACTAATTTAATCCCCTTCACGTCCCTTTGGCTAATTTGAAAAGACTTGGAGTGATATGGCATTGCCACTCTGCGAACACTGTGTCCATCCCAACCACCACCTCATGTCCACCCTGTGAATTAAATAAATAAATTTTATTTGTCTATTAAATATGTCATTAATTGTCTAAGTCTTCCCCTAATTAAATAAATTTCAAATTAATTAATTTACTTAATATGTCACTAATTCTGATAATTAAATGAATTTATTAATTTATTTAATTATTAATCATATCCTCTAAATTAAATAATAATCTTTAATTATTTAATTGTCAAAATTAACATTTCCCTCATTTTAAATAAATGAAATTATTTAAAATGATCTCACATTCTGGACTGTCAATTCATTTTAGTAAATAATTTGAAAATTGATTATTTATTATCACACAAAATCCATATTTTGAATTAATTTAATTCAAAATGGTAATATTTTTCCAAAAATCAAGTAATCGAGCAGATTCTTGATTTTCCAAATCTACTTTTTCAGTTCAACTCTTATCTTCTTGATTTTTTAAATCTCATAAATCAAGCAGTCTTTATCTTCTTGATTTTCGAAAATATTTATCTTTTTGATTAATTATCTCATTTATTTTTGACCGCTGATTCGTTCTTCTCAGATAACATCTTGACCACTCATTTAATGATTTTTCCGTATATTTTAGGCTTCCGTCAACTTTCAATCTAGTTCATCTATCCAAAATTGCATTTTCTATAAAATGACAATTTTTCTCACATTTTCGATCACACACACACATACTCATATAGGCATATGCTTGCAATTTATTTATGATTTTGACATATTTATCTTAAGCATAGTAGTCATTTCGTCATAGGCATAGACACTTTATTTCATTTTGGACATTCATATTCCAAATCCTTCAAAACTTGTGTAGGACATAGTCTTTTTTGTCAAGTTGCTCGTACATTGAATCTGAGGGAAACACATCTTTCAACAAGTTAGAAGGTGTAATGGAGGTCAGCCATGGAGATTGAAGAGACTTGGTGAGTTTGTTCCATTTTGTTTTTTCATTTATATTTCCTTTGCTCTTCATTACTTTCTTTGGGTATTTATGCTTTCATATTTGATAATCAAACCTTTAGAAAATTAACCCTTAGATACACCACCAATTCTAGATTTATTCAAAAATGATGAAGCGATCTTAGAATTCATGGGAATTTGAAAAAACTTACCATGGGCAGATCATAAAGTGGGTTTTGACATAGAGATCGACAAAGGGGCATACTATGGGGAGACGATTGAATCCTTCAGTCACAAAATTGATGAAATGCAACTAACATGTAGATCCTTGAGTTAAAATGATATTGTGGCACTCTTTGATCCTAAAATAGTAAAAAAAGGATGCATCCAAAGGTGAAAACCTCTTTGAGGTGCCCAAGGATGAGGGATTCAATCTCCCCCTCAGTGCAATGCATCCGAAAAAGTCAATAGTGCTAGTAGAAATGGCCACTCCAGTCAATGTGGGAACAAAATAAGCACCTAAGATCACCTTCTATGCTAAATATTTATTGGATGAAGGACAAAATAACCTAGCAACACTCCCAAAAGAGCACAAATCTAACTTTGCATGGCCATACATTGATATGCCAAGGCTTGATCCTAAAGTAGTTGTGCATCACTTAGTAGTTTATCTTGAAGCCAAGCCAGTCAAACAAAAATTATGGAAGATGCATCCTTAGATAGCACTTCTGGTGAAACTAGAGTTACAAAAGCTTCTTGATGTTGGATTCATCCATCCAATAGATTATCTTGGGTGGGTTTCAAACTTGGTACCAGTCTCAAAACCCACTCGAGGCATCTAAATTTGTATTGATTTTAGGGACTTAAATAAGGCATTCCCAAAGGATGATTTCCATCTTCCTAACATCGACCTTATTGTAGACTTAATGACATGACATGAAATCGTATCACTCATGGATGGTTTTTTAGGCTACAATCAAATTATGATCGCCAAGGAGGATCAACACAAAACTGCATTCACTTGTCCATGGGGAACCTATTACTAGAACATGATGCCATTCAAGTTAAAGAATGTAGGAGCAACCTATCAAAGAGCAATGACCCTCATATTTCATGGCATGATCCATAAAATAGTTGAAGATTATGTGGATGATATTTTAGAAAAATAAAAGAAACGAAGTGAGCACATAGGAATCTTAGGACCCATCTTCGACAGACTTGAATAGTACAAGGTACTATTGAATCCAAAAAAGTGTCTTTGTGCTTACATTAGGGAAACTTCTTGGATTTATCATCTCACAAAGAGGGATAGAAATTGATCCAACAAAGGTAAAATCCATCCTCGACATGGAACCACCACAAACACTAAAGAAGATGAGAGGATTGCAAGGAAGATTGTAGTCCATCAGGAGGCTCATAGTGCATGTATAAGATAAAATCTACCCCTTTTAACATCTTCTCCATAAAGGAATAACTTACAAGTGGGACAAGAAGTGTGATAAATCTTTCCAACAAATCAAAGACTATCTATTGACACCTCCAGTGCTCATGCTACCAAAAACAAAAAAAACATTGATCTTGTATATCTCAACAACATCAACAACAATAGGAGCTATTTTGGCACAACATGATGAAAACAAAAAGGAAAGAGCTATCTACTACATCAATGGGACTTTGGTGGGCTATTAAATGAACTATTCACCCATCGTGAAAGCATGCTTAGCAATAGTTTTTGGTTCACAAAATTTCAAGCACTACATGTTGTCACATCAAATCAAGATCATTGCAAAGATCTACCCACTCAAATACCTATTATCTAAAGCAACTCTCACAGGGCGAATGGCCAAATGGGTAATGATCTTAACTGAATTTGACACAGAGTATGTAGAACAAAGGAAATCAAAGGGCAAGTGATTGCAGACCAGCTAGCAGAGGCACCTATTTATGCAGAGAACCCTTTAATATCTAATTTCTTTGATGAATCAGTTTTCCTTATCAATCTCACATCTTAGTGGAAGATATACTTTGATGGATCATTCACCCAACATGGATTAGGAGTAGGCATTATTTTCATCAACCCTCAAGGTGATTGCATTCTAAAGTCATATTGGTTATGGTTCCCTTGTATTAACAACATTGTTGAGTACAAAGCTGTCATCATAGGTCTAAGGATAGCAGTTCAATGTTAGATACAAGAGATGAAAGTCTATGGAGACTCATAGCTAGTTATCAACCAGGTCAATGATGACTATCAAACTAAGGATGATAGGCTCACTCCTTAGAAAAATATGGTAGAAATTCTCAAGGACCTTTTCATAGACATAAACTTTGAGTAGATTCTTCGCATGAACAACAGAGCAACACATGTAATAGCAACAATTGGATCATTGTTAAACATGTCGAACAATGTCCTACAATGTGAATTCTTGGTAGAACAACTTCTCATACCAACTTTTGAAATCCCTAAATCTGAATTCTCATTTGTCATTGTTGCTCCTAGATCCCCATGGTATCATGACATATTTATCTACCTTATTAGAGGAATCCTTCCATCCGATATCACCTCAATCCTTAAAAAGAACTTTGTCAAGAAGGCATCCTGATTCATGATCCTAGGTGATACCCTTTACTACTGAAGCATCAAAGGGACATTACTACGATGTCCTAACCAAGAGGAAGCCTTAACTACTTTAATAGAAGTTCATGATGACATATGTGGTTCCCATTCTAGCGATATGACTTTAGCTAAGAAACTGTTGAGGACGAGGTACTATTGGCCAACCATAGAAAGAGAAGCTCATTAGTATGTGCAAAATTTTGTCTAGTGTCAACAACATGGAGATCTGATTCATGCTCCAGCTCAAGAATTGAAACCAATGATCACACCTTGGCCTTTTTGTAGTGGGTACTTGACCTCATAGGAAAAACCACTCCAACCTCATCCAATGGACACAAGTTTATTATAACCACCACTGAGTACTTTACTAAGTGGATTGAAGCCATTCCCATGATCTACATAACGAGGAAGCAAATTTCCAAGTTTATCTTGAATTACCTAATCTATTGTTATGGTGTTCTGCAAACCCTTATTTTAGACAATGAAACACCCTTTAATAATTAGGAAGTGAAAGACTATGCCAAAGATTCAACATCCAACACTGATTCTCCGCCCCATATTATCCACAGGGAAATGGTCAACCTGGGGCTATAGATAAGACCATTCTAAAGATCCTAAAGAAAATGGTCAACGAAGCTGGTCATGATTGGCATCTAGAACTAAATCCCTCTCTCCGGGCTTATCAAACCAGTATCTAAATGCCAATAGGTGCAACCCCTTTCTCCCTAGTCTATGGATTAGAAGCTATCCTACCTATCGAGGTTGAGCTCCCATCATTGCAAGTGTCACTGCAGAACCTAATCAATGATAAAGAATATAGAGTATCTTGATTGAATGAGTTAGAATTCCTAAATGAGCATCATCTTGATTCCCTTAATCACTTGCAAGTATATCAAAACCAACTAAAAAAAAGCTACAACATGAAGATCATATGTCCTTTCCAGGTAGAGGATCTTATCCTAAAGCAGAATCAAAAAAATCTTCTAGATTAGGATAGCAAGGGAAAGTTTGAGCCTAACTAGTTGGGTCCCTTTGTTATCACAACAAGCTATGGATTATGAGCATACCAATTGTCAATTCCTAAAGGATAACCCTTGCAGGAGCCAACTACCAACTTGCATCTAAAAAAAATGTATGCCTAGTCTTGAAGGGTATAAATCTAAAAATACAAAAAAATCAAAAAATGATCAAAATAAAAAAAAATGAGAAAGAGGATTGAAAAATTAAAGAAAAACAATCATCCTCTAGTGAAAACCATTTCGGTGGTGCTTTGGGAAAGTACTTTGGTGAAAACCTGGCAAACAGGCACCTTGCATAAATAAAGCAACTCCATCTATTCTTTGGCTATTTATCCTACCATTCTTTGCATCATTCATCCTATTTATTCATCCATTTCCTTATCGACGTCCTTATCATAGTTTGATGTTGTGAAGTATTGTGTCCCCTTAGTACTACATGGCATATTCCAAAGGTTAGTTTGTCTTGTCTATATCGAAGTAGTCTATCACATATCACACTGGGGCCAATTCATTATGGATCATATCAAGTTCTTGAATATCTTAATGGTTATCAAAAAATCCCCAAAAAAATTCATGAAAAATTCATCAAGAAATCCAAAAACATCAAAATCATGTATCGCTGAAATCCAAAAACATTCAAAAAATTTTAAAGGAAAAATCCAAAACACATCAAAACCCTAAAAAGGTCAAACATCGAAAATTCAAAAAAATAATGTCTCGTTGTCGAGATATGAGTCTCTAAGCTTGAACGTAGGCAAGGTCATCATTGATGTGACCCCGAGACACTCTAGGTCATTCCTTTAGGAGTTCGTCATAATAAACTGGCATTCCATCAATCGTTCATATCTTCTTCTTTGTCAATAAGTCATGTCAGTCGAACTATGTGGTCTCTGTGTGTATAACATAGGAAAGGATAATCTTTGATCAACCCCCGAGGCCCCTAGGATAGGTCTTTTAGGTTAGGTTCTTGGTAAAAATGCATAAAATCTTGAAAACATCAAAATATTAGAAAACAAAAAAACATTTAGAAAACCTGGAAAATCCCTAAATATTCAAATATCAAAAACAAAAAAACATTCAAATAAAAAAACAATTAGAAAATTGAAAACACAAAAACATTCAAAAACATTCAAAAGACCTAAACAACCTCAAAAATATTAGGAAAAACCCTAAAAATCCTCAAATAATTGAAAACATAAATAACCTCATAACATTTTCAAAAATACAAAAAACATTGAAATATTCCAAGAAAATCCAAAACCACCCATCCCATTTCGCTTTCACTTGTAATAAAACTTCCATCCATAATAAATCGATCGTCACCTTCAACCTTTGGCAAAGCAAATAGAAAGCAATTATAGCAAGTTGTAAATTGAGAATTTACATGTCAAAATCTAAAGTCTAGAACATGGGTAAATGTGTCAGTGAATTTTATGTCAACAACTTATCATTATCATCATCAACCTACATCAAACCATCTGTTCAACATGTCCTATGATGTATCCTTCTTGCAATGAACATCATTATCAGACATCACCTTAGCTAAAAATAAATTGGAAATAAATATACATAACACAGATTGTTTGTCTTAGATCTTTTCTTATGATTTATCTTAATGACCCATTCTGAGGACCTCTCGATGATGTCTATCAAAATGGTTTAGAGAGAAAGGAATGAGGCATTGACCATTATCTTTTGTTTGTTGTGCTTGTGGGTATTCTTGTAAAATAATCTTAGTGCATACTTGTTTAGTTGTGTAGGAAGGTTGTCTAGAGTACATTGTTGACTATTGCATATGCTTTGGTCCAATATATTCCAAGCTTCCAACTTATATTCTAACAAGGTTTCCGTATGTCAAGATGTGAATAGGAACTATCCTATTTTTTTGTAAAGTCAAAGTCCATTCAACACTAGATACAACATTGTCTTGGTTATCAATACCTCGATGCATCATGTCTATGTGTTATTTCAAAAATAATGTCTATGTGTTGTATCAAACAATAAGAAACGATGAAAAATACCAATCCCAAGATATGAGCATATCATCATCCTACATTCCTTATCATGAATTTCTCATCACCATCTCTAATAAAGTCTCGGTGGATCATAGACTTGTTGGATGTTTTAAAGCAATCATGAAAATCAATGGTAAAATAATTTTGTTTCTTCTAGCTTTCTACACTAACTTGGTATCGTGATAGTCAACCAAAAATATCATCAATACATCTATCTTGCATCCACAAATCATCAACATGCATAAAACATCAGCATAATCATTGCATATTACATTGTACATTCTGCATAATCATTATCATTTGAGTTGTGATGAATTGTATAGATTTGTTATTCTAAACATCTTAAATCATTGCATCATATATCATAAACATCCATTTTCATACATAATCATAACATAGCATCTACATATCATATCATCCATCGCGTAGCATATCATGAAAATATAATGAAAAAGAATACAATATTGCATCCATCCATATCATTACATCTCATGTATCATTGCATATCACATAAGCATAAGTAAAGTGCATGCATACATGATTAAATATAAGCACGACACATCTCACTTCATAAACATCCATACAATCATAAGTATGAAATAAGATGAAAACATCATATCAAATCCATATCCGTATCATATATATATCAAAAAATGAATGTCATGGTAGAATATCTGGGTCAGTGTATGTATATTGATCAAAAATAAAATATCCATGAGCCTATCAAAAAGGATCCCATGAATGTATATTTGTATCAAAGAATAGGGGAAACAAATTAAAAACAAAAAGTGTATGTACACTCGAGCTATCATTGATGGCTACTCTCCTCTCCAACCTATCTCTTTGGCTGATCCTCATCCCTGGGCTATGCATCACTCCTCTATGAGTAGTTAGGTTGTCTGAGTGGCATTGGAACATCTCTATAATAATGCATCATGTAATATGATGCCTCAGTCATAGCCTCTTTGTATAGCCTAGCAGATATAGTCCTACCCTATGTAGCAACTTTCATCACCTCCAACTACTGGTGACAACCGATTTGTTGATCTCTCTCAGAAGTCATGACTCGTACTTGTTGCCTCACATGATCTCTCTCTGCTATAATAGTTGTAACCATTTTTCTGGCCTGGTGTCACTCAAAAGTGATCACCAAAATCTATTGGCAGGCCTAATTCCACTCACATGTGAGAACCTACACCTGTTGCTACAATTATTGAATTCGTATGTATCAGGGATCTGATCATGGTGGTTAAACTGGCTACTACTGTAAAAACTAATGTTGAATAGGAGGCTGCTATCCCACTAGTGGAGCCCCTAGAATCTCCCCATCTTGGCCATCCTGGCCACCCTGTCCCCTACCTCTTCCCCTGCTTGCTCCCCTCCCTCTAGGTCTCCCTTGTGGGGGGGCACCCGCTGGATCTGTCAACCTGCGATTGGGTGTAATCCATGCATCATATGTCGATGTCATTTGTGCATTCACTTGACCCTAATCATAAGCCCATGGCTATTCCACCAATTTTTAGAAACCCTTGACCACCTTCGGAGCTGGGATAACATGTCCCCTTGAGGGAAATTATTGAGCTAATCTCACAAATATGGCTTTATAGGAATCTTTTGGTCTATCTTGTTTCTCACCAAATTGTCATGCCACCTTTTCTAACATATATCTCCCTATGATCATGTGCTCCTGACCCTGCGTATCCCGAGTCTATCAAGAAAAGAAAAGTTGTTGTGTATCATCATACCATGCTAGCATTTGTAGCCAAGGCTGCCATCTAAAAACTATCATATCATCCTAGACCTTGCACAAGTATGGAATCCCAAGATTCCCTGTGTGCTGTAGAGTGATGGTACCCCTATATCACCAAACCACAGGATCATCTATCTCAACATCGGCCATATGCACAATTGGTTGGAGCACTACAATATGCTCCCAAGCCCAAATATGAAGCAAGGTAACTCTTGTGCCAATAGCTCTACCGTCATAGTAGATGAAGTCATGCATATCATGATACAATGAGGGTAGAATTACTAGCCCCCATGCAAATAGTATCCTCCTATATAGGATCTTGTGCCATGCCAAGCTCTATGTTGGGCTAAATCCTCTACTTCATCAGTTAGGAGTGACCAATCTAGAAATGATGGATGCAATGATCAATTGGAATGTGGGTACAAGATCTCTATACATCTCAAGGTTGATCTATGAAGTGACTAGAATGAGGTCCTCAATCTCCATCACCTCGTGGCAGGCATCATATCTAGCATTGACGTCATAAATCACATGCTCACCATGTATCAACAAATAGAGTATCTGCCATACAACCTATAAAGTCACTATTACCTCACCTGTTAGAAGGTGGAAAGATGAAGTCTCACTGTGCCATCTCTCACACAATGTTGTCATCATAGCTGGATGTGTCCAGACAATGGGCATATATGCAACTTACCATAAGTTGATCTCCCCCAGGTGCTCCTGGTGCAACTCAGATAAGTCACCAAGTCTCTCGAAAACTGTGAACCAATGCTCACGAGACATCAAGGGTGGAATGACCTCATGCACCCATGAAGTGCACAATGTCAAAATTTCAACAAAAATTGACTCAGTTTGGAATTTTTTATCTCCAAAATCACAATAGTGTTGCTATTTACAATAACGTCACTATATTTCAAACTCCAAATTGTAACACCCGAAGGAATTCAAATTAGAAAATTGCAAATTGCATTAATAGACACATGTGTGTCATGATTTAAAATTTGGAAACCCTAACCCTAATTTTCAAATTGCGAAGTGCATCGCTATAAACATATGTGTCGCAATTTAAAATTGGAAACCCTAATTCTAAATTGCAAACTATGTTGTAATACACATATGTGTCACTAAAATTAATTTTAGCATTGCCAATTCTAATTTTAGTGTCACTATATAGCAATGCCACCAAAGTTTAAAATTCAAACAACAATAAATGCATCAAAAAGTAAAATTTCAAATAAAGTTTCAATTTACATACCGGTGGTCTTGCACCTAGAAGTTGCTAGTACTCTCGTACCTGGTCGGAAATGTGTCGTGGGAGCTCTTGTCGTGCCATTTCCTTAGAGGGTGAGAGCTTAAAACAACAAGAATTCTCTAAGGTGTGAATGCACAAATGAATTGAAAGTGACCCTTGGATTATTTATGCATCAAAATTAGGGTTTTTTACCCTAATTTTACCTTCAAGCTAGGGTTTATCATCATTTTCACCAATTTTACCAAAAACAAGCTTATTTTACATATTTTTTTACTCTTTTGGCACATTTCTTGCATCCTAGAGCCTTTTTGGACCCCTGGGGAAGCTTTTCACCTTTATCAATAAATCAACCCAAAATTCAAAATTTCCACATGATTTCTCAAGGGGGCAGGGAATCAAATTTATCCTTCAGTAGTGGGGCATTTAAAAATAAGAATCAGAGCAACAATTTTTTATCTAAAGAGCATAAGTCTTTGAACTGATGTAGCATGTACCTTGCTTTAAAGAGGGGGAAAATGTGGACACTAAAAAAAATCTTGAATGATATCATGTGTTCGAATTAGGTATACTATCATTTCCTCTTGAAACCCATCATATTTTTTCTTAATTAATTAAATTAGCCTAGCTATTTAATTAATTGCATCATTTTCATCTATTAACCAAATTTATCAAATCAGGTTAATTCGCCTCCTTTCACGCTAACATTTCTTCCCATTAAATTAAATAAATCAAATTATTTAATTTAATTCCCTAAGTCTTCTTATTTAATTAAATAACCCTAAGTTATTTAATTAAATGTAATTTCACCTTTCCCCATTCATTAAATAATTCAATTTAATGAATATCACTTTAAATTCTTCTAAAATCCCCTAATTGTATGATTAACATTGTTTAATTAAAAATTATCTAATTAATCTAATTTTCCTCCAAAAGGGGAATATTCCCATGGAATATTCCTTCCCCTTTTTGCACAATTAAACTTTGTTTTAATTTGCAAAATATCCTTTTTCCTCAACCATGAAAATATTCCAAAAAATATTCTCTCCTCCAATCATTTGAAAAAGGGAATATTCTCACTTGGCTTCTTGAGCAAGTTAACCTTTGACCTCTTAAAAAGGTCAAAAGTGTGTATGTTTGGAAGGAATGGGAACCCTTGATTAAATCTCATCTTGCATTCTCACTCGTTGATGAGAATCCATGATCCATGCCTCCAACTTCTTCCATCCTTGATAGTTGATTAATATTTTTTGATCTCAACCTTTCATTTCTCATTTGATTTCCTATAAATAAAACACTATTTGGAGAAAAATGGATCCATCTTTCAATTTGAAAACTTATGTTGTTGGAATCACTCACACTCACACTCACACTCATACTTTACTCACATTTAGCATATTTTAGGTCACTTTTAGCTACATATTAGTTTTAAGCTTCCATTAATGGCTTTCATGGATCCATTTAGCTTGTTTATAGATTAGGGTTTGAATATTTTAGCTTGGAATCCACTTAGATTAGCTTAGATTTTTCATATTTAGATCTTTTTTTAGCATAAAATAATATTAATTTAGCTTGCATCATGTTCAATTTAGCATAAATCATGTTGTCATCCACATATCACAGTAGTTTCATTTATTCTCTTCAATAGAATTGATTGGAACAAGCTCACTGATCACAAGATTGGGAAAGGGTCATTGTTCCAAATCAACACGACACCAATTTCAATATGGGATAAGTTTTAAATGGGTTAGAGTAGACATTTAAATGCTTTCACAGTTCATAATGTTTAGTTTCGATAAATATTTAACTTATCTTTCATTTGAATGATCTTGTTTAAGATTGAGTATTAGTGGCTATGCTATGCTTTGATTCTTCATGAATCAAGCGTAATCGTCCCATACTAGTATCCTTGGTCAATAGTAGTGAGGGTGAAATTGTGTTGTATCTTAAATGGTTGAATGATCATGACCAAAATCTTTCAATTCAATTTTAGAATCTTGGAATCAGAGATATCTTTAGCTAGAAGGGGTGAGTTTTTAATTTAGTGATGAGGTCATCAACAAAGTTACTAGGTTTATTTTTCAGGGGAAAAAAATTATGGTAGAGAAAGACTCTATACAATGAGAGTATGGTGAAATTATTCAAAAATGGTAGATAAAAAAGCTAAGTTGCAAAATGGGTTTGATTGGAAAAAGATTATAGGGCAATGGGACTAGGTATTTTTTATTCCCATAGAATATTTTATCATTTAAGAGAATTTAAAGTGTTACTACCCAACCACTTTTCTCTGTTGAACTATATTTGGCCTAAAACTTTAATGAACTTTTCATTCTTTCTTCTCTTTTCTATGGATATATCAATTAAGGAATCTAGGGATCTCCACTCCAAAAATCCTAATAAGTCAATTATCCCTTTACACTAGGGCTTAATTTTGTGCCTATAGCTTTTCAATATTGATATATGTTTGGCTAATCTTATGAAAGTTAACATCATGGAAAATACCCTCCTTTCGTTCATATGAATAAGGTAAAAAAGCTCCCTACTGTTGTGAGGCCAAAATCCTAGCTCCCTCTTGATAATTCTATGGTGTCAAGTATTGATAAGGTTATTTTTTGAATAAAAAATTGGTGAATACCAAGGGTAAAATGGAGGAGGAAGGCTTTAGCAACTTTAAATCCAAAATCACTATACAAATTAAATCACCCTAAAAGTTTAATCCCTCACAATTAGCTATCATACTAAAACCACAATCCAAGATGAGGTGGTTGTTAGGATATGCTCTCTCAAACTTAGATCCTCTACCAAATAGGATTCTAACAAGGGGTTAGTGAAAGTTATTTGGGAAGGAGAGTTAAACAAAAATAAAGGAAAAAAATCCAAAGTTTTCCATGATTTTGAAGGGGATCAATTGCAAGATGGGTCAAGCAATTTTTTTGGAATGATCTTATTTAATTTTGAAGACAAGAAACCCAAATTGATGGATCAAAATGATAAGGGAATGGACTAGAAACAAGAGATTAAAGGAATGAGTGTTAAAAGATCAACTAGACTAGGTAGGTGCAACATCCTTACCTAAAAGGCATAGAAATATCTAGTGAATCCCACTAGGAGTAGGATATTTTTGAATATGAATAAAAAACTCTTGATATCTCTCCTAAGAATCCCCCCTTCAGATTTGAAGGTAATATTTATTTCAATGAGATAAATGTTCTTGGTTCTAACTCAAAGATTGAGGATTCCCCTTGTAGCATCATAAATTGTCACCCTTGACAATTTCACACTATGTTTTGCTTCCCCCTAAGTTATTGGACCTGATTGAGTACCTAATTTCCTAAATTATGCATTGCATGACCCATTTAAATAATTACCAAAAAAATAAAAAATAAAAATGAATGCATTCATTTAATACTTTTCCCCTGGCACTTTAATTCCCAAAAATAGGGTTGGGACATAGTCGAGAAGGGTGACTTAGTCCCCTATTTTGGTTCCAAATTCAAATTTTTGGTGTTAGAAATTTATTATTTGAATTTCAAATCTCCAAAATCAGCTATCAATATTTATTTTTCAGGAAGTTAGAATAATTGCATATAAATGTACTTAGTTATTGCATCATTTGAAAACTAATTGGAAATTATTAGAGAAATTATTGTCAAGAGAATTGTTAGGAAAATAAAGAGTAGTATTTTAGAGATTTATTGCAGAAATTTAATATCCAAGCATGATTTCAAAGTGTATGTGTGTTTGTTCATGTTTATGTTATCATATTGTTTATGAGATCTAACCCTTCTAGGTCTTTAAGAAAATCAAGCAAGCAAGAATCAATTCTTGGGGATATTTTTGTATGAATTTATTCCTTCAAGGAATTCATTGAAGGGTGGTGAGTTGCAGCCCATTTTTAATTCATCATCCATTTGATCCTTTTATCATTGACTTTTTCATTGTGGAAGTGGAAACACTAATATGAGGTTTGACTAAGGCAAGCCCCTAAATGTCACAACCTTTCCTCTCTCTTTGAATGTGCAACTTTTAGATCTAAAGAAGATTGAGAGAATTTTAAATATCATTTATTCATTGTTGCATTCAAACCCTACACCTTAACAACAAACAAAAACTTGATTATAGAATTATTCGACAATGACTTGACAACAAGCAAAAAACATAAGCTCTAATCTATCTAAAATTTAGTCAAAAGGACACTATCACCTTGGATGACTTAGTCCTCCATTTTCAGCCCTAGATTAGGTGCATAGTACTCCGCTAAGTCCATTTCTCTATGATATCTCAGATTTACTATTTTTGGATTATAATAGTTATTTGCATCATTAGGCTAGTTAAATAATTGCATTTCATACTTAAGTCCATTTTATATTTGGTCAAGAGTAGGTTGACTCACATTTTAGACTAAGTCAACCCTATATCTTTTCCAAATCCATCAAACCCCCACTACCTCAAATCTCTAATAAACATTTGGAAAATAACCTAAGCCTTAGGGTTTCTCTTTTTCTATGTAAAATTTTGGTGAACCTAACATATTAACATTATATACCTTCTAAAATCTGAGGCAATTCATCCTAGATCTATGTTTAATATTGCATTATTTTGTATTGTTCATTTAGGCATTCACTTTTGTATTAGAAAAGGCATAAAAATTAAAAAATCTGCATACAATATTGCATTATAGGTTGCAATAGCATTATTTACAGTCATCTTAGGTCATATTTACTTTCCATTAATTATATTTAAAAACTGCATTATATCATTCAAATCTGAAAAATAAATTTGAAAATTTTCATTATGTTCATTTAGCTAGGCATCTTGCATATAGCTCAAAAGTGAAAAAAATTTGCATTGTTTGTTTCAAATTTGCATCAACATCATCATTTTTAGATTTTCACATAATATAATAAGCCAATCCTTGCATTTTAAATTTGGAAATTGCATTTAGAATTATCATTTTGAATTTCATAATCATAAATTGGGTAAATTCTAGGAAATTATTCCCTATTAGACCAATTTGCACATAGACCTCATATCCTTAAACAATATAAAACACACTCAAATTGTTAGTTTTTCAAAAAAAAAAAAGGAAATAGTCACCCTACATGACCTAGTCTTGCTAAATTGAGCCCTAATTCACTATATAGAATCTTGTCTTTGGTCTTTGCCTAGATCTTGTATTAGTTTATGAATATTAGTCCTATAACTATCTGTTTTTCTAAAAATGTTGCTAGCTTGATCCATAGGGCATAACACAATGTTCTTATTTTAAAAAATTTATGTTGTCATAATTCATGTTCTATTTTTTGATCTTCTTAATCATTTCAAGGAATTTTTGTTTCAATCATGTCAAAATGAGTTTATTTATCCTCTTTTGTTATTTTTCATTTATCCATCTCCCACTATCTCTCCTATATGTGAGATTATCTTGGTGCGAGAGAATGAAATCATTGACAATAATGAAAATCATGATTTTTTCTCTCAATACCTCACCTACTTGTGAAAAAGGTATCTTGGTGTTGGAATATCTAATCATTGAGCATCATGAGAATCTTGTTTGTTTCTCTCCCTATCTCTCCTACTTTGGAAGATATTTTTGGACAAGAGGATGAAATAATTAATTCATTTATTTCAAAAGATAATAAGATGGATTACATAGATGAAGATTCTAAGGTGACATTAGATCCCCCCTCGATAAAAATCATCAAAAATTAGTCAACTTGTTCAAAGAATGAGAAGTTTTTCATTGATGCAATTGTTGGCAACATGACCATGAGGGATAAGCACAAGGTATACTATTATGCTTTGTACGATTTTCATTGATGTCAACATTGTATTTTTTGTGTGGATATCATAGTATAGATCATTTTGGTTGGTTCTAACATGATTTGGGATATTTATGGAGGACATTTTTGCAATATGGTTTGATCCGGTGAAGATACTTGTGATGGAAATTGACTGTGTCAATTCTGATAATTTTGTGTAATAGAGCATATTTTTTTTGGGTCCACACTGGTCCACTAATGAATATTTTACTATTTGGTTCTATCATAATTTTTTTGTTGGTAGAAGCATCTAATTCCAAAATTCCATGTTTTTTTGGCTTTTGGTTTGAAAGTTATCGATAACAAAAGTTTGGCTTGGAAAATTATAGTCATTTCATGTACAGTGCATGTGAGTAGAAGAGTTTGTTCTTCTCCATATATAGGATGTTGGCTTTGCATATTTAAGGAGATATTGATAGATGTCAATAGAGTATGAATTCCAATTGGCATGATATTTTGAGGTACACGTGTTCAAATATGGGTATACAATTGGAGAAATTTTTTCTTAGGTCTTCTGTGATGCTGACCTAAGAGGTGTGAAGGTATGTGAAGATTAATTAAGTGTTGTGGAGTTATGTGGGAGCTATTATAGGTCCATGTGGACCTATTTCAAAATATTTTAAGGATTTAATCTTGGTGTAAGGTGTGTGTGGAAGGATTTGATGTGAGAAGTCATATTTTGTATATTTTGAATGATACATCTAATTAGGCCAACCTAATTGATGTTATGCTTGAAGTGGATATATAAGGTAGATAATTTTTGATGTTTTGATGTATGTAAGACATGTATGTGATGTGAATTGAGTGAATATTATCAGATCATTATGAATCTAAGTTGTAAATGTTGAGCAGAGTATTACAGTGATACAAATGTAGAGGAAAGAAATGTTGATTACCCAAGATACTGAGAGGGGGGGTGAATTAGTATCTTCTTAAACTTATTGAAGAAAAACCATCCAATTACTCATTTGGATTTAATAGTAAAAATGAACAAGAGCATTAAAAAAACATAATAGCACACAACACATGAACACTAGGATTTTTACATGTAAACCCCAAAATGGGAGAAACCATGGTGAGAATTAGCTCACAATATAGTATTACCGGTTATAAGATATAACAAAGGGGTGGCGCACTACCAAGAATCACTATCCAAAATGGGAGGCTCACTGCCTACAAAAGATACAATAACAAAATGACTTACAACCAAAAATTGAACTGATAAAGTTATGCCTAACAAGTGTTGATTCAGTTCCTTTGATGCTCAGTAAACTGACTTAACACACTCCATCATCTTCGTATACTTGTCTTCTTCACAAAATTCACACTTCTTCCTACTGCTAAAATCTAAAAACAATCCAATATATATAGTTGATTCATCTGCAAGCATCAATTAGGCTGGCCTAATGAGATGCAACCGTTATTCACTAAAAATCAAATGTTGGCTTCAAGCATTTACAAAACCTTTCCAAAAATAGTTCAAACATGTAACACTCTACAACATGTTAGCATGGACCTAAGGTAGGTCACTCATACATCCACACTACAAAATTAATGCATTACAACATCAACTATACATTAGGTCGGCTAGAGATAGACCTAATGACAAAATGGAACAACAAAATGATGCAAAATCACCATACGAGCACCTGTGCACATGTGATTCTAAACTTACAATCTTCCAACATCCAAAAATTATTTCCAAAAACCACAAGAAATGATAATCATTAGCAAAGGATTGTAGACCAAAATACTGGAGTATAATAACTCCATACCGGTTTAGAATACCAGATCAAGCTAGAACTTAAACTTGCAGTTGAAACTCATATAAAATGGTGACATCAATGACAAAACAAAAGCTGCATAATAAGATCATGTTATTTTTCATTCTTCCAATAGTCTCCCCCTTTGTCATTGATGGCAACATGTTCCAAAAGAATTTACAAACCTCCCCCGTGTACAACACACTATCCTTTTCTCTTCATGTCCTTCACTCATCCTTTCCTCATCACAACATTCTTTCCCCATTTGACATCAATGACAAAGGGTAGTCCAAAAATATGAAAACTAAAAAGCATTACCCAGAGGACGGAAAGCCTTGAAGCTCCTTATGAATACCTTGCCAAGCTCTCTTACCATTCTCCCAACTCTTCTTTGTAGATATCAACATTCTGTTCAGAGAATCCAATTCCAACAGACTTTCTTCTATATCATCCGGAGTACTTGGATTCAGATTGATCTTTTCTAATTTCTCTACATTTTTCAAGGCATTGGCAACTAGAGTGTACTCCATTCTCAAAAGGTCACCTAGCTGACCAAATCTTCTGATGATATAATCTTTCTTTTGTATAATAAAGAATTTGTCTCTGTGAGCAAAGATAACATTCCAAGTTGTTTTGTCTCTATCTTTGGATGCAGTGTATGTACTGGAGACAAAATTCAACTAGGTATCAATGGAGTCCATGAGATCTTTGTTGTTCTAAGTAGCATCCAACCACTTTATACAGTAAGCAATTACAACATTTGCTTTAGATTCAGAAGCTTGCACAACTTCTAGATTCTTTTCAACATTGGCGTGTGCCAGAGCACAATTACCATGAAGTGCCAAAGGTATTTTCTTTGCTATTTTATCCCCAATCTCTTGCCTTGTCTTCTCATTTAGTCCAGAGGCATACTCCTTAAAGGAGTCCAATAGAAGTTTTAGATTCTCTACTGGAGTGATAGATGTATCCATTGATGTACCAGGGGTGGCCTCCTGCAAAGCTTTGAGAGCATCATCAATAAGCTCTATCCCATTTTGATGTGTTTATAGAATTTTTCTTCTTCTAGATGCATGCAATGCATTCATTAACACCAACTTATGAATAAGAGAAATGTTATCCAAGTCCACACTACCTTGAATCATGGCGAGTTGTATAATTTTCAAAGGAATCACCGGCTAGAACCTGATTTTCTTGGATAGCAAGCCTTTCAATACATCATCACCAAAGGAGGATTCTCTAGAGGGCCTTTGAGATTCTACAACCTACCTTTGATATTTTTCATTCTTCCTAGTAGATTCCTAATTTCTTTCTTCTTCCTCTACTCTTTCTTCCTCCTCTACCCTCTCTTCTTCTACTACTTTCTCTTCTTCTTCTTCTTCTTCTTCTTCTACTTTCTCTTGTCACTGGTACATTTTGACCCATTTTTCGATGAGCATCCATCAAAATTTTGACGGCTGTTCATCGCTATTATTGCGTCAGAATTTCAACGACATTTGAAATGTCAAAATTCTGGCCTGACATCCATGCTCGTCGAAAAATGGGTCAAAATGTATGAGTGTGTTCTTCTTTTCCATCTTCTTCCTTTTCAACTTCATCTTTGTTTCCTTCTTCATTTCCTTCACCTTCATCTTTATCTTTTTGTTCTTCTACTTAATATTTTTCTTCTTCATCTAGCTCCAAAGGGACAATATCGTGCTTCTCTGTTGTAGCTTCTTCCTTATTCTATTTCTTCATCTCTAGGGGATCGTTTGTAGCACTTGTATCTAGAGGGATATTTGTATCATTTGTTTCCAAAGGAATGTTTGTACCACCTATACCCAAAGGAATGTCTTCCTTAACCTTTGTAGAATATTATTCTCCTTATTTAGGTGCAAAACTAAATGGGAGTGCACCAAACATGCCATATTTCTCAGCCATACCCCTGATGGCTTCTACAGTCTCTTTACTTATTTTTTTTGTCTACTTCTTGTCCTTTGTCATCAAGGTATTTTCTCTTTCCTTCATCTAGAATATCTTCGAACATACCTTCTTCAAGGTTTCCAAATCATTTGGGGTCAAAGAGGACCCAATTTTCTCAAATGAATTGTTTCTGATCTTCTCTTCCAATTCAACAACCTCTGATCTCCTTTTTTATTAGAGCTTCCCACAATTTCTCAGAAACATTGTTCTTGACATAATCCCAACTGACTTCCAAAGTAATAACATACTGAATAATATAGCCAAAATTAAAAAAATTTGTCCTCTCTACCTACTTGATCATAAATTTCTATAGTAGGCTACAACATATCCTCAAAGTGTATCAAGTTTTTAACCAAAGCATCTAATCTAAGAGGGGAATCGTGTCTTACTGGTGAGGTATTTTTTTCTTCTTGGTCTAGAGATGCCTCTTCTGACACTTTTTCCTTCTTTGAGTCTAGTTTGGTGTGCACATGAACACCAAAACCCTATTCTTCATCTTCTTCAGAGGATGATACATAATGAAACCTCTTAGAACCAACACTAGCTTCTTGTAAATCACCTTCACCAGAGGACATGCTTCCTCTCTTCTTTCTTACCAATTTTGCTGTAGGGTATCCCTCCTCTTCCTCTTGCTCTTAAGTGATAATAAGGTTATTTTCCCTTGTATCCTTTTGCTTCTTTCCTCTCTTGATAGGTACCATTGGAGGAGTCTCTTTCATTTTACCAGATCTTGTATTGGGTCTGGAATGAGCCAGACCTTTACCTTTACCAAGAGTACTAGGCTCAACCTTCATTGCAGGGGATGCGATAGGTTTTGAAGGAGTAGTCCTACTAAATCTCCTTGGTCCTGATGATTCTCTAGCCATCTGCTTTGCCATGGCCCTTCCTTTTGCAATCTATTAATTAGTGACGCCAACCTTCTTAAGTATTGCATCTACATTCTTTCTCATCACAAGCTTCCTATGCTCCAAGTGAACTTCCATAGATTTTTCTACATAAGTTCCAACTCTAGGTTCACTAGTATCTTTATGAATTTTCAATAGAACTTGTTAATAGCCTTCAACTTCATCTTCTATAACCTCATAACCTAATGGTTGAATCCAGATAGTCTAAGGTTCAATGGATTCAATCATGCACTCATTAGAGGAGACATAAAATATTATATTGTTCTTATACTTCTCAACAACTTTCTTTGGAATCCTTTCTCTTTCATTCATTTTGCTCTTGAATACAACAAAGAATGTTGTCAGAGAATTATCTCGACTCTTTGAATCAACCAAACTATGCATATAGTCAAAAATTTGATGTGCAACTGGTCTGGATGTGTCCCAAATCACCAGATTATCTCTTTCGGGAAGTCTTCTAAGAAAGTAGAACAGTAAACAAACAATCAAGGAGAAAAATTTGAATGCATATTTATTCTCCCTTGTCATCTTCAAGTTCTCAAACAACTACTACCAGAGAAGTTCACACAAATCATAATTTGCACCATTAGATGCCATGTCATGACCAGTGTAAATTGTTGTAGCAGATACATAGTTCTCTCTATTTGTGAAGTAGATCTTGTGTCTGATCATTATTGCAACATACTTCATAGCAGGATTAGTAATAGACTTTGCAGTAAGACCCCTTTTATCAAATTTAGCATCGGTGAGTTCCATCACCACTTCATTCTTTACAAATTTCAAAGTCTGGTACTGGTCCAGTGTCACAAAGTTTGGTAATTGCCTTAATTGCTTCCTTAGTTATAAGGTGAGGTCTATTAGTCCAAAATAACTTATCATGCATTCTACTAAGAGTTGGTTTTACATACTTATCATCAATTATGGAGCTAAAGTTAGGAAAGTAATTCCATTGATCCAATTTCTTTCTGAAAATATTTGAATACTCAATTTTTTTCAAGAAGTCATCCCTGATGAGCTCGTTTTTCCATATATATATCAATTTACTATGATTTTATTCCTCAACTTTAACATGGATGTACATTCTAGTATCTTCAGTGGGCATAACTCAGTGAGAAATTGATGAGAAGGCGCCTAGAGGGTCATCTTTGAAAACCTTCATAGAATACTTCCTATAGGATGGTCTAGGTCTTTCTGACACATTTATGACTACAGGAGTTGCCATTTCTCCACAAATCAAGCTCAAATGATTTCAAAACAAAGATTCACACAACCCACAATAGCACAAGAGAATAAAATATCTTTTTCCTTTGCAAAAACCAGTAGGGTTTGCACAACTTACTCTTCAAATCACCTTAAGAATGCTCCAAATTGCTCTCCACTTTCTTGAAATACAAAGGTGATAAAAATGTCTTACAAATATTCTTTATAAATCAACGATCTGCTCTAATTCACATTAAATGTGGCATATTTCAAAAAGATGATTAAAAACCTTTTTCACTACATAGAAAAACCCTAATTTTCTTCGCAAATGATCATCTTTGCAACTTTTCTTTCAATTTCTTTTGCATAACCTTTGTTTATCCATTCCTTACAACATATCTTCGTGCCAAAGACTAACATGCCAAATATCCATGGGCTTCGAACAATTTTCTGTTAAAGCTCCCAAGACCATGATGGGTCTAATTGCTGGAGGAATTGTTTGCACTAGATAGGGGCATAGACTCATTTGATGTTTTGGGCTCTTCTTTCTTCTTCCATATCTTCTTCATTTCTTTCTTAACTTCATTCTTGTCAATTTTCTTTAGTAGTTCATTCTTCTTTACCATATTAGATAGCTTTCCCTTTTTACTTTTGCATACTTTTGAAATGTGTCTGGGTTTGTTGTAGTTGTAGTAGACAAAATTTCTCTGATTTGTATGACCTCCATTAACCCTTGATCTGCATTGATTAGCTTTGTTTCCAAAATTATTACATGTATAGCAGTAGCCAACAAAAGATTTATTAATTCTACCTTGATTAAACCAATTCATCATCTAATTTTTGCATTCACTAGCTCTATGTCCAAGTTTCTTGGATGAAAAACATTGCCTGGGGAAGGAACTAGCGTACTGGTTTATTCTACTTTTACACTCTATTGCCTTGTGACAAAATTTATTGCATGTAAAGAAAAATCCATTGAAAGATGTGTACCTTTGAGCATTTGGCTGTCTAATAAGTGATCTTCTAACAAATCTTCTTGGATTTCTTATCTACTTCCCTTTATTTTGAGTCTTTTTATTATCCACTATGTTTGAGGTCTACTCAGCCTTAGAACTTTCACTTGCTTCACTTCCCAAACCACCTTTTTCTTTAGTTAATTTCTATCCTCCAAATAACTCATCAAGCTTGGTGAAGCTTGTCTTGAACTTATCTTCATAGAGTTTTGCTTTCTCTAAATCTTCTTTTAGGTTTACCACCTCTTGTTCAAGCCTTGTGCATTCATCAATCTTGTTTTGCACCACTATATTAAAACAATATTCAATTATCTTCTTTTCCTCCACTTGCACCTTCAATCCGATAACCTCTTCATTTTATTGTTTCAATTGCTCACTCACTTCTCTATGTCTTTCTTTGTATTTATTCAATTGCTCTTTCAATTTCTGAATGCATTCATTTTCCTCATCAAAATTTTCTTTCAAATCTCTATTTTCATTTTCAGCCTTTTCAAGATCTTCAAGAGCAGCTCAAAGTTCTTTATCATCCATTTGTTCAATCTTTAGGATCTTCCTCAAGTTGTTAGGCTTCTTCAGAGGAACCCAACTCTGATATCAATTGTTGATTACCCAAGATACTGAGAGGGGGGTGAATCATATCTTCTTAAAATTATTAAACAAACACCATCCAATTAATCCAATGCATAGTAAAAATGAGTAAGAGCATTAATAGAATATAAAAGCACACAACACATGAACACTAGGATTTTTACGTGGAAAACCTAAAATGGGAAAAACCACGATGAGGATTAGCTCACAATGTAGTATAACAGGTTATAAAATATTACAAAAGAGTGGCTCACTACCAGGACTCATTGTCCAAAATGGGAGGCTCACTGCCTATAAAAGATACAATAACAAACTGGCTTATAGCTGGAAAATGAACTAATAAAGTTACACCTAACAAGTGATGATTCGGTTCCTTTGATGCTCAGTAAACTAACTTAGTACACTTCATCATCTTTTCATACTTGTCTTCTTCGCACACTTTGCACTTCTTCACTACTGCTACAGTCTCAAAACAATCCACTATATATAGTTGATTCATCTGCAAGAATTAATTAGGTCAGCCTAATTAGATGTAACCCTTATTCACCAAAAAACAACTATCAGCTTCAAGCATGTACAAAAAATTTCCAAAAACAATTCAAACATGTAGCATACTACAACATGTTAGAATGGACCTAAGATAGGTCACTCACACATCCGCACTAAAAAATTAATCCATTACAACATCAACTATACATTAAGTCAACCAGAGATAGACCTAATGACAAAATGCAACAACATAATGATTCAAACTCACCATATGAGCACCTGTGCACATGATATTTTTAACTTACAAGCTTTCAACATCCAAAAATCATTTCCCAAAACTGCAAGCAATGATAATCATTGGTGGAGGATTGTAGACCAAAATACCTGAGTATAATAACTGCATACTGATTCAGAATATAGGATCAAGCTAGAACTTAAACTTTCAATTGCAACTCATATAACATGGTGACATCAATGACCACAAAAGTTGTATAATAAGATGTTCTTCTTCATTCTTCCAACAAGCAAAGTGTTAGATAAAAAATAGATGATTTTTTTAAAGTTAGTTTATTGAGATTCAGTGGAATTGTATATCATGTATATGATAGATGAAATTGTAATAGTTCAATCTATATTGTGAGCCATAATATTTCTTCTATCTTTCTTTTTTTCAGTGGATAATGAGTTCAGTTGGATAGTCAGTCCACCTTCAGTGAGAACTTTTGTAAATATAGTAAAACTGATTATAATATATTTTGAGCTAATCCTCATTGTTGTTTTTCCCATTTTGGGTTTTCCATGTAAAAATCTTGGTTTTCATGTGTTGTGTGATGTTGTTGGATATTTCATGCTTTCTTTCATTACTGCAATTGAATATGTTGTGCAGATTGGATGTTTAAATGTTTAAATGGTTTAAAGGAATACTGATTCACCCCCCCATCTCAATATTTTAGGTGCTCAATAATTGGTATCAAAGCTTGGTTCCTTGGAAGGAGCTTAACTACTTGGGGAAGATCTTGGAGGTTGAGCACATGGCTGTTAGAAGACTACCTACTCCTTTGGAAGAGATTCCTATTGTTGGATTCATAGAAGAAGATTACATGATTTACAAAGATGGAGAACTCAAATTTTCTCTTGAAGATATTGAAAGAATTGAAGGTGAAAATATAACTCTGAAGGAGAATGTCAAAGAAGTAGATGAGTGCATCAACTAATTAAGAGATAAAATCAAGAAGTTCAAATAAAGGTATTAGGCAGTCAATTAACAAATGAAGAAAGTAAATGAAACTATTACCGGTCTGAAGGTGCAAGTTGAAGAAAAGAAAACAATTGAATAATGCTTGAATGCAATAGTCAAAAGAAAATCTGAAGAATGCACAAAGCTTGAACAATAAGTTGTGTATCCGAGATCTAATCTGGAGAAAGAAAGGAGTCATGAAGATAAATTCAAGAAAAGTACTATTAATATTGATGAAATGATTGCAAATCAGAAAGGAGCTAAACACAAAGGTGGATAGGATTTGAGATAGGATAAAGTTCAAAAAAAGATCAAACTACAAGTCATCCTGAAAAATAAGAAGAATAATGGAAAGCAGATTTGGAATCAAAGGAATAAAGCTAGAAGACCACTTGTTAGACAACAAAATGCATAGAAGTACCCATATTTTAATGAATTTTGTTATTCTTACAATAGATTTGGATATAAGGCTATGGAGTGTAGAAGTGAAATGAATCAAAATGTTCCATCTTTTTCTAGTCAATATTTTACATGCAAGAGATTTGGTCATAGAGCTAGTGAATATAGAAGTCAAATTATGAATGGCTATAACAATGGTAGAATGGTTCAATCTTTCAATGGTTAATACCATACATGCAATGGATTTGGGAATAAAGCTAATCAATGTAGATATAGAATGAATGAAAGGAATACTAGTTAGAAGAATGTCATATGTTACAATTGCAATAGGCTTGGACACATTTCCAATTTTTGCAGAAGAATAAATATGAAGGATAATCTTGTAAAGAAGAATGAACTAATATAAAAGATTGATCCTTTAAAGAGAAAGAATGAGATGAACAAGATTTGGAGAAAGAAGGAAGAGGCATAGGTTAAGGATGAATCTGTATCATCATCTAGTGCACTTGTTTCCTCCAAAAACTAAGATAAGAGCTTTGGCTCAAGGGGAGCTTTAATGAAAATATGTCATCTCCTACCAAAGAAAAGGTGTCAATGCTTTGGAATGAAGATATCTGATGTATATCAACATGCTTAATATATAGGTGAAGATCACGAAAGAAAATATCATAATGCAAAAAATTTTGGAGTAGTTGAAGGTGACTGTGAATACAGATAAAGGGTTATTTGCTTTATTGTTTGAAGCATTCAATACAAAATTACGTCTAATTTTAATGGTTATGTGACTTAGCCAAATTCATTCATAATAATAATTAAGAAAGATTAATGCAGTGAAGAAAGGATTTGGATTGATCAAGGTGATTTGTGATTTGGTGCATTGAAACCCTAGTTTGGAAAGTGAAAGAAAAGGTATTTACAATCTTTGTTTTCCCTGGAAACACCAAGTGTAATTGAGGTTACTGAGAAGCCACAACCTAAGTTCAAGAAATACCCTGCTAAATTCATAGAAGATGGCCTGTTAGGTGTTTTTTCACATGTTACATACACATTTTTACCAACATAAGATATAAGGATCTATATTTGTGGCAAGATAGAGGAATTTGATCACACTAAGCTAGGAGATGCATGGGAAAGTGAACTTACTGGAAACAACTTTTCCCTAAAACTAGAATACCAAAACCTAGTCATGAAGAAATTTAATGTATGGCAATGGTTTCTGAATTTTTGTTTTGATGATAAGTGGGTTAGAATGGCATTAAGAAAAATTGATAATAAATTTGTCTAGATTGGAATGCTTAGGATGATTACAAAATATGTGATTAGAGAGGTCATAGGTTTATGCTCCACTGGACTTGTTCCATCGCTAAAATCAATTAATAATCAATTTGCTATGGAACTCATAGGTGCAACTTATGAAAAGAAGGCTCTAATGGTAAATAATATCATAAATCCAGCTGTGAAGTATGTAGCTATGTTGATAGGATATACAATCAACTTCACAAATAGAGAAAACTTTGTATTTGCCACCATAATCAATATGGCATATGAAATGGTGGAAAAGGGAATTGAATTATGATATTTGCAAAATTTTAAGACAAAAATTGATGGAGAAATTCAAACAAACAAAGGAGAAGAAGTATGCATTTAAGTATGGAACCTTGGTTGTGTGTCTACTTTTCTATTTCCTAAAGGAACTCCCTAGAACTAAAAGTATGATATGGTTGCAAGGTAGACTAGTTGCTCATCAAATTAGAGACTTTATGAGTGGCCATGGTGATTTCAAGGCAAAAGAAGAGTCTCTTGTTGATTTATTTTAAATTTTTCAAAAGAGGATGCATTAAAGAGACAAAATTACTAGGAAAATTGTAGAGAAATATAAGAATGATATCATATTTCTAGTATCAATAGATGAGTGCATCATGGAAGTATTAGAACCAAGGATAGTGTGGATCCTTGCATTGGGATATGAGATCAATGAACAAGAGCTTATTAGTTTGTTTTAATATTTTGTTGAAGAGTCCAAAAGATACCACTAAAGCAAGATATGGAGCATATGGAGAAAAATTTATGGAGGTGTATATGGAGTAGAGGAAACCATAGATAAAGAAGAAGCTTGAGAAGATGGTTGAAAAGTTTGTGGAGGATATGAGCTTCACAAAGGATCAAGTGGAGTAGGCAAGAGAAAAGGCTAAGGAAAATTCAAGTGTTGCAAGAGGATCTGGTAGGACAACTACCACCCCTTTTACTATCCAGAAGTACTAAAGGACTAGGAAATCTATTGAAGAAAAGAGGAAATCAATTGAAAGTCCTCTGATAAAGGAGAAACCCTCTCTATTTGTACAAACTACAAGGATTGAAAGGAAAAGTATTGCTATAGTAACACCATTTATAGGTCCTAGAAAGAAGAGAACAAACTAAAATGAAGTGAGAGGAAATAATATAAGTGTGAATGTAGAAGAAGAAGAAGAGGAAGGACCTTAGTTGGTCTGGAAGAGAAAAGAGGAAGCTTCATAGAGTGAAGCTAGTTCAAAGAAACAAAAGGTAGATGTTGTAGATACAGGATAAGAAGAAGAGATAGAGAAAGAAAAGAGGAAATTTGTGATCCACATGTGAGGAAATAAGGGAGAATTTTCCAAGAAAGGGTACATCCAAAAAGGAAGAGCAAAGAAAAAACAAAGAAGACTCTAGATGAAATGAAGAAGCAAAAGTAAACACCTTCGGTAAGGCTCGCAATCCTATGAAGTTAGATGCACTTGTTAATGGAATGATACATGATGATATGCTTGAAAAAAATATAATTTTGTATGATGAAATAGATGAGGTGGAAAAGGAAACCATTTTTGAGGCTATCCTTAAGTACATTATTGTTTTAGAAGCTGATATGAAAAATTTTGAGAGTAAAATTCCTATGAAGCTATGGAATGTCATGGTAAAGAGAAGACAAGAAGAAATTGAAGAAGGGAAGATAAAATAATATGCTTTAGAGAAGATTGGTGCTCCTATTTCTAAGGAAACTAGAGTCACATTGGTTGAGTTATATAACATAGAATTTAGAGTGAAGCAAAGGATAATTTCCCTTATGGGTAGAGATAAAGGTGAGTTTGAAAGGCTTCATAAGGAGATAGTTGTTAAAATATCGAAAATTACACAAAAATATGGTATGAATTCAAAAGAAAAGGAAGATACTACTATAGAATTCACTACAAGAGAAGAAGCACATGATATTGATGCTCAACATGAGCATACAATATATGAAGGGTATACACACGACAATGTTCTTCTAGATGTGGAAGAATTGACAAAAGCAGATGAATTAGAGAAGAATGATGAGGAATATGTACCGAAGTGGAATACCTCTCGTGCTGTAGTACCTAAAGAAAATGTTGAAAATACTCAGGACAAACTAGAGATACCTCCTCTAGATAACACAAATAAGTCTACAAAGGAAGAAAATGAAAATAAGGTTGGTGATGAAGAGAATGTTGATGTAGAGAAGGAAGAAGAACAAGAAAATAATGAGAAGGAAGATGAAAGTAAGAATGAGGATACATCCCAAGATGCATGAATAGAAGAAGAGAATCCAATAAAATTTGGTAATAATAGGGAAAATGACTTAAAGGAGAAAGCTACAGAGAACATATAGACTTCTATTAATTCTGCCGACTCCTCTGAAGATTCCTTGAAGAATCTACTAAGTATGTAGCTCAAGTTCCAACTTGTTGTATCATCACAACTACTACAACCACCAATGCAACATGGAAATTTAGATCTTGACAAGATTTCCTCCTCTAAAAGATATTATTGGGAGATGTATTCCATGCATCTTCCTAGAAGGATATCATAGAAACACATCAAAAGAGTGGAGAGTTGATGGAAGTTTTGTGCCTCTTGTGCACACACCCCCTTCAACACAGACACCCTCTCTCTTTTCACTTTACCGAGTCACTTTTGTCACTGCCTCATTTTGCGTGCCCCCTATTTTTTGAGTCTTTAGTGGTCAATGAGTCTTAGAGGAACCATCTTGAGTTGACCATGTTCTTCTACCCTCAAATTTTCAAGGCCTTAGGCCTTTGTAGGATTTCACTTGATGTTTTCCTTCAATCTTTAAAACTAACCTCCTTTGAGCAATGCAGGTCTGCCCTTGCAGTCCACTCCGTGCAGAATTCCCTGGTTCCCCAACCATTTCGAATGGCCTTAATGTGACATCCTCCCACCCCTCAGGACCCGCATCATCTTTGGCTGTTTTCACCCCCGAACACCTGAATGACCAACTCTTGGCCATCATCTGCTTAGCGAACTCCATCATTCCACCGTCGTTTTCAAAATTCCCATTCACCAAATTTTTCCTTCATTGTACTGACATTAAAGAGGGGCATTAAATGCGCTAAAATATATAAATAACTCATTTAGAGTTGTCATTTTGATCTGGCAGAAATTCAGAAGCTAGTCAGAGCCCCCCGCCAATGTCATCGTCGTGCCCACCGAACTCTTTTGTCATTTCAAATTATTTGCGAGTTGTTGATTCATCCATCTTCATCAGGTTTCATAGGTCAGTTTTTTGTTGTGAGCCATGCGTTGAGTTTTCTTGGATTTCTATTAAAAAATATTAAATATTTGAAAGAAAGCTTAAAAATTGACTAGAGCAAACCTCGGCAGAAAAAACCCATGCTCTCAAATTTTGAGAAAACCTTTGAAATCCTTCACGAGCGGCTTGCAAAACTGGAGGTCATCGTGGCCATTCTTAAACTAGGGAATTAATGCTCTGCGGGTACACAACATGCTCACCTTTGCCTTTTCATTTCCTCAAACTGTGAAACTTTATGAAACGATGGACACCTTCATCGGAGCCACCCACATGATTGCTCCTCCTCAACTTGGTCATCCTAAAATTAGCCAAAATTCATGAGCCCAAAATGGAAGTATCCTTCGATCCACTTGGGTCCATGAGCACGGGCCTCCACCTGTGGAATTCCTTTGAACTTTTCATTCCAAAACATCCATTTGATCACAACCTCCCACTAGGCGGGTCCTACCCTAGTCATCGCCATCCAAGTTTAGCCTCGCCAAAATGCTTAGGTCTCGAGTTGTTGTGGAGTTATCCTTGCAGGCCAATTTCTACAAATTTCTTCCTTAGCTTGGGCACTTTAAATGACTTCTATGACTTTTTCGTCTACCTATCGGGTCCTGCTTTCACAATCACCTCCCCAAGCTTAAAGTAGAGTAACACATCTTATGAGGGCCTTGCAACATGGACCTCTGCTAACATTTCACTACCACATGAACGACCCCTTCAAGATGATAGAACTATAGACTCCTTCTGATAGAGAGGTCTCGATTCCACCATTTCTATCTATTCTCCCCACCCTAAAACAACAAAATGTTAGCTCTTCGGTGGCCCCATATTGCGGACTTCTGTCTGCGAGACATCGTGACTTGCCTGCCAAATGAAAGGGCTTCTGGTGACCATCTCTCCACTTGTCGAGCCCTACCCAAACCATTGTTGTCCTCTCTCTGGCACCCAAAATTGTCAAAGTGATGCATTTCGAGTGGGCCTCCTATTGCGAGCCTTTGGTCATGGGTCTCTGCTTCAACTTTTTTGTCCCAAACGACCTACTCATGACATCTCTCTGCCCAGTGGAATGCACACGCTTTCTTGCCATCCAAGCCTGCAGAACTATAAAATGCCTAAGGAAATTTTTGGGCTACCCCATGTGGGTGGCCGCTTGTGGGTGGTCATCCTATAATCTCTGTATTGAGCACCTAGAGACTCCCATCAACCTGCTACATGGAGCCCGACCCCACTATTTCCTTCTGACTGTTTGACAACACACAAGAAATACGAGAGCCCCTCACAGACCTGATGGTGTAGACCTCCTCACGTGGGCTTCCATCCTGCCTTTTCTGTTCCAAAATGACCAACCTCCTATGCCCTCCTACACCTTCTGAACCACACTCGTTCAAATGGATTGAGCTTCAAGGACAAAGCAATACCTTCTTACGAGTCCATGGATCCCACGTGGCAGGATGCTACTTGCGAGAAGCCACTCTGCTAGTGCCATTTCAATGTTAGAGTCCCCCAAATAGCCAAGTTACTCTCAAGTCATGCACACCTAAATGAGGATCTTAATTCCCCTAAAACTTCAAAGTGAACTCAACCCATATGCTAAAATTGCCTGACCTCCCCAGTGGACCCCACCTAATGATTAAACCTTGATGCAGGTTGAGACATGTAGGCCGCCATGCCCTACTTTCCACCTATTCATAACTGCCTCTAGAATGGCTGCCAACCCAAGGAAGTCCACACCCCTAGGCCCGCATTGTTATAACCCCATCTAGTGAAAGGCCAATGTCAACCTGAGAGAGATATTAAGATCTTTAAATGATGAATCACCTGATCTAACATCATTTTGTTGGATTTTGGCTAACATTCCTCATGTTTTTATGCTTGAACGTGCTTACTACTTTCATGCTTGCAAGATATATGGAACCAGTTGTAGGACCCTCCGAGGTGGCTATGGAAAAGGAAAAAGGAAAGAAGTTAGCTAAAGCAACTAGAGGTAAAGAGGATAAAGAAAAAATAAAATAAAAGTTCCAAGGGAAACCCCTCAATTCTAGGGTCACCACAGATTGGAAGGAGATCTCAGATACTAATTTGGGACATATTGATATTGATGAGTTCAAGCAAAGGGTCAGAATGAACCCCACCACAAAAATGCAAAAAATATCATAAATAATGGGTTGGCCAAGGCTGCTAGTTTTCCGCCTGTTCTCATTTCTCTCGAGCTCCTAATGACCTGTAGAGAAGCATATCAAGAGGATACTAGAAGAATTGTAGACAGGGGTGGCAATGTATTAGTTGATCTATCTGCCAAGTCAATAGGGAAAACCTTCCACATCCCCACCTTCAATGAGAAGGAATAAACAATGGAGGAATATGCCAAAACCACATGGGATGCATACTCCCTCAAATGCAAGAAACTTATTAATCAATACAAGTTAAAAGAGAAGAGGGGTAGTGTAAATAAAGTTCCCCAAGAGCTCTTCCGAAGTCATTTCTACGAGGATTACCATGACTTGGTGTAGACATGTAAAATGTACTACTTGACATTGTGCATTTGATCCTCACCACTAACATCATTTTCGTCCTAAATCATCCTTTGTTCTAACTATTTAATCAAATGTCCTTATCTAATTAAATTCATCAATATTCTTCTCTTAATTAAATAAATCATTTATCTAATTAAGTCACCTTTTCTCAATAATTAAATTAACCATTTTGATATGATTATCCTATTTAATTAAATCCCTTAATTCTATATATTAAATTAAATAAATTAAAACCTTATTTAGTTTAATCTAACATCATCTCTTTTAATTAAATAAATCAAAATCTTTATTTAATTAATCCCTTATCACATTCTTCTCATATTTGATTTAAATAAATCCACAAATTTAAGTCAAATAGGTCACATCATTTAACCCCTTCATTAAATTAATTAACTTTGATTAATTTAATCTCCTCTCATGTCCCATCCTCTAGCTTTTACTGCTTGCACATGAAAATAGATTTAATTGATTTATTAAATCTCTATTTTCCTCAACAAGGCATCTTTTAAGGAATATTCTTCAAGTTTGAATTCAAAATCCAAGTTGACATGTACATCCAACAAGGCTTTTACTCTCTCTTACATGTCCTTTTCCTTGAGCCAAGTGGCATTCAATGCATTTTTTCTTGCCTCTTGCATGTCATTTCAACAAATTCAAAATTCAAAAATAGGCATTTATTGGCGCAATCCTTAAAACTTGCACATCCTCCATCCACTCATAGGTTGACAAGTGGCACTTTGCCATTGGTTAATTCTTAGTCCCACATTGGTCTCTTTTGGGAATTCTTCCATCTTCTCATTCTATAAATAAGAGGCTAAACTCCTCATTTCATATCCAAAATTTGAGTAAACTTACTATGCTCAAATCATTAGCAAATTCTATCCATCACCATTGAGTTCATAGCTAGGTTATGCAGATTTTTCTATTGGAGCACTCATCAAGCATCAAAAAAGTGGATCAATTATCATCACACATCAATCTTGCATCATAGGAATTGGGAAAGGGCCAATTTTCATATCAAATTGACACCAATTCCCCCATGGGATCACGAGTTTGCTAGTTTAATTAGGATTCAATCTCTTTTATTGTCATTTCATTGTATTCTTCATTTCTTTTCCTAATTTGAACTATGCTAATGGATTCCATGGGTAATCATTGTTGGCTCCAAGGACATGGATTTGAAAAGGGACTCTCGCCATATGGGTCAATCTCAATGAATGGAAAGTCCTAATTAAAACCCATGTTTTAGAATTTCCAAAATCATTGATCTATTTGTTGGTGCAAGAATGATCGTTCTGAAGCCGCCCCACACTTTTATGGTCTTTAAGTAGAAATGTAAAGCATTCCATGGGAGTTTCATGGGTGTTGATGCTTGACTACCCTGTATAAGTGAGTGTCATGGAGGGGAGCCAGTGGGGTCAAACATCTAACCATTCGCTAAATATAAGCGTAGCTGGACTTGTCCAAGTGGGGACTCAACAAATATTGTCTTTCATATCCATAGGTTTTTACTTATTCTTGGTTACAAAATGCTTTGCTTGTTTGAAAACATCTTGGAAACAAACACTTAAACATCATCATCAAAATTTCAAACCCTTTAGGAGACAAATACAATTGACCCAATTCATGTGTTATTGCTTGCCCTTGGGATTTTATCCTTAGAGGTTTCTAAACACTTGGATTGCATCTCAATTTATCTACTAAAGTTAAACAATAGGTAACCTTTCCCTTGACTTCATCAAATTTCCACATAACATACTTTGTGTGATTAGAAGAAATTAAGACATTGGACATCTAGTTTGGAAATCTAATCAAAGAAGTGTTTGTGGTAAAATAAAGTCACTAAGCAAAGATAACAAAATGAACTCTCACATGTGTTGAAACCTCACGATTTCCAAGAAATTCAAATACCAAAATGAAAGTTCTTGATTCAAAATCCAGAAATGAATGCTCAATTTGAACTACTTCTTAGTTATAAAGGTCTATAGAAGCATTGCATGTTCTTCAATAATGAGGTCTAGGTAAACAAAGTGTATTTTGTAGGTTCATCTTAGGATCAAAATAAATCTAAATATTTTTCACCCATCCTTCAAAACATCAAACCAAAAATCATCTCACCATCATCTTTTGAGAAATCTTGAAATTATCCTTCATGCTAGGCTTTTTGGAAAAATAAAAATCGTCAAATCTTTGAGACAAAATCCTTGAAATCTTTATCAAATCATCTTTGGCTAGGTATGTGTAGATGCATCCTTTTGCATATGCTTATTCAAAATTATCAAACCATCTTGTTTAGCTAGGTATATGTAGATGCATCCTTCTTCATATTCTTGGTTAAATTATCATCTTGTTTGAATAGGTGTGGGTAGATGCATCCTTCTCCCTACACATATTCAAAATATCATCCTTTGAGAAAATATACCCCTTAGATAATCATACAACATCTTAGGGTCTATTTGTTCAATCAAAGCAAACCAAAATCAATCAAGTCAAGGGAAATCCAAAAAAAATCAAAATCAAAATCCAAAACATATCCAAAAGTCCTAAAAGTCTAGCATTCCCCTCAAGATTTATCAAAATATTAAACATCCAGATCATCCATCTCTTGCATCATCATCATAGCACCTTTTGATCCTCAAGATATCCTAAAATTTTCTCTTTTGGGCATAAAATAAGATCAATCCAAAGAACTAGAGATTCATCTCCGATATTCTTGAAAATTGATCCTTGTTTTATGGTTCAAACTATATCTCAATACAAGAAGAACATGGAAGCTGACAAAGAAACACCCGCTTCAAGTGACCTAAGCCAAACAAACATCGAAATGAATCCTGTCGAATCTAGCAATCCTTTGACTATCTCATCATCACAAAACCCACAAGAGGAAATTCAAGAAGAAGATCTTACCTTTTGGATGTCACATGAAGAAATAACACAAATGCTCCAAAATCCAAAAAACCATAAGATCATCAACATCATGATGAGGCTTAACCCTTCACTATACATGCTTGAACTATCAAAACAAGGGGCCAAATTACCTTCTGATTTCGACATGAGCTCTATAGTGGAACCATCTTTGAAGGCTATGCCTGTAGTTTCATCCACACTCCCCATCTCATCTACACTCCCATCCAAAAGCATCTCTCAAAAAATTGTGCAAATCACAACAACCTTTGCTCCAACCCAACCCAATGTTAATAAGGGAAATGCATTTCTTAATGATATTCAAACACACCCCCTTGTGAACAATCAAGACTTGGATGCAAATACCATTTTGGAAAAAAACATTCCCCAAAATCCATTACATAAGTATGTCCCTCTCAGTTTCCATAATCCTAATGATCCATCATCATCATCCTTCCATGCAACACCCCAAAATTGTCTTCTCACAAATTCACAAGAAGAAGGTGACATGTTCAGACCTGGGGGAATTTTTGACATGACATCATTTTCTTAAGAGTTCACACCCCTCACATTTACACCTCTTCCGCCATTACCACCATTATCCACACCTCTACTTGGCTAGGGACTCCCACCTTTACCAAATATCAATCAAAATCAAACCAACATTCAAACACCAATCAAAGCATCACGCCAAACTCTCAAAACTTGTCATCAATATCGCAACAACAGATGAAAACTACACAAGCAATCACAACATCATCAACCACCCCCCTAACATCTCAAAGCATGGTCTCTCAAGGACCAACCACATCAATAGCACCATTCACCATTCAAACCACCAACACGACATCACCACTCACCACCACCACAAACACCATTATGAATCCACCACCAAACTCCAATTTATCAAACCAGTACAACATGGCATTGCAAGCCGTCCAACAAGCTGCTTATCAAAAAGTATTCCTACAAGTGCAAAAGAAAAAATCCACACAAATAGTTTCCCAACAAGCCACACAAGTAGCACAGAAAGCTCAAACCGCACAAATTGCATAATAGGTGCAACAAGTTGCACAAGCCCAAGATTTATTACAACAACAACAACAACAAGTTGCTCAAGTTGCGCAAGCTGCTCAAGCAGCCCAAGCCGCATTAGAAGCACAAAAGGCTGCGCAAGCCAAAATTCTATTACAACAACAAGCGGCACAAGCCCAAGCCCAAGCTCAAGCACACACCCAATATCAAGCACAAGAAGCGCAAGCACAAGCATAGTTTCTTGCACAAAAACAAGCAATAAAACAATATCAAGAGCAGTAAGAAGCAACCCAATTGTTAGCCTAACAACAAGCGTTGTTGGAAAAAAAAAAAGCACAACAGAAATCTCAACAACAGGAAATCCTAGCACAACAAGAAGCTCAACAATAGGCAATCCTAACACAACAACAACAAGATCAACAACAAGCATTGTTTATACAGCAACAAGTGCAAGCATACCTAGCTCGACAAAATGTGAAAATACCATAAAAAAACTCACCAAACAACCCATCCATCCAACCCACAATCGAAACACCCTAGAATACCTTCATCCCACCCCCTGATCTGCAAAATGACGTAACAAAACAAATTAGGTTGCTCTTGCAACAAGTGCTCGATCTTTAATCAGGGCGAACCATAAAAACACCAAGCAACTTGTGTTCCTATCCATCTGACAGGAGCCTTGTGATGAAACCATTCCCGAAGGGATTCGAGATCCCTAAGTTTGAAAAATATCGAGGGATGGGAAACCCTAAAGATCACATCAGGGAATTCTAGGTTCATTGCATGGAAGTCGCATATGACGATACCTAGTTGATGCAGCTATTTCCTAGGAGTTTGGATGGCCATGCTATGGAATGGTTCTCTCGCCTACCTACATGCATAAAAAAATTCCAAGAAATTAGAGATGCATTCATTAAAAACTATGCATGCAATATTGCAATGGATGTCAATCTAGAAGAACTCTCAGCTCTAAAACAAGGTAAGAATGAATCATTCACTTCATTCCTACAATGATGGCGATCCAAGGCCAATCAGAGAAAATGGGTCATGCCAGAGGAACAACAAGTATGCACCATCATATCAACCTTGACGGCCTCTTGGCATTCCATCTCAAGGTTCAAGGGATTACCACATATGACTAGATGATCTCCAAGGCGCTTAGCATCGAACGAGGCCTTATGACACAACCCACAGGATCAACTTCATACCTCGAACAACAAAACAACCGCCCACCTACAAATTACAATGACAAACCTCGCATGTGGGAAAGGAACAAAAATGTTACCAATGATGGTGTTGTTGATGCTAAATTGGTCATCAGTGCCCCTCACTAAAATACACCCACACCATAAATCCAAATCCAACACCAAAACAGTCATCAAACAACACAACAACCGAACAAAAATCCGACAATTAACAATCTCAATGATCAAAGGGGACCACCCCAATGAAACAAGAATTACCCCAAGCGAAAGTACACCGCTCTGGGAGAACCACTTGAAGTCATCATGAAGAAGCTGATAAACAAAAAACTCATGAAAGTGCCCACCTATGAGAATTACCAAGAACCAGACGTGAAATCACCTTGGTGTAATGAGAATCAACTCTGTGACTTCCATAAAATCAAAGGGCATACCACAAATAGTTGCATGAGATTAAAAAACATAGTTCAAGATTTCATCGATCAAAGGATTATAAATGTGGAACAACCAATAGGAAACCAAAACCTTAAGATATACACGAATCTGATGCCTAACCATGGCAGTAAAGGGAATAATAGCACAGATAAGGGGAAATAAACCTTCACAAATGTAAATCATGTATACGAAACTATCATTGCTTCCCTAGAGAAACATTGTGCTACCATCACCGTCAAAGGAGCCCATATCGATTGTGGAGTCACCACAAGAGGCAGCAAAGTTACCATCGCAAGATCATCCCAACCAAATAGAGTCCCCGTACCTAGATTTGTTCCCAATGGCTACAATGTCCTAGATCAGCTCAAATGAACGCCAACACAAATCTCCATCATGGAGTTACTCAAAATCTCATCTGCTCATAAGAGAATCCTGGAAGAAGCATTGGATTCATCCATTGTCCCTGCAGATCTTGATGCGAAACAATTCCAAGTTATGGTTGGAAATATCATTACACCAAATCTCCTCACATTCTCTAACCAGGATTTTCCCGTTCAACCATCTCACAACCGTGCACTCCACTTAGAAGTCCTAATGCACAAAAGAAAAGTCAAATGAGTCTTGGTGGATGGAGGTGCAGGCTTGAATATATGTTCTCTCAAGCTCATCAAATAATTAAAAATCTCAGAGGATTCTATTGACAAAGGAAAGGGTATCACAATAAGAGCATATGATGATCAAGAAAGAGTGTCCTAAGGCACAATCAAAATCCCTATTGCAAAAGCCTTGAAGCAAAGTACTATAAAATCCCCCAAGTACTGAAAAATTATGATGGTCCATCTACACCATACATTGATCCCGCCACTCTCACATCCACTTCTGTGACAAAGAGACCCCTCACTTCCGCCATTTTCACCATTTCTAAAATTAAGGTCATCATCCAAGATAATTGTTGTGGAAACTACATGATCCCTAAAAATTATTTTGTGTTAGGAGAGTTATCACAATCTCTTAGATCACAGGGACGTCCGCAAATAAATGAAGCCTCCACATCCCAAACATCTCCTGAAGACTATCCCAACTTCACAAGCTAGGGAGATCTTGGCTCAGAAGTTATTGAGGAAAATCCATCTCATATGCTATATCAAGATGAGAGACCAGTAGCTGATTTACCAATAGATGACAAAAGCAAGGGTCTGCAAATGATGCTCGCAATGGGCTATGACAGAAATCAAAGACTTGGGAAAAATGACAATGGGCTTATAATACCTATCATTCCGGACATGCAAATGAAAAAACTTCACCTTGGATGTACCCTCTGAGTATAACCGTATGTGGCTAAAGTCCTCCAGTTAGAAGGGTTAATTATCCTCCTTAGCCAATCGCAGCTAAACAACGCTTACGAGTATCCACAGGTTGCATCTTAGATAACTATAATTTTGATATAACCAATGTTTGTAGTAGTAGTGATGATGAGGATCCCACATCCAATCTACCTAGGATTTTGGAGGGCACCACTTTGTTCATGATTAGCACCTTATCTTTTGAATCAAACCACCAAAATCATGAAATCCGCCTAGTGTACCCCCAACTCATCGACTATGACCAACGAGGAGCACCAATTCTCGATACATTTGAAAATGATGAGGCACTCTCAGAATTCATGGGACGAGGAGATAGAATTCCATGTGGGGATCACAAAGTGAGGTTCATAATGGAGCTAGATACACATGCCTATTATGGGGAAATGATTGAATCCCTCAGTCGTAAAAGTGAAAAATTAAGAATAATATCTAAGTCCTTATGTGAAAACCACACTGTGGCACTCTCTGACCAGAAAAAAGTAAAAAGAAAGGAGGCTTCCAACACTGAAAACCTCTCTAAGGCACTCAAGGATGGGGGATTCAATCTTCCTTTCAAAGCTATTCATTAAGAAAAATCAGCATTTCTAGCAGAAAGATGCAATCTAGTTAATCTAGGAACAGAGGAAACCCCACACATTACATTGTATGCGGAGTCATTACTATTAGAGAAACAAGAGCTCCTAGCAGCCTTCCTAAGAGAGAGACAGATAAAATTCGCATGGAGCTATGCTAACATGCCAGGCCTTGATCTAGAAATTGTGATTCACCACTTAGCAGTATATCCAGAAGCAAAGTGTGTTAAACAAAAGCTTCAAAAAATGCACCCTCAGATCGCCTTATTAGTCAAAATGGAACTAAAAAACCTATTGGATGCAGGATTCATCCGACTGATAGATTATCCAAAATGGGTGTCAAACTTAGTACCTGTCTCAAAACCCTATGGGGGCATCAAAATCTGCACAGACTTTAGAGACTTGAATAAAGCATGTCTGAAAGATGACTTCCCACTTCCAAACATTGACATGATCATAGATATGATAGCCAGACATGAAATGTTGTCACTAATGGATAGATTCTTAGGGTACAATTAGATCATGATAGCAAAGGAGGACCAACACAAAACGGCCTTCACTTGTCCATGTGGGACTTACTGTTGGAATATGATGTCATTCGGCTTAAAGAATGCAGGAGCAACATACCAAAGAGCCATGACGCTAATCTTCCATGATATGATCCATAAAACTATCAAAGATTATGTTGATGAAATTCTAGCCAAGTCCAGAAGGAGAAAGGATCACATAGCAACCCTAAGTGCCATTTTTGATAGGCTTAAAGAGTACAAGGTCAGATTAAACCCAAAGAAGTGTGTCTTCGACATACAATCAAGAAAATTTCTAGGATACATAGTATCAATGAGAGGTATCGAGGTAGATCCAAAAAAAGTAAAAGCAATCCTTGAGATGGGGGCAGCCAAAACATTAAAGCAATTGAGAGGTCTCCAAGGCAGGCTTCAATCCATTCGAAGGTTCATAGCACATCTGGCAGACAAACAAAACCCATACTCTCACCTACTCCACAAGGGAGTAGCGTACAAATGGGATAACAATTGTGAAGAATCCTTCAATAAAATCAAAGAATATATACTTACACCACTAGTACTAATTCCACCAATCCCAAGAAAACCATTGATTCTCTACGTGTCAGCAACAACAGTAGACCTTGGAGCTCTCCTAGCTCAGCATGAAGAAAATGGAACAGAAAGGGCCATCTATTACATCAACAAAACAATGGTTGGGCATGAGCTAAACTGCTCATTCATAAAGAAAGCATGTCTAGTAGTAGTGTTTGCATCAAAGAAATTTAGACATTACACGTTGGCACACAAAATAAAACTCATCGCCAAAATTGACCCTCTCAAGTACTTACTATCAAAAGCAATTCTCACTAGAAGAATGGCCAAATGGGTGAAGATACTATCAGAATACAAAATTGAATATGTGGAGCAGAAATCAATTAAAGGTCAAGTCATTGTAGATCAACTGGAAGAAGCACTAATCTATTCAGAGAATCCTCTCATCTTAGAGTTTCCAAATGAATCTATTTTCAATCTCAACATAGATGACCACTGGAAACTATACTTTGATGGATCATACACAAAACATGGATCAGGAGCTAGCATCTTCTTTATCACCCCACAAGGGGACTACATAGCAAGATCTTAAAAACTGGCATTTCCCTACACCAATAACATTGTAGAATACGAGGCTTTAACCATCGGTCTTAGAATAGTAGTGCAGTGGAACATTATAGCTCTCAGAGTATAAAGAGACTCCCAATTGATAATAAATCAAGTGAATGATAAATATCATACCAAGGACGATAAGCTCACTCCATACAAGAAATTGGTGGAGACTCTCAAAGAATTCTTCATTGAAATCACATTTGAGCAGATTCCTAGAGCCAATAATAGAGCAGTAGACACCATGGCAACAATTGGATCCTTATTGGACATCCCTCACAATGTTCAAAAATATGAATTCCTGATAGAGCAGCTTCTCGTGCCTACATTCAAGGTACCAGAATCAGAATTTGTGTGCGAAATCATTGGTCCTGGTGATCCTTGGTACCACGACATTTATACATACCTTTGAATAGGAGTCATACCCGCCGACTTACCCTCAAACCTAAAATGAACCTTTTTCAAAAAGGTATCCTGATTTGTCATCCTAGGAGATACCCTATATCATAGAAGCATAGAAGGAACCCTACTACGCTGCTTAATGCAAGGAAACTGCTGAGGATGGGGTATTATTGGCCCACAATGGAAAGAGAAGTACATGAATATGTCAGAAGGCTTCTACAATGTCAGTAGCATGGGGAACCCATCCATGCTCCAACTCAAGGACTTCATCCAATCATCACACCATGGCCCTTTTCACAATGGGACTCGATCTCATTGGAAAAATCACTCCCACTTCATCTAATGGCCACAAATTCGTCATAACCGCCACATAGTACTTTACTAAGTGGGTGGAAGCCATACCCATGACGTATATAACTGGGAAGCAGATATCAAAGTTCATCTTGAACTATCTGATTTTTCGCTATGGTGTCCCACAAGCCATTATCTCAGATAATGGGACACCATTTAAAAATTAGGAGGTCCATGACTTATGCAAAAAATTCAAAATCTAACATCGCTTCTCCACCACATACTATCCCCAAGGCAATGGCCAAGCAGAAGCTACAAGCAAAACCATTTTGAAAATTCTCAAGAAAATAGTCAATGACGTAGGTCGTGACTGGAATTTTCAGCTCAATCCCCCCCTCTAGGCCTATCGAACTAGTATCCGTACACCCACTGGTGCCACCCCTTTCTCCCTAGTCTATGGATCAGAAGCAGTACTCCCCATTGAGATCGAGCTCCCATCACTCAGGATATCACTGCAAAACCTCATCACAAATGAAGAATAAGGAGTATCAAGATTGAATGAGCTGGAGCTACTGGATGAGCAACATATAGATGCTTTGAATCATTTGCAAGTCTATCAAAATAGACTCAAAAGGAGATATAATAAGAAAATCAGAAGCAAGACTTTCCAAGTCAGAGAATTGGTATTAAAGGAGAATTAGAAGAATTTCTGAAACCCAACCAGCAAAGGCAAATTTGAACCCAATTGGTTGGGTCCATTCATTATCACAACAAGTTATAAGTCAGAGGCATATGAGTTATCAACACCCGAAGGGGAACCTCTACAAGAGCCCATGAATAACTCTCATCTCCTAAAAAATATTAGAAAATGTCCTAAAAAAATGGTTACTTCGGCGAAAACCTAGCAAACAGGCATCTTGGTGAAAACAAAAAAGTAAAAAAAGCAAAAAATCCAAAAAAAATTAGAAAAAGGATTAAAAATAGTAAAGAGAAAAATCGTCCTCTATTGAAAACCACTTCGGTGGCACTTTGGGCAAGTACCTTGGTGAAAACTTGGCAAACAGACACCTTGTGTAAATAAGCACTTTCCATCCACCAAGATCTTTATGGCTTGTTCTGCATCATCCATCCATTATGTTTCCATCATCCATCGCATTCAGATCTCCATCCATCACTCATCCACCTGCATCCGCATCATAGCTTGGTCTTGTGTTTGTATCATGATCCCTCCTAGTACTACTCGGCCCATCCTCAAGGTTAATTTGTCCTGCCTTTATCAGAGTAGTCTATTGCATCACGTTGGGGGCATGTTCTCATCGGATCAAATTCGTGTATATTCTTGAAGTCCTAAAAATTAGAAAATCCAAAAACATTAAAACATCAAAAAATCCAAAAACATCAAAACATCAGAAAATCCAAAAACATCACAAAAGCACAAAATCCAAAAACATTCAAAACATATCAAAATCCCAAAACATGTTAAAAATTCATTCAAAAAGTCAAAAACAAAGTCATATAGTCAAACTACGGGTCTCTGAGCCTTGAACGTAGGCAAGGTTGATCTTTGATCATCCCTCGAGACACTTAGGTTAGTCCTTTAGGAGTTTGTCATAATAAACCGACATTTCATCATGTATATCTTCATCTGTAAATTGGTCAAGTCGTCAGTCGAACTACATGGTCTCTGCATGTATAACGTAGGCAAGGCTAATCTGTTGATCAGCCCTCAAGGCTCCTAGGATAGGTCCTTAGGTTAGTCTCTTGATCAAAATCTTAGAAAACCCCAAAACATTAGAAAACCAAAAATCAAAACATTTGCAAAATATTGAAAAATACCAAAAATAGCCTCAAAAACATTGTAAAACTCCAAAAGCGTCCAAATATTTGAAAAAATCCATTCGTCTCATCTCGCTTGCACCTACGATAACCCCACTCATAATTAACCGATCGTCATCCTCAACCTTTGGTGAAACAATCAGAAACAATTCTAGCTGGTTAAAAGTGAAAACTCAAAACGTCAAGTCTTAGGTCTAAATCAATACGTAAACAAGTTGGTCAACTCTTTGTGTCGATAACCCATCATCCAATTGGTCCCATATCAATCATTTGAAAGAACACTTTGGATAAATGAAATGGCATGTCACCATCCACTAATATTTCCTAGGATTTATCCTTCCTACAATGGGCATTATCTTTTGGCAATAGTTTTAGTTTTTATCCTTGAAAACACCTTTTCCCTTTTTGGTTAGCGGTATTGAAGAACATCAGCTTGTTTGTCTACTTTATCTTTGTCTTCTCCAAGGACTTCTTGATGATATCGGAATAGAGGATTTAGAGAAAAAGGAAGGGGGCAACGATCATTATCTTTTGTATGTTGTGCTTGTTTTACGTTCTTGTAATATAACTTGGTGAATACTTGCTTTGTTAGGTATGTATGGAGGTTGTTTTGGACAAATTGTTGACTATTACATTGATAGGTTATACCTTTTCATGTTTTGGTCTGAGGTTTTTAAAACTTATAAAGTGCATCCTAGAAAGGTTTCCATATGTCAGGTGTGAACAAGGATACTCCTATCTGTTTTTCAAGTCAAAGTTCATCACATTGGGTACAACGCCATCCTGGTTCTCTATACCTTGACGCATCGTACCACGTGTGTTATCAAACATAAGAAAATTGGCACTTTGAAAATACCAACTCCTCGGCAAGTAACCATCATTATTTTCATATTCATCATCTTGTGTTTTGTTGAATTGAATTCTTTCTTTCATCCCTTCTTGCTCATCACACTAACAAGGTACTATGACAGTTGACCATCATCATCATCATCATCGTCGTCGTCAACAATCCTGCATCCACAAATCATTAGCATATTGCATCAACATATCATATAGGAAGCACATGCATTGCATTATCATCATCATATAAACATATTATTATAAGAATTTTCCATAAATTAGCATATCCCTTTCTGATTAACATTGCATCCATTTTTTACATCACATCACATTCATCACATAAACCATCGCATAACATTCATTTGCATAGAAATTTCATAATCATTTCACATTTCCATCTATTGCATAATCATACATAATAGGTTCATAAGCATTATAGATAATCGATTGCATATTCACATCACATAAACATTATAAAGTCATCTCCCACATTACATTCATTTTGCATAAAACATCATCATATCATTTCATATAGTACATCACAGTAAATACATCACACATTACATTATCATTTAACATGTTTAGGATAATAATATTTTTTATTCTAAACATCTTAAAAACCATCTCATTTGCATCATCAATACATATCATATAAAACATGAGCATTGCATTTACATTGCATTACATCATCTAGTAATCATCCATATCATCTCATAAATAGCATCGCAATCATTTTTTATATTTCATTGCATAAATCATTCCACATCATTATAAGCACAAATAGGAACATAAAAATCCATTACATGCAAAACCTACATCCATCCATAATCATTTTATAAGTACGGTTCACATATCATTTCACGTATACACCATAGATCATTTCCATATCATTTTGCATATTACATTTTGCGTTATATAATTTGCATCAACATACATAGATCATCATAAAAATCGTCATCATCATTCATTCGCATCACATATCATATAAATCCATCTACATATCATGAATAAAACAACATAATATAAGATCCAGTCATAATGCATACATCATTAGAAAGAAATGCATCCATCGCATCACATCATAAACATCATTGCATAGCATATAGAAATAGAACCATCCATAAAATGCATAAATAAGTGATACACATCACATAGCATCATATCAAAATCATCATCTCATATATACATCATCAACGGGTAATTGTGATATTACAAAATAATCAAATCACTGTACATGTGAGTCAATAAGTACAAAATGGCCGATCGGGCTATCAAAAAGGAGCCCATAAGGCACAAAAATATATCATCTCGATCAAAGTCAAGGTCTACCCATCCTATCTACTGCCCTTGCACCTATCATCGTGACCCTCTGTTGGTTTGTGACTGGTCCATTGTGAATAGTCTGGGGCCCACTTTGCTTTAGGCACGGTCTGATGATAGTGCATGCTGTAATATTCAACCTCCCAAACGGCCTCCCTATAAGACCGAATGGACACAATGCTATGAGAAGAGGAGGCTTCCATGCTCTCCAACTGTTGCCGTCAGCCCATCTCTGTGGCCGCCTATAGCTCTATGGCTTGATCTCTCTTGGCCCTGATCTGATCTCTGTCAATTCTGGCCTGAGCCCTCTCAACTATCATGGTTTGAACTTGGGCCTGCAGCTGCACAATCAATGCATCTTGAGGATCCACCTGCCTTGTTGGCTGCCCTATTGTCTATGCTCATGGTGGTTGTACCTAAGGTTGATCCTCACTCCCAGCTTGTGGTGGTGCACCTACCTGCACCTGCTACCTAGCTAGCACCTACGACTGATCCTGCATCTTCTCATCGGCCTAACCTGGCTGAACTGACTGAACTGGAGGCCTGACCAGCTGATCCTACCATGTGCCATCTCTCTATCCTCATCATCCCCCTCTACCTCTCATCCTCCATCAAACAGGGACTTCTCTTGGAACTTTCAATCGTAGGGGAGGCTGGAACCAGTCTCTTTATTCATGTGTGATGCCTGGATTAGTAGGCCCTTGATCATAAACCCAAGGTTGGGACACCAAATGTTTGAAGTTGTCAATGACCTTTGAAGCAGGAATGTATCACCCCCATGAATTCTGTGACATGGTGTGGGAAAATATGGCCACATAATCATCATCGGGCTGATCCTAAGGCTCACCAAACTGGTGTTGAACATGCCCAGGTAGATACCTCTCCACCATCGTGTGCTCTTGCTCCTGCATGAACCGATCCTGGCGGGCAAAGAAAATTTGATTTGCATTGTCGGCCCATCTGGGCCATCCGAGGTATGGGTGCCATGTAAACATTGTCATCTCATCCAGGACTCTCCTCTAGTAGGAAATCTCGTGCTCACCTGTGTGTGTGAAGGACACACCACCTCTGTAGAGCCATACGAGGGGATCATCGGGCCCCATCGGTACTGTAACAACCCACAGTCAAAGAACAACAATGTGCTTCCACGCCCATACGTGGAGGAGTGTGATGCCTGCTCTAAGTGCTTTGTCATCAAGGTAAACGCACTCGTGTAGGTCTTTGTACAGGGAAGCAAGAAGAACAGGCCCCCAAGAAAAACGAGTAGGCCTATGACTCATCACCATGTGCTCCCAGCACAGTCCCCAACCAGGAGTGAAGTACCGACCTCATCGATTTGGGGCAATGAGACCTGAAATGATAGCTGCAACAACTAAGCAGAAGGGGGAGGCAAGAGCCTTGTGACACTCAAGCTCAATCTGACCCTCGCAAATGATAACGTCCTTTGTGGTGAGGACTATGTGACAGGTGTCTCACCCGACATCTATATCAAAAATGACACACCGAGCATGAATCGACAATCTCAAGATCTACCACACGTCCTCCAGGGTGACGGTAGCCTCGCCGGTAGGAAGGTGGAAAGATGAGGTCTCGTTGTGCCATCTCTCGGCAAGTGCTGAGATCATCCCAAGGTGGGTATGCATGGGCGTTGCGTATGCGATGTACCGAAACCCCATACCTCGTAATCGATCCTGCTCTCTGTCACTAAGGTCTCACAAATAACTGAAGAGATCCCACGACCTATGCTTTCAGGAATAAAGCTCCCCCACCGCGTCCTTCATCAGGAAGGGTCATCATATTTTTAAAAAAACTTTGAATTTTTTTTGCCGAGCGTCCAAGAAACCACTCCAACGTCCCTATCTATGAAGGCGTCGCAGTTTGATTTTTTTTATCAAACTAACAAGCTAGGGCATAAAATGAAAAAAGCACACCGTCGTAGTGCACTTTCCTTCTGAGCGGTGCAGTTTGCAAAGATTCCTGTTGATAGGGCATCACTGTGTCGCACTTTGGAAATGACCCCACAGGTCATGACCTCAACGTTGGAGTTTGGATTTTATTTCGAAACTTCAAACTCCACTACCATAGTGCAATTTGACACCGAGCAACATAGTTTGATTTTTGAGCGGTGCTTTATAGCACCATTGCAGAATATCTAACTTTAAAAGTGATAAATGAGCATGAAAAGTGAGAAATAAAGCTCAAGTAAGGATCACTTATTGGTGCCCCAATGCTGGGTGGCCGCTAGTACTTCTAGACTTGGTCGGAAATGTGCATTGGGGGTTGTGACTGCACCATATCGTCAGGAGGTCAGAGCTCAAATCTCAACATTGCTAGATGGATGTGTGTGAATATGAATTGAAAGTGACCCCTCGAAGCCTTTTTAAGCTTGAAAATTAGGGTTTATTCACTCTGATTGGCTATCCTACTAGGGTTTTGGACCCTTGAGTCTATTTTTCTCCAATTGAGGCTTGTTTTACATCATTTTATTGTGTTTAGACATGTTTTTGGCCTCCTAGAGCCTTTTTGGACCTGTCGGGCACCTTGTCCTCTCTTTTTTGTGAGATTACCCAAAAATTGAATTTTTTGTCGAATCTCTCGAGGGGACAATATATTGGCATGTTTTCTCTCGCTGGACAGCAGTGGGGCAAGATTTTTGATTTTTTGGCTTTGATCAAGATTGTTTACTCTTTGAACCAACACAATGAGTGCATTCCTTCAAAGAGGGGCAAAATGTAGACAAGTAAAATGTACTAATTGACATTGTGCATCTGATCCTCACCACTAACATCATTTTCATCCTGAATCATCCTTTGGTCTAACCATTTAATCAAATGTCCTTATTTGATTAAATTTATCAATATTCTTCTCTTAATTAAATAAATTAGTTATCTAATTAAGTCACCTTTTCTCGATAATTAAATTAACCATTTTGATCTAATTATCCTATTTAATTAAATAATTAATTTTATTTAATTAAATCCCTTAAGTCTATCTATTAAATTAAATAAATTAAAACCTTATTTAGTTTAATCTAACATCATCTATTTTAATTAAATAAATCAAAATCTTTATTTAATTAATCCCTTATCACATTCTTCTCATATTTGATTTAAATAAATCCACAAATTTAAGTCAAATAGTTCACATCATTTAACCCCTTCATTAAATTAATTAACTTTGATTAATTTAATCTCCTCTCATGTCCCATCCTCTAGCTTTTACTGCTTGCACATGAAAATAGATTTAATTGATTTATTAAATCTCTATTTTCCTCAACAAGGCATCTTTTAAGGAATATTCTTCAAGTTTGAATTCAAAATCCAAGTTGACATGTACATCCAACAAGGCATTTACTCTCTCTTACATGTGCTTTTCCTTCAGCCAAGTGGCATTCAACGCATTCTTTCTTCCCTCTTGCATGTTATTTCAACAAATTCAAAATTCAAAAATAGGCATTTATTGGCACAATCCTTAAAACTTGCACATCCTCCATCCACTCATAGGATGACAAGTGGTACTTTTCCATTGGTTAATTCTTAGTACCACATTTCTCTCTTTTGGGAATTCTTCCATATTCTCATTCTATAAGTAAGAGGATAAAATCCTCATTTCATCATCCACAATTTGAGTAAAATTACTATGCTCAAATCATTAGCAAATTCAATCCATCACCATTGAGTTCATAGCTAGGTTATGCAGATTTTTCTATTGGAGCACTCATCAAGCATCAACAAAGTGGATCAATTATCATTACACATCAATCTTGCATCATAGGAATTGGGAAAGGGACAATTTTCACATGAAATTGGCACCAATTCCCCCACGGGATCATGAGTTTGCTAGTTTAAGTAGGATTTAATCTCTTTTATTGTCATTTCATTGTATTCTTCATTTCTTTTCCTAATTTGAACTATGCTAATGGATTTCATGGGGAATCCTTGTTCTTTCTTGCATTTGATATTCTAATGTGTTTGTTCATGTTGTTTTTCAGGTATTAGGATTGGGTTTCGACACTTGGTAACCCTCTTGAGTAGAGTTATGGGCCTTCCAACTACAACTTTCTTCAAAGAATGGATGTTGTACTTCTTGGAGGAAATCCTCTGAGGAGAAGCACAATTCTACTGGTCAAGGATGATTAGTAATTTCCTGCATGAGCAAATTGTGGTAGTAAAGAAGACCTGATAGTTCTACATGACATCATACTTGGTCTATCTACTAGCCGACCAAATGCAATATAGAGGCTTGTTTGTGGCACCAAGTCTGACTCCAGGCAAGGAATTGAAGGTATATGACAAGTATCCCTAGCTCCAGTATAGGAAATTTAAAAGGGACTATTGTAGGGTCAATGATGCCTTCATCGGGCATATCATCAGGCTATATGGAGGTGATTTTGAAAGAAGATTCACCCACAGTGCAAATGATTACATCTGTTGGTTCGGCTTCTTATTTATTCAATTTCCCAAATTTACATACATTCCAACCGAGGGTTTCTTAGAGAAACCATATAAGTTGCCCTGGTATCCAAATGACCGGCTAATACTACTTGAACTTTCTCAGCAACTACAATGAGAAAATTCCCTCCTAAGTGACAAGCATAGAGTAGGGATCCCTTAGCCCCTCACATTCGGCTAGGGTATGTATGCACTTCCCACATCCCATAGTGTGGAGTATTCTGACAAGGAACAAAATGAGTAGAACTTGGAATTCCATACTGCTAGGCCATAGATAGATCCATATGGCAAGTTAAAGAAGATCGTTGGGATAGAGTACACCCATTTACATAATGTTGAGGACTTTTGGGCCAACTGCAAAGATGAAAAAGAAGTACATATGAGGCACTACATGCGTCTGACAACCTATTGGATCAAAACAATGAACATGTTTCCTATGCTAGATTAGATTGTTGAGGATGAGGACATGATGGTTGATCCTCAGTATGATGTATTTTCCAATCTACCGCTGCCCCTAATTGATTAGAATGAGGAAGAGGTCAATGACCTCAACATTCTAATGAAGCCCATTGAGGCAATAACCAAAGAATTGATCGATGGGAAAAATTACCAATTGAAGCTATAGGGAGTTACCTTAACATATGGTGAGCTTGAAGACGAGCTAGGAAGTGAGACCAACAATGGGACAGCTGCTACCCTATCTGGAGAAACTTCAAAATATCCTCCTGCTACCAGGTCAAGAAAGAGAAAATAAATGGTTGAATGTCATCCCAAGTATAAGGTGTACTCAAGGAAGGCATCAGAAGATGAACCTTCCAAGGAACCAAAGAAACCGAGTGGTTTCATGGAGATCCCCACCATCCAGGAGGACCCGCTCCATGAAGGAGAGGAACAAGAAGCCGAGTAGTGAAAGTACCCACCTGCTACCTCCACCCTCGCAGTCACAACCATTGTTGCTCCTCCACCTACCTCTTGTGCAATGGTCACCTTTTTTTTTTCCTGTGGTGGATGTTTTAGTCCACCTTACTTCCACCCCGCCTACTGCACAGGTAATGGTAATAGATTCTTCCTCTACCACTACCTCTTCACTTTCTTCTGCATCCATGTCTCTGTCATTAGCCATCCCACTAGCTACTACAACGATGCTAGTGCCCACTCTCTCGCTCCCGGAGGCTTTTGCTTGACACATGAAAAACATACTTACAAAGCTAAATGGGGTGTTAATGAACCCGATAGTAGAAGTTTCCTTGGCACAGGTTGTTGCTAACCTTCCTATCCCTCCTCTAATTGAACCACCAACAATGGAGGAAACAATGAAAATATCGAAAGAGTTGGAGAGGCAAGAGAGGGAAGCTACCAAAGAAATGGAAGAGGAAGCGAATGATTATCACAAGCATCTCGAATATCAACACCTAGTAATTGATAAGGTGGTGCATGAAGAAGAAAAGGAAGAAACACAATTATCTGAAGAAGACATTAAGGAGCTAGGAACAAAGTATATTGTCAAAAATCTTGACCCAGAGCTCGAGGAAGAGTTGGCTCAACAACTCAAGGACATCAAAGAAGAAGTAGAGAAACAACCCTCTAATGAAGAGAAGAATATAGATGAGAAAATGGAGGACACTGAACCTCCAACTAGGGAGCAAAGTGAAAGCCCCAAGCATGATGATTAAGTGCCTCTTCTACATGAAGAAGAAGAAAAGGAAATAGAAGATAAAGAAGAAGAGCCTAAGGAAGAGGCTGAAACCAAAAAGAGCCTAGAAGCATAACATATTGAAGAACATGAGCATGAGCAAGAGGAAGAAAAGAAGGCCTCTAAGGAAGACGACAGCCCCAAGGAACACACGACTACTGAATCCCTGGGAAAAGAAAAACTATTCATCCAAGATTCGGATGAAGAAGAAGAAGAAAAGACAGGGCATGAGACCCCAGATAGCGAGAAAATAGAGATCTAGCCTATTCAAGAGGAAGAAGATGATTATGAATCATCGAAAGGAGAATCTCAGATGCCTGAATGGCTCGAAAAACAATTGGAGAAGAAAACCCTGACCCCAATGGATCTGAAGGCAAGGATGGAAGCCATTCTAGCCTGAGCATAGATAATTACAAATAAGTGAAGGAATCCAAGGGTCATATCCCACCTGACAATGGACACTTAAGGATCTAGGACTATGTAGATAGCCACCCTGATGATAGAAGAAGAGGTCTCTTATAATATTTCTGCCATTGATTTGGGAAAAAATACAAGAGAGCAGAAAATCGACCATCTCTAGGGATCCATCACCACCATTGAGCACCAAATGCATGAGGAAAATACCTCTAAGGAGGAATTAAATGCACAGGTGGCAGATTTGATAGCTTACATACAACAATGGTTGTTAATCAAGGAGCTTTCCACCACATCATTAGTGCCACCGCAACTATTGTCTAAGGACCACATTGATAAGTTGGAGAGAAGAAAGAATTGGACAACAACCACAAAGGATTGGTTCTCCCAGGTCCTCTACAATGAAAACATGGGCATAGGCCATGCTGTCAGGACAACCAACAAGTTCTTTGAGGTGCAGAAGTTACTCAAGGGAGTAAATAAATTCTGCAATGACTTCCCAGAGTTATATAGGATCACATATCCCAAACTTGAGGCTATCCTCTAGATACCTGAGAGATCCTTTGAGAAGGAGTTTTCTTTGGTAGAAGATGACCACTATCTCATGGGGACATGGAAGGATGGCTTGTGAATAATACCTGAGGCTAATGATAGATTTTGATATGCCTGCCATTAAGTTAGACCCAGAGAAGATAAAGCCATAATTCCATAAGAATATGGAGAACGGGACCAAAGATGCACTAATGCTGAAATTTATGGGTTTTGTTACATGATCCTTTGCTCAATCCGAGCAGGTGATAAAGAATACACAAAAATGTTATAAAAACTAGGATGAGATTATAGGAAAATCTAGCAAAATTGAACTTCCAAGTGCTCCATTCGGATATAATGGGAACAAGCTCTAGGAATTGTTTGGAAAGTTCATGGAATATGCCACTATGAGGAACCAAGAGGGAAATCCTATTATTGATGATGAATTCCTCACAAAGTAGCTATAGTAGGGAAATTAGCTAAAAGACAAAAGAGCTACAGTGCTGGTCACTAGTGGATAAAATAGGCTAGAGGAGAAAATGTAATTTTAAATTGTAAAATATTTGGAGGTAGGTGAAACCCTAATTTTTAGTGAATCTTGGCCACACAATGAGATGAAATATTGGCCATTCATTTTTATTTTTGGACACTATAAATAGGGGGTCTCCTCTCATTTTCAAGAGAGAGTTGAGTTGTAAAAACATGGTGCTGGAATGTTAATAGAAATTCATTGATTTGGTGGATTCTTGAGTTCCAACTTCATGGTGCATGATTATTCTTCTCATATTTAGTGAATTTGGATAGATTTACTTTGTTGTCCTATGTGTTTTAGCTTACTTTAATAGATTAGTTAATGTTGTTCATTGGTATTAAAGAATTTTCTTGTGAGTTGATAACCTTCCTTGTCCATACTTATTGTTGCTTGTTGATGATAAACAATAGTGTAAAGTTAGTCTATGCATAAATTGAATGTTGCACTAAAATTCTATCTTTTGTTCATGTTTTTAATGAATTAATGGTTGAAATCTGCAATCCTTAGAAGATTGCACTAGTTTCATGACACTGTGAAGTAATCTAGTTAAGTGGAACTTAGTTTTTGGGAAGGTTGTCCACTATAGGGTCCTCCATTATCACTATTCATTACTATTTTCAGGTCTACAAACTTCATCCCTTCCTTGCCCTTTTGAATTTTGTTTTTAAATAGTGACTTTGAAGGGGGTTCATTGCACATTATAAAGCCAAATCTGATGTGGAAATAAGAATTCTTGACTGCTATCTGAACCTACAACAATAGTGCAACAACTTTACCACCTTAAGAACTCCATTCAAAGAACCAATTCCCCTCCAACTTAACTTACGTAAGGCTGCCCTGTGATTACCAACAAAATCACACTGAACCAATTGAGAAATTCCATGCATGTCATGACCTGACATTCGAGAGACCTTAGGGTAATTTTCAGCAACTCGTTGTTGGATATTTCCTTTCAAGAGAGGTAATGCAGCTATGCATTGCTTGTGTTAAGAAGGTCCAAAAACACCCATCAATAGGAAGAAGTGAAGGTATTATAAGAAGCCATACCTAGTGCAAGCATTGATACTTCACTTTTTGGTATAGAAAATTTGAGGTTATTAATTGATTCTTTTAGAGAATATGCCTAAAATGGAAAAATCCTTCAATCCACTCGGGTCTGCGAGTGTGGGCCTCTGCCTATGGAATGCCTTTAAAATTTTTCATTCCAAAATGGCCATTTGATCACATCCCCCCACTAGCGACCCCCAGTAGGCAGATCCCGTGCTAGTCATCGCTATCCAATTTTAGGCTCACCAAAATGCTTAAGTCCCGAGTCATTGTAGAGTTTTCCTTGTGAGCTACTGTCTTTGGATTTCCACCTTGACTTCACTATTTTAAATGACCTCTATGACTTTTTCGTCTACCTATTAGGTCCCGCTTTCAACATCACCTCCCCAAGCTTAAAGAAAAGTAACAAATCTTATGTGGCCCTCGCAATGCAGACCTCTGCTAAAATTTCATAACCACATGAATGACCCCTTCAAAATGGTGGATCTATAGAGTCCTTTCGACATATGGGTCCCGATCCCACCATTGCCATCTGATCTCCCCATGCTAAAACAAAAAAATGTTGGCTCTTCGATGGACCCTTATTGTGGAATTCCATCTGTGGGATGTCGTTACTTGCTTGTTGAATGAAATGGCTTCAGGTGACCATCTCTCTGCCTATCGAGCCCCACCTAAACCATTGTCGTCCTCTTCTAGGCACCCAAAATTGACGAACTGATGGATTTCGAGTGGGCCTTTGGTAGCAGATCTCTGCTTCAACTTTACTGTTTGAAATGTCTTGATAATGACATCTCTCCACCCCATGGAGCCCACACCATTTCCCATCGTCCAAGCCTGTAGAAGCAGAAAAGTCCTGTTATGCCTCGAATAACCACCCCATTTTATTCTGGAACAAAATGGGTTCCCCTTTTTCTTTCATTTTCTTCACCTTTGGTTGTTTGGTTGGGTCTTGGGAGTTCTCTTGATTTCCTCCTAAGGTTTGTATTTTGTTCTGTCGGAGTCGGATCCAGATCTAAATATGAACATTGAACTCTGTCAACATTTCTCGTTCTGGTTCCATCCCTACCCCGACTCCACCTTTCCCTTTGTTTCTTCTTTGGTTGGTTCTTTTCCTGTCTATTTTTTGTCCCATGTCTTGGGAGTCTCCTCTCTTCCTTTGCTCTTTTGTGTTTCTCTAGCGGACATGGAACCGAAACAGGAACCTGAACCCTAAAACTTTAAAAAGTTTCAGGTTCGGGTTCCGTTTCGGTCCCGGTTTCGTAGGTCTTGTTCTTTTTCCTATTGTTCCTTTTGTTTTGTCATGGGGTGCTTTTCCCCTATCTTTTTTTTCCTTCATATTTTTCTTTGTCTTTTTTGGGTGTTGTTGGAGGCGAGGTCGGAAAGGAACCCAAACTTGAAACTTTAAAAAGTTTTGAGGTCAGATTTGGCTCTGGTTCCGATTCTGCCGGGTTCGTTTTTCTCTGGTTCCGATCACTCAGTCGATTGTCGGGTTTTGTTCTTTTTTCGTCCTTTCCTTTTTGCGGGACTAGAGCCAGAACGTCGATGTATTTGAGGTTAGCAATTGGTTTGTTTCTTTCCCCCGTTTTGACTCCAGTGCTGGTTCCATCTTGGTTCCACCCCCTCTAGTTTTGGTTTCTTCCTTAATGAAGGATTGATGAAATGATGAAACATGATATATTTCATATGATTTTGAGGACTAATGGAGACCTTGTTTTGTAGGATTAAATCATTCACCTGGTGATATTTCTCAAGGAAGTCATTTGGGAAGCATACCTCAATCAAGTTTGGCATAAAATTTCTCTAAGGAGAAAGTTGGTGAGACCTTCTAGATGTCTTGCCAACTAGCAGGGCATCCTATTTGTCTGAAATGTATTGGTCAGCCATAAATTTTATTCACCGTAGGTTTTTATATGTCTCCCCGACATGCTAAAGTCTCACCGACTGTTTCACACAAGGTTAGCATTACCGAAAGATCTACGCTCGAAGAGAGGTCCTACCGACCGATGAAGGTCTCACCGATGGTTGTTGGTCTTAGCAAAAAGAGGTGTCATCAGGGAGATTTCTCGCCGATGGTTGTTAGTGACATCGAGGGATTCTCCCATTGGCTTAGTGTTTTGATCTCGGTGAAAGGTCTCGCCGAAAGAAGTTCGAGTTCAAGGAGAGTGGTTTACTTTTGGCATGAAGTCTCGCCGACTCGATAGAGTCTCCCCAAGATGAAATGAGCTAGCCGAAATATTTTCCTTCAGCATAAGGTCTTGCCAAGCTATGAAGTCTCGGCAAAAGGGATTGCCTTCGGCATAGTGTCTGTCCAACCTGATAGTGTTTTGCTGAAATATTATGGCCTCGCTATGAATTCTCGCCGACTGAGGGGAGTCTTATCAAAATAAAATGAGCTCAGAGAAAGTTTTTCACTCGGTGTAATGTCTCACTGATAGATAGAAGTCTTGCCAACAGTGGCTTGCAGGATTATAGATATCATTGAGACTCCTGGCTGACTAGTTGGTCTTCGCCATAGAGTCTGGCCAATAGAATGGAGTCTCCTCGAGATGAAATGAGCTCGCCGAAAGATCTTGAGTTCGGCATAATGTCTGGCTGAACCGAAGATGTCTTTCTGAATGTGGATGTTCTACCACTGGAGCCATATAGCGGTATAACACTTGAGGACTCGCTATGATGTCTGGCCAATAGTGATTTTTTTGGCAACCACTGTGGATATCGATATGACTCTGGCCGCTCGCTATGAAGTCTTGTTGATGCTGCTATGAAGTATAATCGCATCGGGGAGACACTATTAGTGTCTCACCGACATGCAATTTTTTTTGAACAACCTTTGACCACCCGAGAATCTTACGTGGAGTGTGTTTGCTCAGTCAGAGAGAACTAAAGGTGAACCCTGGGCATCTTGATTGATTGACTACCCATGTGAAGAAGATCAACAGAATGTGACTGGTGTGGATCTGCTTTGTGAACGAGTTGATGGATTGGCTTGGGAACAATGGTGTTGAGATCTAGACAGGAAGTCGGATGTTGTCTCTCAAGAGGATCAACTTGCAGGAAGATCTTGAGTAGGTAGAAGGCCGAAAGGAAGAAGAGGTCATCAGTCTCAGGGATAGCTGTGAGGTCTACTAGAAAAGGGTAGATCGCCATTTATGATAATACTTCAAAACATTCAAATTGATTCTGATTGAAGTTCAAAGGTGGACATGGAGGCCGGAAGTTAATGTTCTAGTTGGAAAAGATCTAAAGGCTTCTCTTGAGGGTGACCTGTCACCAACATGGACACGGGGATGCACATTGAATGTAGTATTGACTTCATTCCAAAAGATTTGGGGGCCGACCCTTCTGAAACTGGAGGATATTTTGTAAACCCTAAAAGCAGGGGCTAGCACATTATTTTTGGCATGTTTTGTATATATGGAATTTTTGCCTCTTTTAGGAGGATTTTTAGAAAAGAGAGGGATTTCAAAGATAGTTAGAGTTTTTTTTTCTTTTTTCAAGCAATAGGAATTTTTTGAAAGATAAAGGAGACATAATTGCATCTTGTTTCTTTGTAATGGGAGATTCTTTTGTCTTCTTAGCTAGGAGTTAGATTCATCATAGACAGTGATGTATCTTTCAAGTTTTCTTAGTGTAGATGGAGATGATTTAAAGACATGGATTTTCTATACACTGGTGGTTGTGTCAACTTTGTAAATGTTGTTTATCTATTTCACAAATAGTAGAAGCAACCAAATTTGAATCTACTTCATATTATGCATCAGAATGGTGTTTATCTTGGGTTAATCATTTGATTAGAGAAGCTTTCAAGGAATGAAGTTTTATTTTATGTTTTTTCTAAGTAGTGATTTGCAATCTACTGTTGAAACTAGCATTGTGGATGAATGAAACTGTGTGTTAATCACAAGTTAATTTTTTTCTTCAGTTTTAGTTAGAAATTCATTGAAAGGTAACAAGTCTGGTTAAGGTGGATGAATTATCATTCGCTTCGGTTCGAAAGCTCTGATCTATCTTTTTATGTTTCTTTAAAAACCTTGGTTAATGTAGGTTTAAATTTATGTTTGATCTTAGAACAATCCACAAGCTCAACACCAGCAGGCCCCTTGAACATTATAGTTCACATCAACCATTGAGTGAAACTAGCACAGTCGAGAACCGATTACAAAGACCTTGGGAGTTAAGATATCCATGTGTTATTCTTTCTCTTTCAAGACTGCAGAATAGTAATATTCTGCTTAATTGTTGTTGTGCTCATCAGAACCATCAATAGAAATTGGTGCTAGAAGGAGGGCCTAGAGGAGAAAACTAGATAATACTGGGGTTTTCTCACCAGAAAGGTCCCGTAGAGTTCTTTGATCAGCTGAAAATCCACCTCCTTTGATAGAACTCAAGACCCCAATAAGACACAAGAGTCACAAGACTAGGGCAACCATCATACCACCCTTGTCAGCCCTGCTCACTCCACTAGGCTTCTCACCAATACCCCAATGGATGCCTATCAATCCACCACCGAATCCATCTCAATTTTCGTTATAGCTGGTTCAACCCACCCTTGTCAGCCCCGCTCAACCACCACCACCGCTACCAATGGCATTTTTTTAGAATAATCCCTCTCCATTGGGGACTATTCCTAGAGGCTTTCATGACATGCCTAAGAATCCTGAGGAATTCCATCCCAAATACATTCATGGTGAATCAAGGAGTGCTGAAGAGCACATACAAGATTTTAAGGATGCTTGTACCAAAGCTCAGATAGCTCACCATGATGTATTTTGTAGGTTGTTCCCTTATTCCTTAGAGGATATGGCATACAACTGGTACCTAAATCTTCCTCAGTGCTCTATTCTGAGCTAGACAGACCTGGAGAATGCTTTCATCAATCAGTTTAGAATTTACGTGGATCCAACCATTTTGTTCCACCAATTTACTACCATTAGGAAGGAGCCAGGTGAACCTTTTCCCTTGTTTATTACCTAGTTTCAATGAATGTATAGGAGACTGCAGGACCAATATCTAGTCACTGAGAATAGTACCATTCAAGCATACTTTAGAGTTATAGACCCTCTGATTGGCTTATTCCTACAAAGGACATATCAACCGAAAGATATTGATTCCTTGTCTAAAGTCTATCATCTAGCCATTAAGCTACAACATCAAATTAGTTCTCAACAAGGAAGTTTGGGAGGAGGTTTTCCTTCAATAGGGTATCAGATGCCTAGCCCAACCCCTTTATTCAACACTGTCCCAGGGATGTCTCCTTCCCATTATGGACCTATGTCTGAGTTACAGACTCAATCTCCTATTCCATTCTTTTCCAATGGAGCTCCTAACTTCTTTAACAATCACAGGATCATCATAGTCTACATGGTCATCACAACCAAGATGGAACACCAAATCATGTTAGTCAGCCACTTGTTACTAAGAGTGTTGAAAGTGAAAAGATAGTTCAAATCACAAACAAGGTGGAGACCCTATTGAAAATTCTAACTCAAGTCACAAATGACATGGCTCAGCTTAGGTCGAATCCCTCTCAAAACCAAGGTAATTATCCTAATCAAAGTAATAATAATCAGGGTAATTATCAGAATAACTATAATCACAGCTAGAGGGGTTATCAAGTCCAAAACTCCTCTAACCAAGGTTATCAAAATAAAAATAGAGGATATAACCAAAGGCCAAATAACAACTGACAATGCAATACAAGGCCAAATAACAGTGGAGTTTCTCACAATTATCAAGCTAATGAGGACAGGTGACATACAACAAATGTGGCTAACCTTAATTTTATGACTAACTAGTGTAGGCTACATGATACTGCAACCCATTTTGAGGTAAACTGCCCTGAAATGGAGAAAGTTGTGAAGATGGCATAGGCAGATGCCTAAATGTTCCAAGGGAATTCAAATAAAGAAGGTAGCTCATTAGATACAACAATGACTTATGACCTCTTTGAGGAAGAACCTTCATTCCCAAGGAAAAATGAGAATGAACTAGAGGAAGATTCATATGATGCCCAAGCCTTTCAGACAAAGGGGGGACACTTCCTAAGAAATCAGAATAAGGGTTCATTCACTACATCAGCACCGTCTAATCACATGGTGCCTCCGAATCAAAGTGCTGATAATAACCCTCCTCCACCAAAAGGTCCACCTGACTTCCATGACAAAGGTAATTCACCTGGGGTTGTCAAAAGTAATGCAAGTTATAACACATAATTTGATATTGTTGCTGAGATGTAGAGGCAGAAAACCTCTTTATCATATTTTGACATCCTAAAGTGGTGCCCTACTCAATGAGAGACAGTGATGAAGGATTTGGAGCAAGCTAATAAATCAAAAGAGAAAAACAAGGTGGCGCCTATTGCAGACATGAACACAGCTTTGTATAGAAGCAAGGTAGGTACCCCACCATTTCTTTTAAGTTTAAGAATCTGTGGGAAGAATCTACTTAATTGTTTGCTAGATTTAGGGGCTTCTGGCAATGTTATGCCATTTTTTGTATGCAAGAAATTGGGATTGAACCCTATCCAAACGAACAAGAAGGTCATCCAGCTTAATAAAACAGAGGTTAATGTAGTTGTAGAATTGAGAAATATACACATGAAAGTAGGTTCTGACCCCAGGATTTTAACCAATATAGATATTCAAGTAGCAGACATTCCTAAGACTTATGGTATGTTATTGAGCAGAGATTTGATGAAAAGTATAGGGGGATATCTCTCCCTCATCTTTTCACATATGTGGCTACCATGGAGGGGAGTTCCTACGCAGATTAGGATTGAAAGTGAACCTAACCTCAAGCATATCATCACTAAGTATGATTTTCCCAATGAGGTAGCTTATTTTGAGACCGAGATACGGGTTTATAAAAGAGAAGAAATTTTGACCTTTTCGGTTCTTGATACCAAATATTTGTCAACACAAAAGTTCCCTAATCCCACGATTAATGAAAATCAACAAGCATTGATCAAATAGCTGCAATAGGATTAGCTGGTCTTAGGGGAAGACATCGATTTGCAAAGTCTTTTACTCCCTAATTGGTGTAGGATACACTACCAAAATCATTTGGAATTGACTTTCCAACCCTGCATCAGCATTTTAAATCATGTTTCCCAAGCTGAGGAAACTAGCCTAAGTCACCTTGAGACTATTGTAGATCACTTCTCATTTGAAGCCAAAGAAGCAATAATGTTAAGTAGGGATAAGATACCTTCAAAGGAAGTGCCTTCTCAAGTTGAACTTACCCCAGTCACATTTCCAAAACAACATATTTATGAGGAATAGCCCCAAGGTCTATTTGATATCCCTACACTCACAAGTATACCAAAACCCAAGGGATTAATCAAAGATAGAAGTGGTTGTCAGAAGGATAGCCACCTATTACCTGATATATCTGAGCAAGAATTGGAAATTGCACCTAAGGAACCTATTGAACACCTCTTGCCAATATTTGATGCAAAAGATCAAGAGCCCCCAACTATGGCTCATTTTATCCAAACGCCCACAATAACCTCCAAAGGATGAACCCCAACTCATGATCAGTTGTGGACCCTCACGCTTGATGGATCCAAATCCAAAATAGGCTGTGGGGTTGGGATTGAATTAACCAGCCCTAAAGGAAAAACTTTTTTTGCTTCTTACAGGTTGCAGTTTAGATGCACTAACAACGTGGCAGAATATGAAGCTCTAGCTCGGGGGCTGATATTTGCACATAAGAAGAAAGTTATTGCGTTAATGGTTAAAGGAGATTCAGAACTAGTTATCAAGCAAGTGCACAGCCAATACACATGTCACAATATAAGGCTAGAAGCTTATAGAAATTGGATATGGAATCTGATTGAAGACTTTGATACTTTTGGGATTAGCTTAATCCCTAGAGAGGAAAATCAAATAGTTGATTCATTAGTTGTTGCTGCAAGTACCCTGGAACCCATGCAAAGCTCCAAGCTTAAGAGATTCTCAGTAGAGTTGATTTCCACCCCGGTTGTTCCCGATAATGTTAGGAACTTTCAAGTCTTTGATGATGATTGACATATCCTTTCTTTTCTAGCAAGCTCAGATGTTTTTGAAGGGCAGATCATTGTCGAGTCCAACAGGGATCAAGGAGATTGGAACCCTGAAGATTGTGATACAGAGGGGGTCCTCAATTTAAAAAGTAATAGTATTCCCAAGGGAATGGTGGCCTTAGAAATAATTTTTGATTCAGACCCAAGGGCTCGAGAAAAGGTTTCAACTAAAGATAAAGGAGGTAAATATGAAACTATTAACCTAGCTGATTTTGGCCCAGAAAGAAATGTTTACAAAGGGAAAGCTTACCCTAAAGCAATTAGAAAAGATATACTAAGGGCACTGAAAATGGATATTGCTCCAATAGCCTGGGGGTATGAAGATATGAAGACATTTGATGCCTCTGTTATGACTCATACTATTCCTTTGAGGTTGGAAGCTAAACCATTTCGGTAGAAAAACAATCCTATCAATGCCCTGATCAAACCACTGATCTTCAAGGAAGTTAAGAAATTTCTTTCTGCAAGAATAATATTTCCTGCACAACATTCAACATGGGTGGCTAACTTGGTTCCAGTCCGTAAGAAAAATGGAGAGATCAAGCTATGTGTAGATTTCCAAAATTTGAATAGAGCTTCAGAAAAGGACAACTACCCACTCCCTTCTCTAGACAAAGTCTTGCAGACTATCAATGGATCTCAGATGATATCATTCCTGGATGGTTATTCTGGGTACAATCAGGTGATGGTTAATTGTGAAGATAGAATGAAGACAACCTTCACTACTAAATGGGGAACATTTGCTTACAGAAGGATGCCATTTGGTTTAATAAACATTGGAGCAACCTTTCAGTGTGCCATGGACATAGCATTCAAAGATTTGATTGGAAAATGCATTATCGTTTACATGGATGACCTGACAGTATTCTCTAAAGATAGACTGGACCACGCTACAAACTTAGCTAAAGTTCTTGAAAGATCTATCCAGTATGGCATTCCCCTGAATCCTAAAAAGTGTGTGTTCATGGTTTCTGAAGGGAATCTCTTGGGACACATAATATATGAAAGGGGAATATCGATTGATCCAGACCGAGTTGAGTCCATTCTAAAGATAGCCATGCCATGAAGCAAGAAGCAGATGAGATCTTTCTTTGGAAAGATCAACTTTGTGAGAAAATTTATCACGAGTTTTGCAGAAATTATAAAACTATTGAATGAAATGATGAAGAAAGATGTTGTAATAGAATGGGGTGATGAGGCAAGGGCCGCATTTTCTCAAGTCAAACAATCCATCTCATAAGTGCCAGTCCTCACCATCCCTGACTATTTGAAGCCATTTTATATTTATTCTTTTTCTTCTGAATGCTCCTGCGCAGCCATCTTAACTCAACGAAGAGAAGAGGCAGAGGAGAGGCCAATTTATTTCATGAGTTATCCATTTAAGAATGCTGAAGTTAAATACCCACCTCCTGAAAAAAAAGCTTTTGTGCTAGTCAGAGATGTCAAGAAGTTCAGGCACTACATACTCTGAAGTCAAATTATTGTTGTAGTTCTTGATGCTGCTATGAAGTCTCTACTTATACAGGGTGAGCTGGGAGAATGAAGAGGGAAATGAATGGCCATTTTGCAAGAGTTTGGTCTGGAGATTCACCCTATGAAACTTGTCTGAGGTCTGGGCCTGTCTAAATCCATAGTCGATGTTGGTGAGAACATTATATGTCAGCGATACACAATGCAGTCTTTCTCCAACGACCCTTGGTATGCCAATATCATTTGTTTCATGCTTAATAATTGATGCCCATAGGGAATGAACACAACTCATAGGAGAGCGCTGAGAATGAAAATCTCTCATTATATGCTCAAAGGAGGACTGCTGTATAGGAAGAATTTTGAGGGGGTGTACCTATGATGCCTTGATCAGCAAGAGGCTAAGCATGTAATTATTGAATTTCATGGGAAACATGGCACATGCCATGGGTCTGCAAATTCGTTAGCACATCAGATCCTCAGATCGGGTTACTACTGGCCGTGTGTGTTCAAAGATGCCCATCAACATGTAAGAACATGTCACATATGCCAAATTTCTGCATCAAAGGAACACCATCCAACCATTCCATTGCAACCTATTTATGAGGTAAGACCATTTTCCCAATGGGCACTGGACTTTATTGGGGTAATTAATCCAAATTCTTCTACAGGACACAAATTTATTTTGACTTCCACTGATTATTGCACGAGATGGACAAAGGCTATACCTTGCAAAAATAGCACAACAGAGGTAGTAATCAAGTTCCTCACCGAATGCATCACAACTAGGTTTGGAGTACCCTTCACATTGGTATGTGACAATGACTCTTCCTTTTCTTCTGTTGAGTTCATTTCATGGGCATATGATCATAAAATTGTCTTAAAATATTCTTCAACTATTACCCACAAGGAAATGGAGTTGCAAAATCAACCAATAAGAATCTCTTAGGGGTAATTAAAAAATTGTTAGAGAACAATCCTAGGGACTGGCATACCCAGCTAAGATTCACGTTATGGGTAGATAGAACTAGGATCAAGGCTGCTTTTAAGACTTCACCATTTAAACTAGTGTATGGACAAGAGCCTGTATTCCCTATTCATTTGCAAATACCTATCCTTGAGTTTATGAAAAAAATTTACTCTAGTGATGATATGATAGAAGTAAGATTAGCTGCCTTGTTGAAATTAGAAGAGCAGAGGGATGCCGCCTTGCAACAATTCTTTAGAAACCAAGTTGTTGTCAAATGTTGGTTTGACAAAAGAGCCAAAATTAAGGCTTTCAGAATATCAGACCTTGTGCTGCTATGGGATAAAGCTAATGAAAAGAAGGGAAACCACCAAAAATTTGATAAGATCTAGTTGGGTCTCTATCAAATTGTTGAGATCCTAGGAGAGAATTCCTTCTGATTGAGCAGTTTAATGGGAGAACCTGGTCCATTGCCTATCAATGGGTAGTTTCAACATTATTTTGAGTCATGAAGTTTGGTATCCTTGCTAGGCTGTGCATTTATGTAAATAATTGGTTTTTCTTTATGTAAGTAGTTTCTATGTTTTTGCCTGTAAATAATCTCTGTATGTAAATAATTTTGTTCTGTATGTGAATAGTTTGTTGTTCTTTATGTAAATAATTTTCTTTTCTATTTGTAAATAGTTTTGTTGTCTATTTGTTTGTTCTTTCTTTCTGTCCTTTCATTTCCTTTGTTCTTTTGTGTTTGTTTTGTTTTGTTCTTTGGGGTTTCTCTGTTCTTTCCATCTTTAAATAGTGGGTTGTTATTTGAAGTATACTTTGGTTATTAGGAGAGAAGTGGTTTAGATATTTTTTAGGTTTTTTGATTGGATGATTTTGTCCTAGATTCATTGTTTTATGCCCATTGTCAATAAGAGTGGTGGAAAGTCTTGAAATCAAGGTGCAAAGTAAACAATCTTCATTAGCTACCTCTGAATCTGTCACAAATCATCAAGATTGTCTCCTTTTGTAATGGTATATTTGTCCTAGGGTGATAGTGTTGTAAGATTTGAGTGAAAAATCTGATTCCCACATGCTGTTATGAGGTCCATGGTAGTTTTCAACCCAAAAAAAATGTTAAACATATGGCATATTGAGAAAAAAATTGAATGAAATATCTAAAACTCCAAGAGACAAATAAAAGAAAAAGAAAAAGAACTATCTAAAAGGAAGAGAAGACTCAATATGAATGGGTGATTACAGTATCTCTACCAGGGCTATGGACTCCTGACTAGTAGTAGAGAAATGTTGTGAGAAAACTAGAGGTATCTCCGTTGGGGCTATTGACGCCTGACTGGCAGCGGAGCAATGCCCAGGATATCATTGCACAACAACTAAATAGAATCAACTCGTGTAGTTCAAATCTTGCACATTGTTGTTTAAAACATGAGGAAAACTTTATAAAAAGATGATGCACCATTAAGCACACACTTAGATTTAGGGGTAGCTGGTGTTGACTTACATTTGAGATTCTAGCTCTACCTTGGTTGTTAAAACTGACCCAACTGGAGTTGTGATGTTCATAAACTAGAGTTCTGGGTAGCTGAATCCTTCAGTTTGTTGAAAATGGTTAAACCATTTTCCCAGCCAAGTCGCCATTTGTTATGGCTCGCATAACCACCCCATTTTATTCTGGAACAAAATGGGTCCCCCTTTTTCTTTCGTTTTCTTCGCCTTTGGTTGTTTGGTTGGGTCTTGGGAGTTATTTTGTTTTCCTCCTAAGGTTTGTCTTTTGTTCTGTCAAAGTCAGATCCGGATCTAAATCTAAACATTGAACTTTGTCAACATTTCTCATTCTGGTTCCATCCCAACCCCGATTTCGCCTTTCCCTTTGTTTCTTCTTTGTTTGGTGGTTTTCCTCTCTATTTTGTGTCCCATGTCTTGGGAGTCTCCTCTCTTCCTTGGCTCTTTTTTGTTGCTCTGGTGAACGAGGAACTAGAACTGGAACCGAACCCTAAAACCTTAAAAAGTTTTAGGTTCGGGTTCCATTCCGGTCCCAGTTCTGTAGGTCTTGTTCTTTTTTCTTTTGTTCCTTTTTTTTTGTCGTGGGTTACTTTCCCCCTTTGTTTTTCTTCCTTCATCTTTTTCTTTGTCTTTTTTCGGGTGTTGTCGGAGGCGGGGTCAGAAAGGAACCCAAACTTGAAACTTTAAAAAGTTTCAGGGTTGGATTTGGCTACAGTTCTGGTTTTGCCAGGTTCAGTTTTCTCTAGTTCCGATCACTCGATCGAGTGTCGGGTTTTGTTCTTTTTGTGTCATTTCATTTTTGCAGGACCGGAGCTGGAACAACGATGTATGTGAGGTTAGTGATTGGTTTGTGTCTTGCCCCCATTCTGACTCCGGTGCTGATTCCATCTTGGCTCCGTCCTCGCCAGTTTTGGTTTCTTCTTGAATGAAGGATTAATGAAATGATGAAAAATGATATATTTTATATGCTTCTGAGGACTAACAAAGACCTTGTTTTGCAGGATTAAATCATTCACTTGGTGATATTTCTCAAGGAACTCAGTTGGGAAGCATACCTCAATCAAGTTTGGCATAAAATTCCTCTAAGGAGAAAGTCGATGAGACCTTCCAGATGTCTTGCTGACTAGTAGGGCATCCTATTTGTATGAAATGTATTGGTCGGCTAGAAATTTTATTCGCCCTAGGTTTTTATATGTCTCCCCAACATGCTGAAGTCTCACCGACCGGTGCACACAAGGTTAGCGTCACCGAAAGATCTGCGCTCGGAGAGACATCCTGCCAACCGATGAAGGTCTCGCTGATGGTTGTTGGTCTCTGCAAAAAGAGGTTTCATCGGGGAGATGTCTCACCGATGGTTGTTAGTGACACCGAGGGATTCTCCCATTAGCATAGTGTTTTGAGCTTGGTGAAAGGTCTCATCGACCAAACATGGTCTCGCTGAAAGAAGTTCGAGTTCGGGGAGAGTGGTTTACTTTCGGCATGAAGTCTCGCCAACCCGATGGAGTCTCCCCGAGATGAAATGAGATCACTAAAATATTTTTCCTTCGTCATAAGGTCTTTCCAACCCATGAAGTCTCGGTGAAATGGATTTCCTTCAACATAGTGTCTGGCCGACCTGATAGTGTTTCGCCAAAAGATTGTGGCCTCACTATGAAGTCTCGTCGACTGAGAGGAGTCTTGCCGAAATAAAATGAGCTCGGAGAAATTTTTGCACTCGATGTAGTGTCTCACCGACAGACAGGAGTCTCGCCGACAGTGGCTCGTAGGATTATAGATATTGTCGAGACTCCTGGCTGACTGGTTGGTCTTCGCCATAGAGTCTAGCTGACAAAATGGAGTCTCCTCGAGATGAAATGAGCTCGGTGAAAGATCTTGAGTTTGGCATAATGTCTGGCTGACCCGAAGATGTCTTGTCGAATGCAGATGTTCTACCACTGGAGCCACATAGTGGTATAACTCTTGAGGAATCACTATGATGTCTGGCTGATAGCGATTCTCTCAGCGACCATTATGGATATTGATATGACTCTGGCCACTCGCTATGAAGTGTTTTCGACAGTTTGAGGTTATGTCGATGGTGCTATGAAGTATAATCGCATCAGGGAGACATGATTAGTGTCTCACCGACATGCAATTTTGTTTGAATGACCTTTGACCGCCCGGGAATCTTACGTGGAGTGTGTTCGCCCATTTAGAGAGAACTAAAGGCAAACCTTGGGTAGCTTGACTAATTGACTACCCCTGTGAAGAAGATCAAAAAAATGCGACCGGTGTGGATCTACTATGTGAACGGGCTGATGTATCGGCTCAGGAACAATGGTGTTGGGATCTAGAAAGGAAGTCAGATGTTGTCTCTCAAGAGGATCAACTTGCAGGAAGATCTTAAATGGCTAGAAGGCCGAAAGGAAGAAGAGGTCGTTAGTCTCAGGGACAGCTGTGAGGTCTACTGGCAATAGGTAGATCACCATTTATGATAATACTTCAAAACATTCAAAGCGATTCTGATGGAAGTTAGAAGGTGGACATGGAGGCCAACAGTTAATGTTGTGGTTGTAAAAGATCTGAAGGCTTCTCCTGAGGGCGGCCTGCCACCAAGATGGCCATGGGGATGCACATTGAATGCAGTATTGACTTCATTCCAAAAGATCTGGGGGCCGACCCTTTTTGAAACCGGTGCATATTTTGTAAACCCTAAAAGTAGGGGCCAACACATTCTTTTTGGCACATTTTGTATATATGGAATTTTTGCCTCTTTTAGAAGGAGGAAGAGTTTTAGAAAAGAGAGGGATTTCAAAGACAGAGTTAGATTTTTTTTTTTTCAAGCAATAGGAATTTTCTAAAGGATAAAGGAGACATAACTACATCTTATTTCTTTGTAATGGGAGATTCTTTTGTCTTCTTAGCTAGGAGTTAGATTCAACATAGATATTGATGTATCTTTCAAGTTTTCTTAATGTAGATGGAGATGATTTGAAGACATGGATTTTTTGTACACTGGTGATTGTGCCAGCTTTGTAAATGTTGTTTATCTATTTCACAAATAGTAGAAGCAACTAGATTTGAATCTACTTCATATTATGCTTCAGAATGGTGTTTATCTTGGGTTAATCATTTGATTAGAGAAGCTTTCAAGGAATGAAGTTTTATTTTATGTTTTGTCTAAGTAGTGATTTGCAATCTGCTATTGAAATTAGCACTGTGGATGAATGAAACTATGTGTTAATCACAAGTTAATTTTGTTCTCCAGTTTTAGTTAGCAATTCATTGAAAGGTAATAAATTTGGTTAAGGTGGATGATTATCATTCCCTTCGGTTCCAAAGCTTTGATCTATCTTTTTCTGTTTCTTTAAAAACCCTGGTTAAAGTAGGTTTAAATTTATGTTTGATCTTAGAACAATCCACAAGCTTAACACCAACAGGCCCCTTGAACATTATAGTTCACATCAACCATTGAGTGAAACTAGCACAGTCGAGAACCGATTACAAAGACCTTGGGAGTTAAGATATCCATTTGTTATTCTTTCTCTTTCAGGAGAGCAAAATAGTGATATTCTACTTAATTGTTGTTGTGCTCATCAGAACCATCAACAAGTCCTAAGTAAAGTAACTTTGTGGGCTACCCCATGTGAGTGGCTACTTAGAGGTGGTTTTCCTATCATCATCATACTGAGCACCTGAAGACTCTCATTAGCCCACTACGTGGGGCCTGACCCCACCCTTTCCTTCCGACTATTCAATAAAAAATGATAAATGCTAAAGCCCCTCGCAGACTCAATGGTGTAGATCTCCTCATGCGGGCTTCTGTCTTGCCTTTTCCATTCCAAACAACCAACCTCCTACACCCTCCCGCACCTTCCAGCTTGAACTCCTTCAAATGGACTAAGCTTCAAGGACAAAGTGATACCTTTCTCGAAGTCTACATATCTCGTATGGCAAGTTGCCGCTTGTGAGAAACCACTCTTCTAGTGCCATTTCAATGGCAGAGTCCCCCAAACAGCCAAGTTACTCTTGACTGCCGCACACCTAAATGAGGATCCTAATGCCCTTGAAAATTCAAAGTGAACTTGAACCATGCACTAAAATTGAAAATGATGTGGGTTGAGACATGCGGGTTGCCATGCCCTGATCACTGCCTGTTCATAACTACCTCTAGAATGGCTGCCAGCCTAGGGAAGTCCACACCCTTGGGACCACATTATTATAACCTCCTCCATTGAAATGACCAATGTTGGTCTGAAAGAGATATTAGGATCTTTAAATGATGAATCACCTGATCTAACATCATTTTGTTGGATTTTGGCTAACATTCCTCATGTTTTTATGCTTGAATGTGCTTACTACTTTCTTGCTTGCAAGATATATGGAACCAGCTGCAGGACCCTTAGAGGTGGCCATGGAAAAGGAAAAAGTAAAGAAGCTAGCTAAAGCACTCAGAGGCAAAGAGGATAAAGACCAAATGAAATACAAGTTCCAAGGGGAACCCCTTAATTCTAGGGTCACCAAAAATTGGAAGGAGATTCTAGATAATAATCTAGGACATATTCATATTGATGAGTTCAAGCAAAGAGGCATATGAAGAGGATACTAGAAGAATTGTAGATAGGGGTGACAATGTAGTAGTTGATCTATCTGCCAAGTCAATAGGGAAAACCTTCCACATCCCCACCTTCAATGAGATTGAAGAAAGAATGAAAGAATATGTCAAAACCACATGGGATGTAGACCCCCTCAAATGCAAGAAACTTATTAATCAATACTAGTTAAAAGAGAAGAGGGGCAGTGCAAATAAATTTCCCCAAGAGCTCTTTTGAAACAATTTCTATGAGGATTACCATGACTTGGTAGCCCTCTTGAGCAGAGATATGGGCCTTCCAACTGTAGCTTTCTTCCATGAGTGGATGTTATATTTCATGGAGGAAATCCTCCAAGAAGAAGCCAAATTCTACTAGGTAGGGATGATTAGTAACTACGTGCATGACCAATTTGTGTCAGTAAAGAAGACCTCACAGTTCTACATGACATCATACTTGGTCTATCTACTAGCTGACCAGATGCAATATAGAGGCTTGTTTGTGGCACCAAGTCTGACTCTAGGTAGGGAAATTAAACTATATGATAAGTATCCCCAACTCCAGTACAAGAAATTAAAAGGGGACTATTGTGGGGTCAATGATGCCTTCATTGGGCATATCATTAGGCTACTTGGAGGTGATTTTGAAAGAAGAGTCACCCACAGTGAAAATTCTTACATCCACCGGTCTGGCTTCTTATTTATTCAATTTCCCAAATTTACATATAAGCTATCTCAGTACCTAAATGACTAGCTAATACTACTTGAACTCTCTTAGTAGCTACAACGAGCACACGCTCTCCTAAGTGAAGAGCATAGAGCAGGGATCCCTTATCCCCTCACATTCGGCTAGGGTATGTATGCACTTCCCGCATCCCAAAGTGCAGAGTATTCTGACAATGAACTAAATGAGTAGAACTTGGAATTCTATACTGCTAGGCAATAGTTAGATCCATATAGCAAGTTAAAGATGATGGTTGGGATAGAGTACACCCATTTACATAATGTTGAGGAATTTTGGGCCAACTGCAGAGATGAAAAAGAAGTACATATAAGGCACTACATGTGCATGAAATCCTATTTTTTCAAAACAATGAACTTGTTTCTATTGCCAGATCAAATTGTTGAGGATGAGGACATGGTGGTTGATCCTCACTATGATGTAGTTTCCAATCTACCACTACCCCTGATGGATTGGAATGAGGAAGAGGTCAATGACCTCAAAATTATAATGAGGCCTATTGAGGCGAGAACCAAAGAATGGATCGACAGGAAGATTTCTCAATTGAAGCTACATGGAGTTGCCTTAACATATGGTGAGCTTGAAGATGAGCTAGGAAGCTAGACTGACAGTGGGACAACTATTGCCCCATCTGGAAAAGAAGGAAAAGAAGGAAAAGAAGCCAAGGGTCAGATCCTTCCTTAAAATGGATGCTTCAACATCTAGGATTGTTTAGATAGCCACCCCGGTGATAGGAGAAGAAGCAGTCAGTTATAATATTCTACCATTGATTTGAGAGAAACTACAAGAGAGAAAAAAATTGGCCATCTCTCGGGATCCGTCATCACCATTGTGCACCAAATGCATAAGGACAAGACCACTAAGGAGGAATTAAAAGCATAGATGGTAGATCTAACAACTTACAACAATGGTCGTTGGTTGTGAAGCTTCCCACCACATCATCAATGCCACCATAATAGCTATCCAAGGACAACATTGATAAGTTTGAGAGAAAAAATAATTGGAAAAAGGCCATAGAGGATTGGTTCCAATAGGTCTTCTAAAATGGAAACATGGGAAGAGATCGTGTTGTTAGGACAACCAACAATTTATTAGAGGTGCAGAAGCTACTTAAGAGAATAAATAAATTATGCATTGACTTCCCAGAGTTATATAGGATCACATATCCCAAACTTGAGGCTATCCTCAAGATACTTGAGAGATCTTAGGAGAAGGAGTTTGCTTTGGTAGAAGATGTTCACTGGTTCATGGAGACATGGAAGCTGGGCTTAGACCACATAAAAGAAGTATTGGAATGAGTGCTCCATGAGGTGGAGCTTGATATTGATTGGGTCAAAGAAATCAAGATGACTTGTGAAGAATAGTTGAGGCTAATGAATTTTTTTGATATGCCCGTTGTTGAGTTAGACCTAAAGAAGATAAAGCCATACTTTCATAAGAAGATGGAGAACGAGACCAAAGATGAACTAATGCTAAACTTTATGGGTTTTTCTACATGAGCCTTTGCTCAATCCAAGTAGGTGATAAAGAATATTCAAAAAAGTGACAAAGACTAGGATGAGATTACAGGAAAATCTAGGAAAATGAACTTCCAAGTGCTCCAGTCAGATATAATGGAATGGAACAAGCTCTAGGCATTGGTCGGTAGGTTCGTGGAATATGCCACTGCAAGGAAGCAAGAGGGAAATCTGATTATTGATGATGAATTCCTCACAAAGTAGTTTCAATAGGGCAATTAGCTAAAAGATAAAAGAGCTATAGTGTTGGTCACTAGAGGACAAAATGTAATTTTAAATTGTAAAATATTTGGAGGTAGGTGAAACCCTAATTTTTAGTGAATCTTGGCCACACAATGAGATGAAATCTTGGCCATTCATTTTTCTTTTTGGACACTATAAATAGGAGGTCTCCTCTCATTTTCAAGAGAGAGTTGAGTTGTTGTACAGACATGTTGCTGGAATGTTAATAGAAATTCATTGATTTGGTGGATTCTTGAGTTCCAACTTCATGTTGCATGACTCTTCTTCTCATAGTTAATGAATTTGGATAGATTTACTTTGTTGTTCTATGTGTTTTAGCTTACTTTAATAGATTATTTAATGTTGCTCATGAGTATTGAATAATTTTTTTGTGAGCTGATAACCTTCCTTGTCCATACTTATTGTTGCTTGTTCATGATAAACAACAGTGTAAAGTTAGTCTAGGCATAAATTGAATGTAGCACTAAACTTCTATCTTTTTTTCATTTTTTTAATGAATGAATCATTGAAATCTACAGTCCTTAGAAGATTGCAGTAGTTTCATGACACTGTGAAGTAATTTGGTTAAATGGAACTAAGTTTTGGGAGGTTGTCCACTGTAGGGTCCTCAATTATCACTGTTCATTGCTTTTTTTAGGTCTAGGAACTTCCTCCCTTCCCTTCCCTTTTGAATTTTCTTTTTAAATAGTGACTTTGAATGAGGTGCATTACACATTGTAAAGCCATATCTAAAGCTGAAATAGGAGTTCTAGACTACTATTTCAACCTACAACAATAGTGCAACAAATTTCCCACCTTAATAACTCCATTTGAAGAACCAATTCCCCTCCAACTTAACCTACATAAGGCTGCCCTATTATTACCAACAAAATCACACTAAACCAATTGAGAAATTCCATGCACATCATGACCTGACATCCGAGAGACCTTGGGGAAATTTTCATTAACTCTTTGTTGGAGATTTCCTTTCAAGAGAGGTAATGTAGCCATGCATTTCCTGTGTTGAGAAGGTGAAAAAATACCCATCAAGAGGAAGAAGTGAAGGTATTATAAGAATCCATACCTAGTGCAAGCATTGATACTTCACTTTTTGGTATGGAAAATTTGAAGTTATTAATCGATTCTTTTAAAGAATGTGCCTCCAGTCCTAGAGGAAAAGTTGAAATTAAGGTTGAAAAGAAAATCAATAATAAGAAGATGATGAAAATCATTCATAAGTGTGATATTGTACACAAAAAGTTTCAAGAAAACCTAAAGGATTCACAAGTTTGTGTGAATGAGGAAAAGTATTTATTCCAATATTGTATACAGTGGCCCAAAGCCACATAAAGCATCAAGAAGGAAATGAAATCCATTGAGTCCCAAATCAATAATACCTCTAGTGCTTATGGTTTGGAACTTGACCTCATTGGAGATACAAGGAATTTAATAGAGGATTTTCATAAGGGATTCTTTCAGCTATAGGCCCAAAAGAAGCATAACATTTTGTGGTTTGGATAGATAAGGGACTTGGTGAATTCCAAATTCATATTTGTTTCAAGTTCCCTTTTGAGTACTAATAAAGCTACATAAAATGAATATGGTACTTAGCAATCCAAAAGAAGGAGAAGAGATATTAATGGAGTTATAACCACAATGAAAATTGCTTGGGGAGGCCAAGAAGACACGGGAAGAAGGTAAATAGGAATTGCATACCCATGTGTAGAAGCTACAAGAGTCAACCTCTTTCAGTTGACAACATTTCTTATTCTTTCTGCATTTCCAATTTTTAGTTTCAGATTATTTGTACATATGTGGAGTATATAGAGTAGTTTCCAATACACTTTTTTTGTTTTTCTCTGGTACATGACTTAGGGGGATTCAATTCAATCGTTCACTTTGTACATATGCATATATTTCTTAGTGGAAGATTTGGTATAAGTTAGAAAATTTGTTGTATGCACCCTTTTCCCTTGATGACAAAGGGGGAGAATGTTTTGAAGATATTTTGGAGATTTTTTGGCAAGTTTCCATCAATGACAAAGGGGGATATTGTTGGAAGAATGAGAAGTTTTCCGTTGATTTAGTTGTTGGAAAAATGAGCATGAAGGATAAGCACAACGTATACTATTATGCTTTCCAATGTTTTTATTGATGTTAAAATTTTATCTTTGATGTGGAGATCATGGTACAAATCATTCTGGTTGGTTCTACCATGCTCTGGTATTTTTTTCGAAGATAATTTTGCAAGATGGTTTGATTTGGTGTAGATACTTGTGATGAAAATTAACTAAATGTCAATTCTGATAATTCTATACACTAGAGCATCTAGTTTATTGTGTCCACATTTGTCCACTAGTAAACATTTCACTATGTGGTTCTAGCATAATGTTTTATGTTGGTAGAAGCATCTAATTCAAGAATTCCATGTTTTTTTGGCTTTTGGTTTCAAAGTTATGGAAAAAAAAGTTTGACTTGGAAAATTATAGCCATTTCCTATATAGTGCATGTGAGTAGGTAAGTCTTCAATTCTCTGTGGATAGGATGTTGGCTTTTTGGATTTAAGGAGATGTTGAAAAATTTCAATAGGGTATGAATTCCATTTTGCATGATGCTTTTAGGTACGTGTGTCTAAATATGGGTATGTAGCTAGAGAATTTTTGTATTAGGTTTTCTATGGTATTGACCTAATAGGTGTGAAGGTATCTGAAGATTAATTAAGTGTTGCAGGGTTATGTGGGAGCTCTTATAGGTCCATGTTGACCTATTTCAAACTATTTTAAGGATTTAATCTTGGCCTAAGGTGTGTGTGGAAGTATTTGATCCAACGAGTCATATCTTGTATATTTTGAATGATACACCTAATTGATGTAATGCTTGAAGCAAATTTATAAGATAGTTTAGTTTTAGTGTTTTGATGAATGTAAGACATGTATGTGATGTGAATTGAGTTAATATTATGATATCATTGTGAATATAAGTTGTGAATGTTGAGTAGAGTGTTAGAGTGATGTGAATGTAGAGAAAAGAAGAGTGTTAGACCATAAATAGATGAATTGTGAGTTGTCATATAAAATTGCACCCTACTGAACAAGGAGTTTAGTGTTCTAATGACACAATGAAAAATAAATAAAGGTGTGGGAGATTGCACAAATGAGGTTGAGTCTTTAGAGAAGATGAAATTCCTCTTCTAATCTACGTGAAAATGTGTTGGTCTAACCCAGTACATGAAAAAATATCACTACTATACTCTAATAGCTCACAATGAAAATAGATAGGAGACATGAAGTGGAAAATAAGGTGATGCACCAAGATAGAGTTTATTTCTTCTTTACTTAAAATCTCTCAATACATGAATAAATAAAATAAAACACACATTTATACATGAAGGTAAAAATTTTTATTTAAACATGCAAGAAATACCTATGATAGTAGCTAGATTTCATTAATATAAGGCATAAATCAAGAATTTACAATGGAAGAATGTAGAATATAGTGTCTACAAAAGAAAAATATGAGAGGAGCCCAAAAGAAGAACCCCTAAAAATAATACAAGTATTTCCTTTATAGTTCAAGCATAACTTAGTTGATCCCAACCAAACCCTAACCCTAGCTAAGGTTAGAAACTAGTAGAAATCCATCCAAACTAGGGTTGAGGTGACTAGATCATGAAAACCATACTAAAGGACAAGCCCTACATACACCAATACTTGCACACCATGCCTCTACAATGAATGTTATCCAAAAATCCCTCAAAAATATTATGAAATCAACGATCTGGTTATGGGACAACAAAGGAAGGACAATACTAATGATTATGGTTGCCCATAAGATCAACCAAAACCAAAAAGAAGAATAATAAATACTATGCTTGAGCTTCAAAAATTGAACAGGCAGATGAGAAGGTCGCTCAAACATTAATGGCACCACTATGAAAAAAGTTCAAAAATGCAAAAGGTTGGGATGTCGATCTTGAAAGGAAACCCTTTCTAGCTGAAGAATTAAATGACTTGGAACCATAAAAAGACTATCACCATTATGAGTCATATGTTGAAGATACCTCATACCACTTGTTGAAGTAAAGGTCATAGCAGTGAACCACAAACACTGGAACCCATTGGGGGTCGAGATTTGGGCCTACCTCTTATCACATTCCTAAGACTGGAAGAAGGGAGAATAAAACCATGAGGTCTGAAAACCATGAGGTCTGAAGGCTACTACCTATCGGGGTTTAGGAGGAAGGCTTGCCAATTACACCAAAGAAGTAAGAGGGAAGAGGATTGAGTGAACACTAATGACTAAAAGAGCCATTAGACATCAGGGTTTGGGAGGAGGGATTATGTCTTACCATAAGAAATGGTAAGGGGTAAAGAGGAAGCCCAATGTATGATCCCCAATAAATCAACACTTAGTTGATTTGTAGAAATAGACCCTAGGAGGGAGACCAAAGGATTAGAGAAGAAAAGGAAAATATGAATGAAGAAGATAGAGGAAGAATGAATTTTGGGCGTTAGACATTGAGAGGATGCCTTAAATTGTACCTACAATGGAGGTAAAGGGTAAAGGGGAAGACCGATCCTTGATGCCCAAAAAACATAGTTGTTTTTCCAAAAGCACATCAGGGGTCAGGTGAAATGGTAAGAGGTAAAGGGGAAGGCTGAAGTCCAACCCCTGAAAGATCAACACTTAGTCAATTTTCAAAAGGAAGGATAGGGGGTAGAGGGAAATGGTTAAGCTTGATGGATGAAACTTGAAATGCCAAAGGGAGAAATGAAAGGAAAGGGAGAAGAAGAAGGAGATCAAGGTGATATAATATGGATGCAAGGAAGCAAGAAAGTGACAGCTCGAAGGTCTAAAAACACAACACTTAGCCACTTTTAAGACCCTTTAAGGAGAATTCGTGCAAGATGGCCCATGTAGGATCTCTAAGAATAATTATCAATGATGGGTCATTAAAGGGTGACATGAAATGTCAACATTTATGGCTATTTATATGGGATGATTTCCTACTAATAATGGAATATAGAGGCCTTAATAGTCCATTAGGCATAGATTCATGAAGGGTATTTACAAAATTTATCCTCCCAAGGGAAAAAAAAAAACATGTGCAGGCCTACACTTGGCGAAATGCAAGAAATCTAGAACACACATTCCATTAAGGAGAATGTAAGGTGTGCAAAAGCACTTCATGGAAAGTAAGATATTTACAATATGTACCTAAAACTAAAAACTCATTACAAATAAGTTTTAAGATGAATACCATTGATTTATATTGGAAGAACCTCACCATCCAACTTGGAAAGATGGAATGCATTGGCCTCCTTGCAGCTAGTGATGATATATAGACCACTCCAAATGACATCAAATTTGGAGTGTCTTCTAGCTTCGGCTTTGTTTGTGTTGAACAAGACAACTGAAAGGGGAGGTGAATAAGTTGTAGAAAATTTTAATCCTTAAAACATTCACCATAACTTAGATCAACCATAAATATTTACTTTGATAGATAATTAAACATTCAATGCAAAGGTAGAAATTGAAAAGCATCACACATACACATAAACACCAAATTTACATGGAAAACCAATAAGGGAAAAACCATAGAGAGGATTAGCTCATACTATAGATAATGTCAAAACTTATTACAAAAGGCTCACTACCTAATAAGGCTCACTACCAAAACAAGGACTCACTATCTAAATCAGGAATCATTGTCCAACAAGGGTTAACCACCTATAGGGATTACTGCCGCAAAGTTACAAAAAGGATAGAAGAGATATGTTACATAGAGAATACAATCTCAATGCAATAGATATTTCCACCATGATTCACTCAAACACTTACAGACATGCATGAAGGATAGAGTCTGCCTTCAACTCACTGCATCTGGAAACTCAAAATTTAAGATTCACACCAATTTTTTGCACTTGCATAACATAAATCAATCTTGATATATATCTTTAACTGTCTTTGCCACAATTTCATCACTAACTCATTCTATATTTATACCATCTTCAACTTTGAAACATATCCAATGTCAGCCATCCATTATACAATTTCAAATTAGGTTAGTGCAAAAAATTCTAGGGTGGAATTGGAATGAGTGAAAACCAAACACACACTTGATGAGGACCAAAATAAGTCCCAACATGCTTCATTAACTTTGAGAGTAGTGTTTAACAAAAGTTTGACCAAACTAGTTTAGAACACATGGAACAATTAAGCACATGAAACCCTTAGCATGATCCAATCCTTCCAGATACCAAAATTGTCTTCAAAATGATCATAAAAGTTTAACTCTAGAATCGTAAGTCATAAGACTCAACCAAAGAGAAATTCAGACCAACAATATTTCTCCCAGACCTCAGCTAGATACACAAAAACTATAGTTCACAACTGGTGAACATAAATCACATTATTCAATGATCTAGAAGCCCAAATTCTAGATATAATAGCTTCCAACAATCATGATCAATGTATCTAAACAACACGAACATAGGATAAAATTTTGGAGCAAAAATCAGAGCAACCACTGAACACCTGCAACTTTTCTCCATTACAATTTTATCAATATCCTCAACATATATAGCTAATAACCTGCATCTATGACATTAATGAAAATGACAACCAGTTGATAACTTGTTAACTAGTTAACACAATGACAAAACCTTCATTCTTGCAACAATTCCCCCCTTTGTCATTGATGGAAACACATGATGTGAAAAACTATCAAAGACAACACACTAGCTCTGAACACACTTTTCATGATTTTTCTTTTTTTCTTCTTCCCTTTAATAGATAATATCTTTTTTTCACATCTCTCATCTCTCATATCTCCCTCTGACATCAAAGGAAAAGGAAAAAGATGTTTTACTTTGATTTCCCCTTTGACATTAAGAACAAAATACTCTTTCAATGACAACACATGACACTATCTGCTCCCCCTGAGAGGTAGCCACCAAAACATCAGTCCAAAAGAAAGATAGATCCATCGATCCACCAGAATAATGCATCTCCATATCCATCTAGTTCAAGAAAGGAGGGGAAATGAACCCTAACTTCTCTCGGAGATACTGAAAAGTATCCTTAAGAAGATCCTTTGTAAATATATCAGCAATTTGATCCTTCATAGGTACATACTCAATATTTACTTCATTCTCCACAACCTTCTCTCTCAAGAAATGATACCTGATAGATATATGCTTTTTCCTCGAGTGCATCACTAGATTATTTGAAATGTTAATTGTACTTGTATTATTACAAAAGCTAGAAATAGGATCACCATGCATTACTTTGATATCTTTCAATGTTTGTTTCATCCATAAAACTTGTGTACAACAAGATGCAACAATAATATACTTAGATTCAACAATATATAAGGAAACTAAATATTTCTTTTTATTGAACCATGTCATGAATATGCAACCAAGAAAAAATTCACCACCACTTGTACTTTTTTTGGCATCCATACATCCAACCCAATCTACATTTGTATAAGCACTTAGTGTAAATTCAACATCCTTGGGATACCATAATCCATAATCTAGAGTGCCATTCAAATATCTGAATATTATTTTAACATGTGTATCCTTAGGATCTTCTTGAAGTCTAGCCACAAGATATACAACATGCATAATATCCAGTCTAGTAGTAGTCAAATACAACAAACCTCCAATCATAGATATATATTTTCTTTGATTAGCTTTAGGTGAATCATCATCTTTTCCAAATTTACAACTAGTCACCATAGGAGTGCATACCAGTTTGGAACTATCCATCCCAAACTTCTTCAATGTCTCTTTCACATACTTAGATTGTGAAGTAGAAATACCTTTCTCTGTTTGATTAATTTGTAGCCAAAGAAATAAATTCATCTCTCCAAACATAGACATCTCAAATTCATTTTTCATTTCTTCTGCAAACATCTTACCCATAGTTTCATTTCCTCCAAAAATAATGTCATCAACATATACAACTACAATCAAGATTTTTTCATTCTCAATTTTAAAGTATAGATTACTACTATCGTACCTTTGTTGAAACCTTGTTGAATCAAAAGCCTATCCAACCTTCCATACCAAGCTCTGGGAGATTGCTTCAATCCATATAAAGATTTCTTCAATTTGCAGACCATATCTATTTGATCTGATAATTGAAATCCTTCCAGTCTTTCCATGTAGACTCCTTCTAGCTCACCATTCAAAAATGTAGACTTAACATCCATCTGATAGACCTTGAAATCTTTATGAGCAGAAAATACTAAAAACATCCTAATAGCTTCCATTCTTGCCATCAAAACAAAGGTATCCTGAAAACATATGCCTTCTACTTGTGAGTATCCTTTACACACAAGCCTTGCTTTATTATTAACCTCTTCTCCATTCTCATTCAACTTATTTTTGAATACCCACTTTGATCCAATTATGTTTTTATCTTCCTATCTTGGAACCAATTCCCAAGTTTAATTCTTCTCTATTTGAAAATTTCTTTCATAGCTTCTATCCAATTCTCATATTTACATGCTTCACTTATAGTCTTTGGTTTAATTTCATAAAGTAAACAAAAAATTATCTTACCAACAATAATTCTTCTTCTTGTCAATACTCCTTTTGTCTTGTCTCTAATGATCTAATTTTCTAAATGATTTTTGTACACATACTTAAGTGTCTTAGGGGACACCACCAGAGCTTCATCTTCTTCTTCTTCTTCATTATTCTTCTCTTGCTCACCCTTCTCCTATTCTTCTATAATTTCTTCAATCCTTACACAATCAGGTTCATCAGATTCATATCCATCAACATCAATTTAATTCTTCATTTCTTCATCAACCTTGACATTTGAACTATCTACAATCTTCCTTAGTCTTTTATTGAAACATTTGTAGGCTTTCTTTTTAGTAGAATATCTAAGAAAAATTCCTTCATTACTTCTTGCATTAAACTTTCCTAAATTTTCTTCATCCCTTCTGATATAGCATTTTCTTCCAAATACCTTAAATACTTAACAGTAGGAATTCTTCCACACCATAGCTCATAGGGGGTATTTGTGCTATTTTATCTTGCTTGAATTTGATTGAATACATAAACATCAGTGTGAACAGCTTCTCTCTAGCAAAATTCTAGTAGACCTGCTTTAGTAATCATTGATCTAGCTACTTCTTGAATTGTTATGTTGTTTTTTTCAAAAAATATATTATGTTGAGGAGTTCTTAGAGTAGATAACTATATTTTTATTCCATGAACTTCACAAAAATAGTAAACTCATGGGAAGTGAATTCACCATCTCTATTAGATCATAAGCATTGTATCCTCAAATTTACTTCATTTTCAACCATAGCTTTAAATGTCTTGAATCTATCTAATGCATCAGACTTTTTTTAAGAAATGTAACTCATGTATTCCTAGAGTAATCATCAATCAAAAGAATAAAGTACCTTTCAGCTTGTAGACTTCTCAGTCTTGTAGGACCACAAATATCTATATGAATTAAATCTAGTAGTCCAATAGTAGATTGTTCCTTTGATCTGAAATGACTTCTCGCTTGCTTTCCAAACTAATAATTCCTGCAAATAGCATTAACAGGATTTGTAATCCTTGGTAAATATCTCACGACCTGAACTGCACTAATCCTCAAAAAGTTATCAAAACTCATATGACACATTCTCTGATGCCATAGCCAAATTTCATTTATTTGAGTCATAAAGCATCATCCATTAGCACCCTTAAGTTGATATATATTTCATTCATATTTCTTTCCAACTACAATCATTGTTCTGGAGTCTTTCTTGATTTCAAAATTTTCATTCTTAAATACAAGATTATATACTTTACTACACATTTTTCCAACACTCATAAGATTATTCCTTAAGCGGTTGACATAGTAGAAATCATTAGTATTATGATTTCCATGAAAACTTACTAATCCTATCCCACAAATTTTTGCATTAGTATCATATCCAAACATAACTAAGCCACCATCATATTTTTCAAGTTTAAAAAACTTACTCTTATCACTGGTCATGTGATGTGAATAAGCATTGTCAACAACCCAATAGTTCTTTTCTTGTTTAGAATGTGGGGTAGAGATTACAGTACCTTCACTTATCTCCTTCTCCGGAGGGCATTCCTTCACCTTTTTTTTCAGAATTAGCAGAATTAGGTTCATATTTTATAGCTAAGAACAAGCATTCATTATCATCGGGATCTCCATAATCAGATTCTTCATAAAAAATAATAGCATCCTCATGCACATAATATGCTATGTTGATCTTCTTTCCTTTATTTTCTTTCTCATATATTTGTTTATTCCTCTTAGCTCTCTCTCTATTCCTCAAAGCATAATGAACTATTCATCCACAACTAAATAATTTAAAGGGTGACTTACCTTCATACTTACTAGAGCCCTTCTCCATCCTTCACACAAAGTTAGCTTCTACTTCATCAAGATTTTCTTCATTTGGATATTCAACTTTTGTAGCGTTGAAATTAGTTTCTGATTTGGATCCATTTCTCAAGTTCAACTTTCTCATCTCATAAGATGTCAGAATTCCCAATAAATGATCTTTAGTGTAAGTCTTGTAGTCTATATGTTATTCAATAACACATACATTTTCACTGTACTCATCAAGAAGAGTTCTAAGAATATTCTTTACAATCCTGGATTCGTCTACTGTAGCACCAATTCCTCACATTCCATCTACTACCTCATCCAATCTATATACATAGGCTTTAACATTTTCATCTTCAAACATATGCAAGATCTCAAACTATGTCTCAAAATTCAAAAACTTTGTTTCTTTAACCCTTTCATCATTTTCATGCGCTTTTTTCTAAAATATGCCAAAATTCTTTAGCAGTCTTCAGGTTTTGAACCTTAATCAACTTGAAATGTACAAGACTATTCTTCAAAATGAATTTCATCTTATTGTTCACTTCAAGTGCCTTGATTTCATTAAGTGTACTTTGACCATTAGCAAGAAGAGTGTAATGAGTCTTGTATGCTTTCTCCACATCATATCCACAATACTCCAGATATTCTTCCATCAATATTCTCTAGATAGCATAATTAGTTCCATCAAACTTTGGATACTCAAGTAACTTTTCCAGCCATCCTAAACCTTCCTTAAGTGGTTAAGTTGTTCTCCAAGGAACCAAGCTCTGATTCTGGAATTGTTGAACAAGGGAACTAAGAAGGGGGGTTGAATCAATTGTAGCAAATTTTAATCCTTAAAACATTCATTGAAACTTGGATCAATCACAAATCTTTACTCTACTAGATAATTAAACATTCAATGCAAAGGAAAAAAATGAAAAGAATCACACATACACAGAAACACCACATTTATGTGGAAAGAACAATAAGGGAAAAACCACAGTGAGGATTAGCTCTCACTATAAAGAATATCAAAACCAATTATAAAAGGCTGACTACCAAAACAAGGACTCATTGTTCAACAAGGGTTAACCACCCAGAGGGCTCACTACCACACAATTACAAAAAAGATAGAAGAGATATATGTTACATAGAGAAGACAATCTCAATGCAACATAGATTTCCACCATGATTCACTCAACCACTTGCAAACATGCATGAATGATAGAGTCCACATTCAACTCACTGCATCTAGAAACTCAACATTTAAAATTTGTACTGATCTGCCACACTCGCATCATATACATCAACCTTGATCTATATCTTTCACTATATCTTTGCCACACTTTCATCATTAAATCATTTTGTATTTATACCATCTTCAAATTTGAAACATATCCAAAGTTGGCCATCCATTATTCAATTTCAAATTAGGTCAGCCCCAAAACATTCTAAGGTGGAATTAAAATGAGGGAGACCCAAACACACACTTGATGAGGACCCAAATAAGTTCCAACACGCTTCATTAACTTTGAGAGTAGTGTTTAACACAAGGTCGACCAAACCATTGTAGAACACATAAAACAATTAAGCACAAACAACCCTTAGCATGATCCAATCCTTCTAGATATCGAAATTATCTTCAACATGATCATAACAACTTAACTCTATAATTGTAAGTCATAAGACTCAACCAAAGAGAAATTTGAACCAACAATATTTCTCTTGGACCTCAGCCAGATACAAAGAAAACTACAGTTCACAACTGGTGAACATAACTTGCACTATTCAATGATCTAGAAGCCCAAATCCTAGATATAGTAGCTTCCAACAATCATGATCACATATATAAACCACACGAACATAGAAGAAAATCCTGAAGAAAAACCTAAAGCAACCAATGAACACCTACAACACTTCTTTATTATAATTTTCTCAATATCCTCAACATATACAACCAATAACTTGAATCTATGACATTAATTACAACAAAAAATAGTTGATAACTAGTTAACCAGTTGACATCAATGACAAAACCTTCATTCTTTCAATAGTTTTCATCCCATTTAAGTACTAGATCTCCCTCTTGGAACACTTTTTGGACTACTTTTTTGTCAAAATTTATTTTGACCTATGTTTGATGTGTCTCTATGACTTGTATGGATTTTTTCCTTATCTCCTTCAGTTCCAAAATCTTAGCCAATGTTACAATCATAGAATCATTTCCTTCTAACTCTAGCTAGTGTGCCAACTCAAGGGAATGTAGCTCCAATGATAATGGTAACCTTATCTCCCTTCCATAAACTAACATGAAATGAGAGTTACCAATTTCTCTTTTATGAGTAATTCTATCAGCCCAAAGGGGTGTCTTCATTTTTCTATCCCAGACTCTTTGATTTTCCTCAATGGTTCTATTGATAATATTGATGGGATTTTTATTTGAAGAATCACCCAAGCCATTACCCCGAGGGTAATAATTAGATGAGGTCTTTAAGTAAATTCCATACCTTATTTCCCAATCAAGGATTTGAGTACTAGTAAAGTCCTTGGAATTATCTAAAATGATGGTAGAAGGAGTTCCAAATCTTGTAATAATCCCATCAATGGAATCCTTCAAGGCAACTTCCTCTGTCCATTTGGTAAAGTAGTTTGTGGCTCTTAAAATCCATTTATGACTAGCACTTGATGGTGGATTTATCATGTCGATAAAATATAAACCCCATTTTCTAACTATTTGATCAACTTGGATGAGATGAAGAGGGAGGGAAGCTAACCTTTTCTTTCTAGAAAATAAAGCACACTTCTTGTAATTTCTCACCCATTTGTTATTATCATTGAACAAGGTTGGCCAATACTAACAAGCCATCATGATCTTTGTCGTAGTAGTCCTTGCATAAAAATGGCCACCTGAAGAGCGATCATGGAGTACTTCCAAGATTTTTCTGACCTTATCTACCTCTATGCATCTTAGTAGGAAACCATTACAATCATTTCTAAAAATTATGCCATCCACTATGACATTGGGAATGGAATTTAATTTGAAGTTTCTTATTTTAGTCCCAGACCTAGAGGGTACCTACCTTCCAACACTACCTACTATGGACATCCATGTTGGGTTCTTGTTATTCCTATAGCACAAGGGTAGGCTCTACTAGAGTCTCATGTGATGAAACAAGTTGCTCACACAACCCCTTCCTCTCACTATCTTGGTAATTTTTGTGCCAACATCATACTCCATTACCTTTGTAATCCATCCAACTCTATTTTCATTAATATCTCTGCTTAATAGGAACTCTTTAACATTGGCATGGGGCACCATTAACTATATCCTAATGTTAGACAACATGTGTCTAAATTTTTTTAGTGCCCTAATAGTAGCAACATATTTCTTTTCAACATAGTTCCACTTGACCTCATAATATTTAAGCCCTCCAATAAATAAAGCAATGTGCTACTCCGGATTTTCTTTATTTAGTTAGGTTAGGAAAGTTGATATACTTTCTCCACCTTAAAATGTATAAAGAATGAAATCCTTGTCATAATTAGTATTGATAAGTGTAGGATATTGAGAAATTTCTTATTTGATAGCCTCAAATATATCCTTACCTTCCTTGTTCCATTTTAAGACCATATTTTTCTTAAGCATAGAGGTAAGAGGATTTACCAAAGAAGCAAGATTTGGAATGAACCTCCTCACAAAGCTAACTATTCCCAAGAAAATATGTAATCACTTTTTGTGACTAGGAAGTGAAATTCCCAAGATAGATTTTACTCTTGTAGGATCAATGACCAAGCCATCCTTTGAAACAATGTGTCCAAGAATTTTTCCTTGATCAGCGGCAAAGACACATTTATTTGGATTTAGGGAATTCCATATTCCTTGCATTTCTAAAAAATATGTTCAAGGTGACTCAAATGGTCACTTGCATGTTTTGAAAACACTATGATATCATCCAAGTAGAGAAAAACAAACTGTGTGAACACACGTTGAAATGCCATATTCATGTCTCTCTAAAAAGTAGCACCTACATTGGTTAGATGAAAATGAATTTTAGAATAAGCATAAGTGCCCCACTTTCTAGTAAATGATGTTTTGTGTTGAACATATTCTTGGACCAAAATTTGATTATAGCCCAAGTAACCATCCATGAAAGAAAACCTTTTTGACCCACTAACTCTTTGCAAAAATTGTTGCATGGAGGGGAGGGGATAATGATCCTTTTAGATCCCTAAAATATACACAAAACCTTATTTCCCCATTTTTTTCTGATCGGAACTAATTTTTCCACTCATGAATAATTCTTGATAGGAAATATGATTCTAGCCTCAATCAATTTGGCCAATTCTTTTCTCATCAAAGGCTCAATTTTAAGATTTATAGGCCTCTATTTTTTCCTTACAATTTTGGAATTTGGATCTAATTCAATGGCATGTTGGGAAAATCCTGGGTCAAGACCCTTTAGGTCTTCATAAGTCCAAGAAACCACATCATTGTATCTATTAAAAAGATTTATAAAAACTTCATGTTCAATGGTAGAGCATACCTTCCCCAAGTTTAGAGACTTTCCCTTTGAGATCTATATTGGCTTGAAGTCACCCCTCTTTACATATAAGTTCATATTTTTATGCTTTAGCTTATCATTAGGGTTGAAGATACCTTCAAGGGTGATGAGAAAATCTGGTAGCTTGTCGCTACTTAGATGCATAATTTTATCACCATATTGATTTTGCAACTTAGATTGATTTCTTTTAGAAAATTTTGCCTCCTCTTGTAGAAAATTCACTATCTTTTGGTCACTATTAATGACCTGCTAGTGATCTTGATTATCTAGAATAACAAGCCTCAAAACAAGCCTGATATGTTGCTCCTTTTTTCTTGTAATATGTGTTGGTATGTCAAATTGAGCACCAACTATTGCAAGTCTATCAACTTGATTATTCAAATTTCTTAGATTTTTTTGGATATTAAACCCTCAAGCCCTCAATCAAATGCCAAACCCTATGCTTGTAAGATTTGAGCATATTTTCTTGGTTGATCTTTTAGATTTAACTTGATGAACAACCAATTCATTGTCACCAAAAAATTGTAACAATTTGATGTACCTTTTTTGTGCAAGTTGGAGACCTTAGATGAGTTCTTCATAGTTAGTCACATTTTTAGTACAACTAAATTGAATCTTGAAATAGAAGTAATATTTCTCCTTTCTTGGAGATATCAACATTACACTAACACTAGCACCATTCTTATGAAAGTGGGGATAGAATCATTTTCTTCTTGAATGCAATAGGTTCCAAGACCAGTCTCCTCCACTTTGGCAACAATAAGTGGATCAAATTGTAATGAATATGTTATCATCTAACAAACAATTAGGTAACTCCTCTACAAGATTGGAAAGTTCATTAATAGAACACTCCTCCTTTTGATCATGCAATGTAGAGTTCATGTTTATTGGAGTAGGATTGTAAGGCTTGAGATGATCCTTTGTGATGGGCTCAAATTTGATGGTTGATTTAGTACCATATATAGTTCTAAATAACATGTGAGACCAATCACTAGATAAGTATCCATCTATCTTAGCAGTGAAATCTCTAGACAAACAAATGGAAAAATGAGAAAGGAGGTCTATAACCAAATATCTTGTAACAAATCATAGCCAGTGCAAGCATGTAAATTCAATTTTAGGTTCTTAATTACTCCCACTATTTTGATAGCATTTCCACCCAATTGCAAAACCTTCCTAGTTGCTGGTTCATACTTGATGCTAAGCATGTTAGCAATGTCCTTGGGTATAATAGAACTACTTTCCCTTGAATCTATCATATATTTATGCACTAGATAATTTCTAATAATTAGAGAAAGATAGAAGGGAGGAGGCTTATTAATTTTGTTATATTTCCCTTCTTTGGGTTGCACCAAGCTGCTTGATGGAGTAGTCTACTCGTTTTATTATAAATCACCTGATTGATTATGCTCTTTCAAAGCTTGTTGTATAGAGCGTACCACATGTTAACATTTAGATTATCTTTTTTTCATTTGACCGACTATGTTGAAAGGAAACTGATTGGTTTTAGAAGGAACCTTTAGAACAACAAGGTCTACTCTTGTTGATTTATTGGGCCTACTAATAAGTTGATTTGATTGTGCAACATCCATTGTTCTACTTGTTGGTCCAACATCTGAATATTATTGAGGTTGTTGAGAAATTGATACTTTCCCAACCATGAAAGATGCATCACTCTCAATTGCTCTTCTTTTTGACCTTGTATTTTGGGCTATTGTATCAGTAACTACTTGATTTACACAACAAAAATATTCTTGATGCCAATTGAGAAATGAAGAGTCTTCATGTGCATGATTTTGACCAATAGTACCTAGTTGGTTTGTATTAAATTGTTTCCCTAAAGTAGAGGTCTCATTCTAAACCACTAGAATTGTAGATGTTTCACTAGTAAAATGAGGTATAATTTTTAGGGAATTGACTAATATATCATCGTTTTGGGCTAAAATTAAAGGGTTGCCACCATTAAAAGAAATAAAGGGTTGATTTCTAGGTAAATATATATAGAATAAATTCCTATGTCTATGAGCAACAAGTGTTCTAGCTTGGAAATAAGAACCCACAGGTGGCGTAGATTGAGCTCTAGGAGATGAATTTCAGCTTCTATTTCTCCTAATAGATGATAAAGGTTTTCTACCATTTATTCTTCTAAAAGAAAAATATGGTAAATATGGTAGCTAAGTATATTGGAAGTTACCTCTAGAAGATGCCCTTTTTTGAATTCAGAGCTTGAATGCATAGGTTTTCCATGTAACAAGGTGTTATGGGTAGCAATTGAGTCACCAACTTTGATGTAAAGTACTCCTTTGAATGTAGAGTTTCTAGGTACTTTGTTTGAGAGCCTCTTTAAGACATGAATGTTGAGAGTACTACCATTCTCTCAATAAGATGAAGTGCAATTTCTTCTTGTCCAATCTAATGTGCCAAAAACTATTCTCACATAAAATTGCACCCTATTGAACAAGGAGTTCAGTGTTCTAATGACACAATGGAAACAACCTCAAGGTGTGGGGCCTTGCATGAATGATGTTGAGTCTCTAGAGAAGGTTGGATTCCTCTTCTAATCTAAGTGAAAATATGTTGGTCTAATATAATGTGCCAAAAACTATTGTGAAATTTCTTCTTGTCCAATCTAATGTGCCAAAAACTATTGTCACATAAAATTGCACCCTATTGAACAAGGAGTTCAGTGTTCTAATGACACAATGGAAACAACCTCAAGGTGTGGGGCCTTGCATGAATGATCTTGAGTCTCTAGAGAAGGTTGGATTCCTCTTCTAATCTAAGTGAAAATATGTTGGTCTAATCTCACCTAGCACATGAAAACCTATTACTACTCTACTCTAACAACTCACAGGGAAAAGAGATAGGAGACATGAAATGGAAAAGAAGGTGATGCACCAAGATATAATTTTTTCCTTATTTTATTTATATCACTCAATACATAAATAAATAAAATAAAACACACATTCAAACATCAAGGTAAGAAGTTTTACTCAAACTTGAAAGAAATACCTATGACAGTAGCTAGATTTCATTAATATAAGGCATAAAGAATTTTTTTACAATGATATAATGTAGAATACAATTTCTGCAAAAGAAAACTATGAGAGAAGCCAAAAAGAACCCCTAAAAATAATACAAGTATTGCCTTTATTGTTTAGGCATAACTTAGTTGATCCCAACCAAACCCTAACCCTACCTAGGCTTAGAAACTAGCATAAATTCATCCAAACTAGGGTTGAGATGACTAGATCATAAAAACCTTGCTAAAGGATGAGCCCTAGACATACCAAGACTTGCATTCCATGCCTCTACAATGAATTTTGTCTGAAAATCCCTCCAAAATTCCTTCGTGAAATCAATGATCTAGTTATGAGGCAAGAATGAAGGGGAAATAATTAAATTTTAATGAGCATGGTTTCCCATGAGATCAACCACAACCAACAAGAATCATAATAAATGCTATCCTTGGTCCTTAAGAATAAAATAGGGAGGCAAGAAGGTTTCTCAAACATTAATGGTGCCACTATCAAAAAACATCCCAAAACATGAAAGGTCAAGGCATTAGGCCTGAAAGGAAACCCTTGATAGCTCAAGAATTAAATGGCCTAGAACCCCACTGGACTATTTTCGTCAAGAGTCAGGCATCGAAGATACATCATACCAATTGTTGAAGAAAGGAAGAATGAAGCAAAGAACTATGAACACTGAAACTTTTCAGGGGTTTAGATTCAAGCCTACCTCTTATTGCATGTTGAAGACTGGAAGAAGGGACAATGAAATTGTGAGGTCCAAAGGTTGCTAGCTATTGAGGTTTGGGCGGAAGGCTTACTACTTACCACAAAGAAGAGGGTAGAGGGATGAGAAAACACTAATGATCAAAAGATGCCATCAGACATCAGGGTTTGGGAGGAGGGAATAACTCTTACCATAAAAAATGGTAAGGGGTAAAGGGGAGTTCTGATGTACGATCCCCGACAAACCAAAAATTAATCAATTTTTAAAAATAGACCTTAGGTGGGAGACCTAAGGCTTAGAGAAGAAAAGGAAATTGTGAAGGAAGAAGATAGAGGAAGAAGAAATTTTTGGATTCAGGAATCAGGAGGATTCCTTATGTTGTACCTATAATGGAGGTAAAGGGTAAAGGGGAAGATTGATCCCTGATGCCCAAAAAACAAATAGTTGTTTTTTCTAGAAGCACATCAGGGATTGGGTGGAGGGCTTACCTCTTACCATATCAAATGGTAAGAGGTAAAGAGGAAGGCTGAAGTATGACCCCAAAAGATCAACAATTAGTCAATTTTTAGAAGGAAGGATAGGGGGTAGAGGGAAAGGGTTAAGCCCAATGGGTGAAACCCAAAATTCCAAAGGGAGAAATGGAAGGAAGGGGAGAAGAAGAAGGATATTGGGGAGATAGAAGAGGAATGCAAGTAAGAAAGAAAGTGACAACTTGAAGGTCTGAAAACACAACAATTAGCCACTTTTAGGACCCTTCAAGGATAAGTCATGCAAGATGGCCCATGTAGGATCTCTCACATTGGTTATCAATGATGGGTCATCAAAGGGTGGCATGATATTTTAATAGTGTGTAATTTCTATTTATTGAGATCCATTAGAACTGTATATCATGCATATGATAGATGCAATTGTAATAGTTTAATATAGGATATGAGCCATAAAACCTCTACTTCTCTTTCTTTTAGAGGATAGTGAGCTCACTTGGACAGTGAGTCCACTTGCAGTGAGCACTTTTGTAAATATACTATAGTTGGTTATAATATATTGTGAGCTAATCCTCGCTGTGGTTTTTCCCATTTTAGGTTTTCCATGTAAAAATCCCTATGTTCATGTGTTGTGTGATGTTGTTGGATGTTTCATGCTTTCTTTCATTACTGCAATTGAATATGCTATGTGGATTGGATGTTTAAATGTTTAAATGATTCAAAGGAATATTGATTCACCTCCTCTTAGTATTCTGGTTGTTCAACACAACTCTATTGAGGTTATGAACACAAAATTGGCTATTATATCTCCTCTAATTGTTGGACCTCCTAAATCACCTCTCATTATAGGATTTCCTAAACCTCATGGCCATATCTTAAACTTTGCAAAACAACTCACTAGTAATTATGTGTCACAACAACCAAGTTATCATGTAGTTTCTCAGACATATAACACTAGAACTAACAAGCAACCAAAAATATGCCAACTTCCATCCCATTACCTCAACCATACCTCCCATCTACAACTAGCATTCCTTAGCATAGTTTTAAGAAGTATGATCTTGTAGAAAAAATTCATATTACCGCAACTAAGATTTCTTTGTTGGATTTGATTCAAACATCACCTATTTATCATGGTATACTTGAAAATTATTTGTAGAAAGTTGTTGTCCCTCCTAGTTCTCAACAAAATGATGTGGTAGCTTTTCTTGAGAGTATGAATTCAACTAATTTTCATATTTTCTTTCATCAAAATGAATTACCCCTTTCGAAACATAAAAATAAAATGATGCCTTGATGATAATGATTACCATCAACAAGAATGAGATTAAGCATACCCTTGTTGAAAATGGTTTAGGGCTTAATGTTTTTAGTTGATTTATCTATCTATGGTTTTAAAAATATGGGAATACAACCACTTGGTGTGATTACATTACTTGTTAAAGTTGGTCCTATTGTATTACAAACTCCCACCCATGGAATTCCCCATGACATTTCATATAAAATTCCCTTGGGTGGACCATGGATTCATGAAATGAAAGGAATACCTTCAAAATTTCATCATTTAATGAAGTACACATACAAGAATAAGGTTTACATGACAAAATTTGATCCTAAAACTAAAAATTACTTACAAAATGGAACAAGAATAAAGAGTATTTTTGGAACATTGATACCAACTTCAAAAGTGGAACCTTTACAAATCGAAGATGAAGATGAATGTATTTCATTAGTGAAAAAGTTAAGTCTTTATTTGCAACATATCAATCCTAACTCTCTACACCTTATAATAGGCCTAGAGACTATCTCTCTCAATAGTTCCCTAATCCTAATCTTCTTGATTTGAATCCATCTCCCAATGATAGCTCTATGTCTCTCAAAAATTTGTAATCAATAACACTTCAATATCCCCCTGATCATCCTCCTCACCTTCATGTCCATCATCTTTATCCATCTCCGCACCCTCCTCTTCCCTAAGTTCAACTAAATCTCAAGGACCTACCTCATTCCCCCTCATCCCAAGATACCTCTCTCTCCTACTCCCCCTTCCCTCTCCTCCTCAACCCCATGTCATCCACCCCCTCATCATTACCATCTCATTGCTCATCATCATCATCACCATCTCCTCCACCACCTCCACCATCTCCTCCTATTACCTATCCACTTGGGATAGTCACCCGTATTGGCCTATGATCAATTCAGTATGATCCATATTCTAGTGTGACCCTTGCATCACCCACTCTTCATGGGTTGCATCACTATTCATGATTATATTTCCCGCACTAGATCCATTTCAAACCCCCAAGGCTCAATATCTCATATCACTCATGTAAATTATTGGATTTTGTGGATGTGTTGCTGATATGTGGTTGTCATTGATGTCAACACTATTAGCATTTGGTGTATTGAAGGTTGTATATGTTAGGGATATTGAGAAAATTGTAAAAGAAAGTGTTCTAGGTTCCTAGTGGAACTGTGTAGGTCATGAAGGTGTCTTGTTCTATACGTTGAAGATCAGCTAGTGTGGATCAAATGGTTTTTTGTTGAGTGTATCTAGATCATCTACCAAAATTTTAGAGGTCCGCGTAAAGATTTGATCGTGTTATGGTTTGACAGTATTTCTATGGTCTTTTCCAGTGTTCCTGAGTGAATTTTGTGTGATTCTGGTAATTCTAGTTGCTTTGGATGTTTCTCTATTGTTTCTTAGTGTTCTTGGATGTTTCTAGATCGTGCTCTATCTTTGTGGTACATCCACATTGATCCGTGTGCTCGTGGTCAAATATTTTCTTCTCTGTTTGATCAAGTTTTCATTTTCTTGGTCGACATGATGGTGGTAATGTGTTTTGGATCCTTGAAAAGTAAAATTTGAATTTTTGGCACACTCGTGAATATTTTTTTGGTCACATCATTGTATTGGCTTATGGTGTTTAGATCCACATTGAAAATTTAATTGTAAATTTGGGTCAACATTGCATTTATGTTAAATATTTTTCTAGCCATCTAAGTTGTTGATGAAATCCATCATGCGGATATATAAGAGTGATTGTTTCATTAGTGTAAAGTGTGTTGGGTATGCTCCTATGTGTGTATGTGTGAATATCATTCGATTGTAGGGCAGAGTGTGAAGAGGATTGAGCAAAGTGTGAAGAAAACTGAGTGAAGTGTGAAGTAGTTTGAGTGAAAAGTGAAGGAGTTTTCTGTGCTTAATTGGAATTGTAATCAAGCTTGTGCAGAAGCTATTTTCTCAGTTTGTACCCTTTGGATTTAATCCTATTTTTCTGTATTGTTGGGTAGTGAGCCCCTTCTATAATTGAGTTGTAAGCTCTAGGCAGTGTGCCTGAATGCATGTGCATTCCCCTTCATTATTTTCATTATAATTTTAACAAGGTATAATATTGTGGACTAACATCCATCATGGTTTTTCCCCTAATAGGGTTTCCAAGTAAAAATCTTGGTTTTCGTTGTCTCTTTGATGAGTTAATTGTTTGTGGTTAATTGCTTATTCATCAAATTTGAGATTAAGTTAAGTTTGAAAATTTTATTATTTTGTGACAATTGATTCACCCCTCACCTCTCAGTTGTCTGTCCTTTTTTTTCTCCAAAAATTGGTATCAAAGTAGGTTCCTCTAAAGAAGTATAAAAGCTTGAGGTGATCTGAGATGGCAACATACAAGAAGGATAGTCCTAGATTTGATGGAACCAACTACTCACTGTGGAAAGTCAGGATGCAATGTCAACTAAGGTGAGTTGGTGAAGCTTTCTGGAAGATTACAAAAGATCCATATGTTATTCCTCAAAATGGTCCCTCCACTACTGATGGGATCAAAGAAGTTGAAAACAATATCAAGGCTATTGAAGCTTTGGTGAGTGCTTAGATAGATTTATAGATGGTAAATGTGATAGGATTGCAAACAGCTCATGAGATTTGGACAAAGTTGGAAAATTTGTATGAAGGAGATGCACTGGTGAAGATGGCTAAGTTACAGAGTTTGAAAGGCAAGTATGATAATTTGAAGATGGGTGAAGATGAAAATATTATTTTTATGCAATGAGTGAATGAAATAGTGATGGGTATTAGATGTGTCGATGGTTCCTTGGATGAGGATGAAATTGTGGCTAAGATACTTAGATTCTTGCCTCCCTCCTACAAAGTGAAGGCTCATGCTATTGAAGAGCTCAAATTAGTAACAAAGATGACAAGAGACACACTAGTTGGTAAGCTTGTTGCTTTAAAATTAAGTGAATTTGTTGAAAATGTTTCAAAGACTGAATCTTCATTCAAGGCTTCTGTATCTAGAAGTAACAAGCAAAGATATGGTCCGGGAGAATGTTCCAAAAAGATATCTAAGTATGATGAAGAACTAAAATTGTTTGAAGATAAAGAAAGAGAGGTAGAAGAATTGGAAGCACTGATTGTAAAGAAGGTAGAGGAAAAGGTAAGTATAAAGGAGTGTTTCCTATTAAATGTTTTTCTTGCAATAAAATAGGTCATTTTTCATCAAGATGTCCTAAAAGATTTCCTAGATCTAATCCTAACAAGTCTAGATTCCAAAAGAAATGTTACTTTGTTGAAGGAGTGATTGATGAGAAATATCTTGCAACCTGAGTTGAAGAAAAGGATGAGTGGGTTATTGATAGTAGATGGTCACATCATATGACCGGTGATAAAAACAAATTTGTAAGTCTAGAGAAGTATGATGGTGGTTTTGTAAGATTTGGGGACATCAATGCTAGTGTGATTCATGGAAGAGGTTTTATTTTCCTTGGTGGTAAGGATAACATTGATGATGTTCTTTATGTTGAAGGCCTTAAGCACAATCTATTGAGTGTTGGACAAATGGTGGACAAAGGATATCATCTACAATTCAAAGATGGAAGATGCAAGATACGTGGAAGTTCTAGCAATATGATTGCTACAGGTAGGAAGAAAAAAGGTAATATTTTTCACCTGAATACTGCTAGTGGGAGTTATTTAATTGCTCAAATAGATGAAATTTGGTTGTGGGATAGGAGGGTATGCCATGTAAATTTTGATAACATTTTCAAGGTAAGTTCCACTTAGGCAATAAGAGATCTACCTAAGTTAGAGAAGCCTGCTAACACAATTTGTAAGGAGTGTCAGATGGGTAAATAGACTAGAGTCTCCTTCTGGAGCGAAAAATTTCATTCAAATGATTTGCTAGAACTGCCACATACTGATCTCTATGGTCCCTCCAGAGTTAGAAGTAGTCATGGAGAAAGGTACTTTATGTTTATTATTGATGATTACTCTAGAATGATATGGGTTTCCTTCTTAAGAGAAAAATGTGAAGCACTGGAAAAGTTCAAAATTTTCAAGGCTATGGCAAAGAATGAGAAAGGTATGAAAATCAAATGTCTTAGATCTGACAGAGGTGGTGAGTTCACCTCCAGGGAGTTCAAATCTTTTTGTGAAGAACATGGAATCAGAAGACAATTATCTACTCCTCAAACCCCTCAATAGAATGGAGTTGCAGAGAGAAAGAATAGAAATTTTTTGGATGCTGCTAGAACAATGATGATAGAAGGAAATGTTCCCCAGAGCTATTGGAGTGAAGTTGTAAACACTGTTGTGTATACTTTAAATCAGGTATATGTTAATGGTAATTTTGGTAAGACCTCTTTTGAGCTATAGTTTGGTTATATGCCCACTATTAAATATTTCAAGATCTTTGGAAGCAAATGTTATATCAAGAGAGATGATGATATAGGAAAGTTTGATGCAAGAAGCGATGAAGGAATATTTTTAGGTTACTCTACTAAAAGCAAGGCCTACTAATGCTATAACAGAAGACTAAGAAAGATGGTTGAGAGTGCAAATGTCAGAGTTGGTGAGGACTCTACCAAATCATCCAAATATCATGGTTATGATTCAGATGAAGACAATACAAGCCAAGGGAAGAATTCTCAAACATAGAACCAACTTCAGATTATTCCATATGTTCAATAAAGCAACCTCAATTCATTTTGGTAAATCAAGTAATTTAGGAAGCACAGACAAGTGCAAGTGCAGAAGAAAGATCAGAAGAACCAAAAGCTCGTGAAAGTCCCAAAACTCCAAGGTATGTAAAGCTAAATCATTCTGAAAGTCAAATTATAGGAGATAAGAATAAAGGTGTGCAAACTAGAAGAAAGATTGCAAAAGAGTATTGCTTGATTTCCAAGATTGAACCTAAATATGTCACTGAAGCTTGCCAAGATGTACACTAGATGGAAGCTATGAAGGAAGAGTTGACACAGATTGAAAAGAATGACATGTGGACTGGTTCCCAGACCTAAAGAAAAAAATGTGATTGGTACTAAATGGGTGTTTTAGAACAAGTTGAATGAACAAGGTGAAGTGGTCCAAAATAAAGCAAGACTGGTATGTAAAGGGTATTCTCAAATGGAAGGTGTTGATTTTGAAGAAACTTTTTTCCCTGTTGACAAAATTGAAGTTGTTAGATTATTTCTTCCTTATGTTGCATACAAGAACTATAAAGTCTATCAAATGGATGTGAAGTCGACATTTCTGAATGGAGAACTAGAAGAAAAAGTATACATTGAATAGCCAGATGGATTTCAGCTAACTAACAAGGAAGATATGGTTTTCTGCTTGAAGAAAGCTCTATATAGACTTAAGCAAGCCCCCAGAGCTTGGTATGCTAGATTGGACAAATATTTATTGAAGCTTGGATTCACTAAAGGTACTACTGATAGCAACTTATATTTTAAATTGGATCATGATAAAGACTTAATTATAGAAGTTTTTGTTGATGACATCATTTTTGGAGGAGATGGCAATCTATGTATGAAGTATTTTGATGAGATGAAGGGTGAATTTGAGATGAGTATGATTGGAGAGGTGAAGTTCTTTCTGGGATTGCAAATTACCCAGTTAGACAAGGGAATTTTCATATCTCAGTCTAAATATGTGAGAGAGCTACTGAAGAAATTTGGGATGGAAGAATCAAAGCCTATTGGTACTCCCATGGTGATTGAATGCAAGCTAACATAGAATGATGATTCTCTTAAGGTGGATCAAACTAGATATAGGTCAATGATTGGTGGATTTATCTACTTAACTCAGACTAGACCAGATATTATGAATGTTGTATGTATGGTTGCTAGATTTCAGGCTAATCCAAAAGAATCACATGTGACTATTGTTAAGAGAATCTTCATATATCTAAAAGGAATAGTTGACTTTAGACTTTGGTATCCAAAGGATGATGATCTCACTTTGAGTGCATATATTGATGCGGATTGGGTTGGAGATGTAGATGACAAGAAAAGTACTAGTGGTGGTGATTTCTTCCTAGGGAAGAAGCTGGTATCCTGGTTGAGCAAAAAGTAGAATTCCATTTCTCTATCTACTGCTGAAGCAGAATATATTGCTATTGCAAATAATTGTACTCAAGTGATATGGATGAAACAAATGTTGAAAGATATCAGGGTGATATATGAAGAGCATATTTCCATATACCGTGAGAATTCAAGTGCAATAAATATTTCAAAGAATCTAGTGCTACACTCTAAAACTAAACATTTATCAATCAAGTTTCACTTCTTGAGGGAGAAAGTGAATGAGAAAGAAGTTAGATTGGAGTATATGCTTACTAAAGAACAAATTGTAGACATCTTTACTAATCTATTACTGAAGGATACTTTTGACTATCTCAGAGGAATGCTAGGGGTGATTACTCCTAATAAGAACTAAAAGATGCATTTACTTGCATCAATCCATGAGCTACATTACTATATTTTGATCAGGATTAATATTTTCGTGGTTGCTACTCAGGGGGAGTAGTCAGATGTGTGGATATGTGGTTCAGATCATGTATATGGAAAGGTCATGGTTACCTTTTCCATTGATGTCAAAGGGGGGGAAGGCCAATGTTAAAAAAATTCAGTGGAGAAGGGCCTTGTGGGAGAAGAGCAGCTGAGAAGAAGAGTTAGAACCTAAGGAGAAGCAAGTGTGTTGGCTTGATGGTATTTTTCACATCATGTGTTGCCATCAATGCCAAAGGGGGAGATTGTTGGATGTTGTGGATGTGTTGGTGATATGTGGTTGCCATTGATTTCAACACTATTAGAATTTGGTGTATTAAAGGTTGTATATGTCGAGGATATTGAGAAAATTGTAAAATAAAGTGTTATAGGTTCTCAGTGGAACTGTGTAGGTCATGACAACGTCTTTTTCTGTATGTTGAAGATCAGCTAGTGTGGATCAAAGGGTTTTCTACTGAGTGTATCTAGATCATCTATTGGAAATTTTAGAGGTCCACATAAATATTTGATTGTGTTATGGTTTGACAGTATTCATGTGGTCTTTTTCAGTGTTCCTAAGTGAAGTTTGTGTGATTCTGGTAATTCTAATTGCTACATATGTTTCTTTGTCATTTCTTGGTGTTCCTGGATGTTTCCAGATTGTGCTCTATCTTTGTGGTATGTCCACATTGATCCGTGTGCTTTTGGTCAAAGATTTTCTTCTCTATATGATTGGGTTTTCATGTTCTTGGCCAACATGATGGTAGTAACGTGTTGTGGATCCTTGAAAAGTAAAATTTGAATGTTTTGTGTGCTCATGAATATTATTTTTTGTTGCATCACTATATTGGCAGATGGTGTTTAGATCCACATTAAAAATTTAATTGTAAATTTGGGTCAACATTGCAAATATGTTTTATTTTTTTGGTTGACTAAGTTGTTGATGAAATCCATGATGCAGATATATAAGAGTGATTGTTTCATTGGTGTAAAGTGTGTTGGGTATTCTCCTATGTGTGTATGTGTGAATATCATTCGATTGTAGAGTAGAGTGTGAAGAGGATTGAGCAAAGTGTGAAGAAGACTGAGCGAAGTGTGAAGTAGTTTGAGTGAAAAGTGAAGGAGTTTTTTGTGCTTAATTGGAACTGTAATCAAGCTTGTACATAAGCTATTTTCTTAGTTTGTACCCTCTAGATTTAATCCTATTCTGTATTGTTGGGTAGTGATCCCCTTCTGTAATTGAGCAGTGACCTCTAGGAAGTGTGCCTGAATGCATGTGCATTCCCCTTCATTATTTTCATTATACTTTTAACAAGGTATAATAGTGTGGACTAACATCCACAATGGTTTTTTCCCTAACAGGGTTTCCACATAAAAATCTTGGTGTTCTCTGTCTCTTTGATGAGTTAATTTTTTTTGTTTAATTTCTTATTCATTAGATCTGAGATTAAGTTAAGTAAAGTTTGAAAAGTTTATTATTTTGTGATAACTGATTCATCACCCCACCTCTCAATTGTTTGTCCTTATTTTTCCAAGATAAAGATCATCTCCATCCCCTACACTATGCATGGATATCAAAATTATTCTAGTATGTTGGCTATCAAATACTACACAATGATATAAATCATATGACCAATCAGAAATAACCTATTTTTTTATATATGGAAAGTGTTTATCATCATCCTCCCATTCCTCACACACTCTCCATGGCATCCATATCACATCATAAATATTGTTTATCACTCACCTCCAATATTCAATGTCACCCATCCTATTTTGATTGATAGTACCCCCATATAAATGCATAAATTTATCCTTATTTATCACTTCCTAGGGGATACTAGCCTCAATATATCAATGTGCTCCCATACCCATATGTGTAGAAAGGTCACACCACATCCCAAACTCAGCTCTCCTCTAAAAACTATCATGTGTATGTCGTAATACAACTACACCAATACAAAATATACCCATCCATATACCACTACCTTTGATAGAATCCAACGTAATATGTGAGACCATCCAATAGGAAAACCATGAGACCTCCAATATAGTGAAGCTAGCTACATACAACGGCAATGTAGGTAAAGTCTACATTCCCAATCTTAGATCCACCTCAATAAATTTGATAGGAAAATACATGAACCCATATCCAACTATTATCTCATACTCTAAAAATTCACCCAAAATAGGAATGTCAAAGATTCCACACACATTCTAGGATGATTTCCATCTCACATGTTGATAGATAAAATATGCTAGGCTCCATTTTACACCATTCCATTATGGTTCTCATCAACACCCAATTTACCCTAATCTATGGACACCATACATTTGAAATTGTAACATCATTGTCAGTAGTCCCCTCTCTTGAAATTGCAATGTTGGTAGTCAAACTTTCATTCCATCCAAAACCTATTCTACTTCTCAAGCATTTCAAGAACTATTCCCCTAGTGCAAGTACTACTTAGTGCAAGTGTTATTTTAACTATGGAAGCCCTAGTCAATGGAAGTGTTTCTTAACCCATGCAAGTGCTACCATCACCAATTCAAGTGTCATTCTATGCAATTTCTAACTTCACCCATGCAAGCACTATATCCACACAAGCATTGTTATGAAAGGGGACCATTTTACCACATTTGCATTAAAACAAATGAATGTACTAACCTAACCAAAAAATAACTAAATATATCACACAAAACACTAATTATATAAGTGCTACTTTGAAAATTAGAACCTATATTTTAACCCACTTACCCTAGAATTTATTGTTGAACACCAAAAATGTTGAGAGGCAGGGTGAATTAGTATTCTTTGAGACCAATTAAACATGTATTCAATACATTTAATTTATCTTTTAGAAAAAGAAAGAGAAAATTAAAGCATGTGTCACATCACATAACACAAGAACACTAGATTTATGTGGAAAATCCAAGAAGGGAAAAACCATGGTGAGGATTAGCTCATAATATACTATAACCGGTTATAAGATATTATAAAAGGCTCACTACCAGGTGGACTCATTGTCTGGAGGACTCACTATCTAGAGAATAAGACATAAAGAAGAAAGGTGCCTCACTGCCAAGTTTTTGAACTAATACAATGCATCTACAATATGCTATAGATAGTTCCATTGAAGCTCAATCTAATAACTTAACACACTTCATGTTTCTCAACCCTTACTCCTACTATACTCTTCTTCACATCACATTCACATACTTTTCTTAGGAATTTACATCACACTTTTTCTACAACACACACATGTCTCACATCATCTCTACAACACTAAAATGCACTTACATTTATATGCATTACATTTGCAAACAACCACAACATCAATTAGGTCAGCCTAATTAGATGAAACATGTAATACATCAAATTTTTGGCACAAGATCCAACCACATACACTTCACGACATAAAGTAAAACTTGTAACACGTAAAAATAGGTCAAAAGGGACCTATAATTACTCCTTTAGGTTCACTCAATTCATATTTTAACTTTGCACAACCCCAAACTCTTTAGGTTGGCACTAGATAGAAAAGACTAGTGACATGAACCATCTATTCATTCTAAACACAACATGCAACCAACAAAAACACTTCTCACTTGGACCATTCATGCTACTGACACCTCTAAGAATTCCCACAAAACCATATAACTAAATATTCTTCTACGGTGGAACACAAAGCATTCCAATTATGTACACTACCATAGTAACTTTTTCACTGACAAATATGATACTCTATCAATCATAACTTACATTGGAGGACATCAAGATATGAAAATTTGGTTTAAAATCCTCCCACATACATCAAAATTTCCTTAGAACCACATAACCAGATTTTGTATGGTGGAGCAATGTAGACCTCAAAATTGGTTCATTGTACACTAAAAACTATATTCTAGGACTTTGAAAAATATTCAACATAACTAGTCTACTTTGGATCAAAAATCTTGCACCTCTATAATGGATCTCCATCATTACAATCACTCATTCTCATCAAACAGTAGTACATCAATAAAAACACTATATGATCATCCTCATGTTTCCAACAATCTCATCAATGACAAGCAAACTTCAAACAATCTCCCCCTTTACCATTGATGGTAGCATGCCAAAAATTGTTATCTAGATATTCTCTAAAATACTCTCTAACCAACTATTTTCTCAACTACTCTCCCCCTTAAGTGCTCTCCCCTGTTGACATCAATGCAAAGGTTTCATCATATATATGAGAGTAACTCAAAAAAATTCTTTAAAAATCAAGGCAATTGGCCCTAACAATGCTATCCATCAAAGATAATCAAAATTTGTACTACTCTACTAACCACTATCTTCCAAATATATAGAATGAAATTTGAAATTTCATAAATAGAATAGAAATGTACACATTCAACTAGAAGAAAATACTTGCAATTTTGCAAGGTGTGCCTCACACTCCTTTCATGACTCCCAATCCTTCTTAGTGAAGGTAAGTAGACTACACTGGATTTCAAGCTGCAAAAGGATATCTTTTCCTTCATTTAAGGTACCAGGTACTAGACTCTTTTGTGCTAACTTTTCTACACTTTATATCACACTAGTAAAGGTTGTAAGCCTTGCACTTACCAAGTCCTTGAGATGACCATACTACACAAAGATTTTTTCTTTCTATTCTGCAATTGAAAAAATTGTTCATGCAGATTTTCAATAACCACCCTTGTTGTACCATCAACATTGCTTGCCATATCATAGGAACCAGAGGCCTGAGTAACTTGTGACTCTATTGAGTCTATTAGGTCCTTAATTCTCTTTGTAGAATTAGGAAATTTCAAAGAAAATTGAAATAAAACTTGTGCTTCACCCAAATAATTCTACATATTTATCAATTTCTCTTATAATTTTCTATGTACCACACTATATTTATCTAATAGCTCAATCAATTTCATGCCATTCACCTTCTTTGTTACCTCTTTCACCAACCTTTCTTCTAAACTAGAGGATTAATCCTTAAAGGAATCTAATAGTAGCTTTAGCTTTTCAACATTGGATAAAGACTCATCAACTATAGCACCGAGAATCCCTTCTTGTAATATCTTGAATTTCTTCAATTAAATCAATGATCTTTAGGTGAGTGGAAAGAATTTAATTCCTTGCAAAATCATGAAACACATCAATAATTTGAAGCTTTTGTAGGGTAGAGATTTTTCCCATGTCTACTTGACCCTACATTAAAGGAAGTGACAATAGTTGTGCAGATACAATAGGTTTGAATTGAAACTACATGTCTAACAAACTCTTGAGTGAATTACGAGAGGATTCACTAGCAACCTTTATTCTTTCCTCTTCCTTTTTCTCATTGGACTTTTCCTTGTCACTAATGCACTCTCCATCATCACTCTACTCCTTTTCTACACCACCAGATTCTTTCTCAATTTCCTTCTCTTCAACTAGTTTCATATCATCTTTTTCCTAATCACCAATGCTAGATTCTACCTTATCATTCTTCTCTTGTTTATCAAACTCTTTATCTTTTGAGACAAACAATTTTTTAGTGTTTTGTGCCTTTGAATTCTTTGGGTCATCTTTCTTTTCATCATTTCTCTATTCACCATCTATCTTGACATCTAGAGGGGGAAGGTTTTGCTGTATTTTGTACTTCCTCATTGTGCATTTCATCATCCTATTCTTCTCCAACAATATTTTCTTCTTTCAGAGGAGAGTTATCCTTCTTTTCTTTTCCTTTAGTTGATTTTCTTTCTTTTTTCATACTTCTTCTCCCTCATATGAATCATTAAATCTTATTTCCCCTTCTCCACTTTTTCCTCACTGCCAGTATCCACAATATCAATTTTTTTTCTTTCTTTACACTTGTCTCTACTTGAGAGACACCAGTTTTTCCTTTCTAGGTCAATTGTGGTCCTTATTCTTGCTCTTATTATTCTATATCATCTACATTTACACTCACATACTACTCTCTTCTTTCTTTCTCTTTTCTTCTTCTCTATGGAGAACTTTTTTTTTGCAAGGGCACTAGAAGATTCTTTCCTTTTCAAATTAATTACAAGTTTAGTCTTGGAGGACTTAGAAGCAACCAAAGAGGGGGTAGAGGTTTTAGTAGAACTTATAGCACTAGGGGCACCTTCTAGAGGGTTGGATATACCTTTAGATTTCTTCACAGGTCCCTTTGGTAGTCCCATTATTTCCACAACTTGTTACTTCATCTTATCCATATTCTTCTTGATATCCTTTGATTTGTGCTCCATATTCAATAGACTAGACTTCTCCTCATATGTTACATATCTATCTTTTGTAGGATCTCTAGGCATGCTCAACATGTGATCTACAAGACCAGTAATCACACTCTCTTTTACCTTATATCCCATTTCAGGAATTCATATTATCCTTAGCTCCACAACATCCATCATATAGTAGTCACTTCTTACTATAAAGATGATATCATTCTTATATTTCTCAACCACACTATTAGGTATTCTTTCTCTTTCTTACATTTGGGATTAGAATGATTTGAGGAATCCCCATAGCGATTCATCTTTAGATGTTGAATCTCGATACCTCAACATATGGTCTTTGATTTTTCTAGCCACAAAAACATTATCTAACCATACAACATTTCTTACACTAGGAATTTATCTAATAAAGTAAAATAATAAGCATATAATCAAGGTACCATACTTGGAGGGGTACTGGGAGTCCTTAGTCTTTTGCAAGTTTTCAAATAACTACAACCTTTGAAATTCACATAGCTCATCATCCATTCCTTTCTCCACCATCTAATATGTTGTATTGATTACAATAGTAGAAACTGAATTCTCTTTGCTTGTAAAGAAAATTTTGTATCCAATTATCATAGAGGCATACTTAACTACTATCTCTTCATTGTTCTTGACTATCAGGGCTCTCTTATCAAATTTTGCACCAGTTAATTTCATAACTACTTCAGTTTTCACCAATTTGAGTGTTAGTACTAGTCCATCATAACATAACCATGCCACAACCCTAATGGCTTCTTTGTTAATCATGTGTGGTAGGTCTAACCAAATGAATCTTTCATGGATTCTACTCAATGTGTATCTCACCCATTTATCCACATAGCAAAATATAGGTAAGTAATTCTAAACATCAAGTTTCTTGTTTGTTAGACTTGCATACTCAGGTTTCAACTTGAAATATTCATCATTAAGCTCATTAACCCACACTTATCCTAACTTTAAATGATTGTATTCTTCCAATTTTACATTAATATACATCCTCACATCCTTAATATGCATAATCCCAAAAGAAACATGTGAAAATGCACCTTCTAGATCTGCCAATTTTGATTTATCAGGGTGCTTCTTAAATTTGGGATGAGGTTGATCCACAACCTTTACTACTTGTGTGGTATACATCATGAAATACAATTGAAATGCTTCTAAAACTTAGGGAAAAGTGAATATTTGTAAATACCTTTAGATCTCTGTTAGTTAGGGTTTTGCACACAAATTATGAATCACTTCAACTCGCTTCTTCTCTTATCTTCAATCTTCAAATGCTTGATCATAAATGAAATTTTCATAAGTGAAACAACTTATAAACACTTTTTGAATGACCTAAAATGCATTATTTTTATTGATTTGAAATTAGATCAAAAGCTAATGAACCCTAACTATAATGACACAATCACCTTTAAACTATCTACAAATCTTCATAACAAGATGTTTTCCATTGATTATTTTACTTATAAGTCAACCTACACCTTATATCAACATGTCGAAGGAATCAACACTGTATATTAGGTAGGGGCTTAATGATTATTTGTTAAAAATCTCCTTGAGAAAAATCTCTACATTTAGTTCTTAGAGGAAACATCTGCACCAAAAGCTAGCATAGACTCATTCTTAACATCATACTCTTCTTATTTTTCTAAATATTGTTTATCTCTTTTTTCATCTCTACAGGATCAACCTTATTCACTGGATCATTCTTCTTTATTGGATCAACCTTCACATTCTTGATTTTGCAAAATTTGGCTATATGTCTAGGTTTATTTTATTTGTGACATATGGCAGACGTTGAATGAACAAGAAAAATGAGAGGGGAGGTGAATCAATTGTATATTATCAAAACCATCAAAACCCTCATAAACATTCATATCCACAAGCATTCATTAAACCCTTAATTTGTTATGATGAGTTAGCATGAAAAGCATAAAACATAAATTGAAAAAAATTTAACACCATGCACAAGAGAACACCAAATTTATGTGGAAAACCCAAGGGAAAAGCTATAGTGAGGATTAGCTCACAATATAAGTAATTGCAAAAATGGTTATAAGGGCTCACTACTAGAATAGGAAACACTTTCCAAAAAGGCTCACAACCAAGGCTCATTGTAGGAATAGAAAAAGAAGCTAGAGAAGAAATGTTACACAAAGAACATTATCCCAATACAATAGAAAATCCACCATAATAGCTCCAACACCTTCACAGTCTATTTGAATGATTACAAACACCTTCTACTCACTACATCTGGTAATTCAACACTTGAAAGCTCACATTGCTCTACTCAGTTTCACATCTCTCACATCACACACTTTTCACTTTCATATATCTTGTCCTCCTCCAATAATTTAACTCATACTTATACTTTCCTCAACCTTGAGACCCTTTCCAAGGTCAATTATGTACCTCAAACATGCAAATTCAAATTAAGCTAGCGCAAAAAAACTTCTATGGTAGATAGAAATGAATGCGAACCACATCAAAACTTAATTGGGACCCAAATCAATAACACCACTTAACATGCTACCGCAAAAAATATTTATCCTTCACATGTAGTGTAAACACTAGGTTGGTTGTTACCCATGCAAACACCATTAAAATTTTAAGTACATGTTTCCAAAAACCCAAAGATGACTTTCAAATAATAAACCATACTTCTAGACATGATAGAAAAACCATGAAACACTTGAGATCCAACAAAATCCTTCACAACAACTTCTACCTGAAGAATGTACAAACCTAGTACACTCAGACAACTTTTCTAAACATTGTGACTTGAAAAATTATCATCTGAAGCACCAAACCTCAAATCCTCTTGACTGAGGTAAACTACGAACACCATAAACACACCTTTAGAATCACAAGACTTGAAGCATAAATATGGAGAAACATGGAGAATTTTTTTTTCCTAAACACCTCTCTGCAATGCGCAGTCACACATTGGTGAATACAACTTATACTACACAACCATCTAGACCATCCCTTGAATAAAACATATCTGAACATCTCTCACCAACATATCTGAATTGCATCTAGGTAGATCTTCAACCTAGAAGAAATGCAAAACAAAACTAGAACATCTCTTTGTGACCCAGAAAAATACTACAACACTTTGTTTCTTATTTTTATCAAAATTCTCAAAAGAACTTGGAAACCAAGCACCAAAGACACATCCACATAATCTTTAGGACTACCATAACCATATATAGAATCTTATCAAAGTAACACCAGAGGTTAACACCAGTAGCTTAACTGATGACAACATAATAAAACAAACCAAAGCATAGACAACACCGCCTATTCATCTTCAACACCATTCTATCTCAACACATGAAATTTACACCAATGACAGCACAAGCTTGTTGACATCAATGTCAACACCAATTTGCATATACTTGCAACAACAACATTTTGAACAAGCTTACTTCCACCAACTCTAGATCTACATATATTATCCTTATGCCCAAATCCATTACATGCATAACAATAGCCATTGAATGATTGAAACCTCATGCCATTATTGTAGCCATTTATTATCTGATTTCTAAATTCACTAGCCTTATGAATAAATCTATTGCATGTATAGCATTGACCGACAAAAGATTGAACATACTGATTCATTATGCTTCTACGTTCTTTAGCTCTATGTCGAAACTTATTGCAAGAATAACAATAACCATTAAAATATGGGTACCTTTATGCATTTGGTTGTCTAATAGGTGGTATTTTGAAGTCTTTCCTTTTATTCTAGAACTACTTGCAATTTATCTTCATGTCTCCAATCTTCTTTTGTTCATTGTTCTTATTTTTTAGTACTTGGTGCCTAATCTACTTTTTAACTTTCTCCTTTTTCAAACCATAATCCTCCTTTTTCTTTATAATCCTTTTGATTTTCAATAATTTCATCAAGTATTGTAGAGATCTTCTTGATTATTTTCTTTCTTTGGATTTGATCTCAAAGTCACAACCTCTTCTTCAATTCTTGAAAATTCTACAAATTTACTTTTGAATTTTTCATTCAGGCATTCTTAAACTCTTTCTCCCAATTCAACTTGCTCTTTTAGATTGGTGATTGTCTCATTTGATTTCTTCAACTTCTCATTAACCTCCTTATGTATTTCTTTAAACTTATTGATTTTCTCCCTCAACTTTTAGATGCATTCATCTGCTTCCTTGACATTTTCATTCAGACCTCTGTTGTCACTTTTAGTTCTTTCTAGATCTTCAAGGGCCAATTTGAGTTCTCCATTCATATCAACCATGCAATTTTTTTAGTGAAACATACCATAGGAATTTCTATTGGAGTAGGATATCTCCTAGTAGCCATGTGTTCAATCTCCAAGATCTTCCTCAAGTGGTTAATCTTTTTCCAAGGTAACAAGCTCTAATACCAATTATTGAACACCCAAAATACTAAGAGGGGGAAGAATTAGTATTCTTTGAAAGAACTGAAACTTATATTCAATACATTTAATTCAACTTGGAAAAAAATAAAGAGATAATTAAAGTATGCATCAAATCACATAACACAAGAACACTAGATTTACATCAAAAACCCAAGAAGGGGAAAACCATGATGAGGATTAGCTCGTAATATGTTATAACCAATTATAATATATTACAGAAAGGCTCATTCCCAAGTGGAATCACTATTTAGAGGACTCACTAAATCTAGAGAATAAGAGAGAAAGAAGAAAGGGTGGCTCATTCCTAAGTTTTTGAACTAATACAATGAATCTACAATATGATGGAGATAGTTCCATTGAATCTCAATATACCGACTTAACACACTTCATGTTTCTCAACCCTTACACCCACTCTTCTCTTCTTCACATCACATTTTCATACTTTTCTTAGGAATTCACATCACTTTTTCTATACCACACACATCTCTCACATCATCTCTACAACATTGAAATGAACTTATATTTATATGTATTACATTTTCAGACACCTACAACATTAATTAGGTCAATGTAATTAGATAAAACATGTAATACATCAGCATGTCAGCTCAAGATCCAACCACACATGCCACAGAGTATAAACCAAAAATTGTAACACATCAAAATGGGTTGGTAGGGACCTGCAATTACTCTGCTAAGTTAACTTAATTCATATTTTAACTTCACACAATCCCAAATTCTTTAGGTCAACACCGGAAAGAAAAATACTAGTGACATGAACCATCTGTTCATTCACAACACAATGTGAAAACCACCAGAACACTTTCCACTTGGACCACTCATTCTTTTGACACCTTGAATAATTCCCACAAAGTTGCATAGCCAAATATTCTTTCGCTATGGAATGTGAAGCATTCCAATTATGTACACTACCATAGTAAGTTTGTCACTAGAAAATATAATACTCTATCAATCATAACTTTTATATTAGAGGAAATCAAAACATGAAACTTTTAATTTAAGATCCTCCAACATACACCAAAGTTACCTTAGAATTGCATAAGCTGATTATGCATGGTGGAACAAATGTGGACCTCAAAACTAGTTCAATTTACACTAAAAACTATATTCTGGGACTTAGACAAATATTCAACACATTTTTTTTCTCTTGATAAAGACTCTTGCACTTGTATAATGGATTTCCATCATCACAATCACTCATTCCCATCAAATAGTAGTACATCAATGTTGACATCAATGAAAACACTATATATGCTCATGCTCATCTTACAAACAATATCATCAATGACAAACAAACTTCCAACATTTATTGAACCTAAAACTATCCACAGGGACCTAGTTAGTAGTACATATTCGTGCTCTTATGACATTTATGTCCTCTATGTGTTGTTATAGTCAGACCCATTCCATGTGATACATATGATAAATAATTTGCACCATATTTCTCAAAGGATAACTACACCCAAAGAGATATAATCTCCCATAGCCAAGAGTAAAAGTTAACTCAAATAGATACACAATTCCCTATTTATAGGCCCAAAAAACCCATTTACATGCCCTAATTTGTAACCTTTTTTACTAGTTCCCCCATTTTTACAAATTTTCTTCCATATTTTACTCATTATTCAACTTTTTCTCTTTGTTTCTTCTCCAATTACCTTAATTTTTCCTTCTCTACACCTCCTAGTATCCTTTTTTTTTTAATTTCACCCAAAAACCTTTTGTGGGAGATCTCTCAAGGGGGCATCATTCCACCCTCCTTTTTCTAACTAAATGGAGCTTATTATTATTATTTTCTTTAACACGATGCCACTTTTGTTAGTTGTGATTCCATATAAAAGAGTAGAAAAATGTAGATACCCTAAATTTAACCACATCACATATTAATTAAATTAATATTTTACCTAATTATTATCATAATTTTGCATTTCTAAATTATCTTAATTGATTATATATTTAATTATTTAATTTATTATATTTTCCCTTTCTTCCAAAGGTTGATTAATTTAATTAATCCAACCTTATCCCTCACTCATTAATTATTCTAAATCCTATTAATTAATTAATCCTAATTATTAGTTAATCAAATCCATCCTAATCACCACTAACATTTTCTCCAATTAAAAATTTATCTACATCCCCAAACTTTACATCATGTGACAAGTTTTCCTAACCTCATACATGTGTGAGCATGAAAAGTAACCATCTTATTCCACCTCATATTTGACCAAAATATAGCATTGTTTACTTACACATGTGTGATAACCCTTCATAAATGTGTAGCCACCCTAGAATTTCCTCTTTCATCCTCATTTCACTCTCATTGATTTCCGCCCTCTTATATTTGTCATTTCTCCTCCACTTGTCAAACTCATGTTATTCCCAATGTGTGCTGAAACATGTGTGAGCACACTTATCCCTCTTCCCCATGCCACACATCACTATCTCAATCCTCAACCTTGTGAAACTTGTTACAAAGCTAATACCTAAATCCTCTCACTCAATATCAACCCTCCATCTCAAAATGAAACTAGGCCATTCATTTTAATAACCAAAGATATATAAGTTGGAGTCTTTTCCTTCCATTATCATCGAAAAAATTAATCTAAACTCATTTTTTTGAATCATTATAATAATCTTTTTATTACAAAGGTTATGTTGTATTGGAGAGAATTCCACATTCCACCCATCTAATAAGAAAATCAAGTAGATGCGGGTTTCTCTACTTCATCTCTATTATAAGTTGACAAAGATAAAGGTAAAAGTAAATTTTTATTGCATTTATCTTCTAATTTGCATATTTTACTATTTTTATCATCTTTAGCCCCTATTATCTATATATATCCCTCAAACATTGATTTTTATTAAGGAGTATCACCATATTTCATGCCAAAAGTGCTGACATGAATTCTTATTGTTAAGGTGTGTGCCCTTGGTATCCTTGTACTAGAAAAAACAATGCTTGGGTTCGTGACATGAATTAACTACCTCCCATAGATTCATTAACAAGTCAATCTTTTGGTGCAATGACAATCATTTCTGCAACAATTGGTATTAGAGCTTGGGTCACCGGTTTGAATCCCTTGCTTGTGCTAGGGGGATTGTTGCAAGGTTTACGCCCTTGGCATCCTTGTGTAACATAGTTATTGGTTTTATGACATGGATTAACCACCTCTCATGGATTCATTAACTTTGGTCGTTGTATCAAGCATTAACAAGTCAATATTTTTGTGTAATGATAATCATTTGTGCAACACTTATTCTCTAAATTTTTTAATTTATTTCCCCTAAAGTTTTCCCACTTCTCTAATCCCAATATAAACTACTCTATAAGATTTAATTAAAGGTGTGGAAGATTTCGTTGACCATGGGGAAGCCCAATAATTTTTTTCTCATGAGAATATTTAATGCATTGATAAACATTTAGTGTATATTTATAATACCTTACCATATCACTGATTCAATGTGAATCCATTTTATTAAAAATCATGAGGGTTTATATTTGTTGCAGGATTTTGGTCATATTTTTATAATCATGTCCATATTTCACATTAGACTCTTGGTCCTTTATTTTTAGACCAATTCTTCATTATCAATACATAAATTTGCATGTCTATGCCTAAGCCTAATGGTGCATATCCGTAAATCTACTATAGTTGTTACATAATCCATACCTCCTCTTAGTATGGTAGCTCCTTTTTTCCACCACACTCATTGATTTTCTCAAACATGTCTCTACATCTAATTACATTCCACCCACTTAGTTTCTTTCTTTCACATGATCAACCAAACCTTCCACTTATTCTCAACACATAAATTTATATAACATTTCTATTACCACCAATAATAGCACTACCCTTTCAAATCCCAAAATGACTAATTTTATTATCAACTAACTCATAAAAAATATATGGACTATTTAGAAGTATTTGGCTACTATTTATTCATATTACTAGGTGATAACTACTATGTATTTTTAGTGTAACTAGCTATCCTTAGAAATAATTTATAAATACTTTCCTTCCTAGTTTTTGTTCTCCCATTTTTAAAATTACAAGTAAAAAGGAAACATGCATCTTTTTACTTTTTCTATAATTCCAAGCTCTTATCCAAAATATTCCCTCAATCTCTTATAGATACCACCCTAAATTCATTATACTCTCTTCCATACTATTATCATCATTCATTTTATGATCTTTTCCATATTTCATTATAGAAATTCTAATTTGATATTGGCCCACATGTTTTTGATTAAAAACTAGGGAAAGGTCTCTTATCCCATAAGTTAAAATAACATAGACAAAAAGAAGAAAAAAATGGAGGGAACACAAGCTCAACCAAACAACTAAAGGGAATGTAAGCCCAACAAAACAAAAAAATCTAATTAAATTAAATAGTTAAAAGAAAACATAGCACAAAAGCGAACAAATTAAGCTCCAATCAGTGAGGAGGGCATCAAATGACACTTCTCAATACTCCTTGTCATATAGTTCATTATCATTCTTGTCACTCTCATTCTACTCCCCATTCCCTTTAGCCATTTTTTCTTTTATTTGATGGTTTTAGAGTGGCCAAATTTTTTCCCCATAACAACCTTGTTCTTAATTTAACTAGTGATAGTTATGATTTTTGAAATGACACTTTTCATTTATTTCATCATGTCATTATTGTTGCTAATTTTGAGTTTCTTTTCCAAATCATCTACCTTGTCCTGAATATCCTAAATATTAGTATCATATTTTTATTTAGTGACATATACCTTATATGGAGAAGGTCCCTTAACCTCATTTTTATCCAAAATTTATAGATACTTGGAGGAGGGGGAACCAAAATTTCTATTTCCATCACCTCCATATCCTTGGCCTCTTCCTACTCATTCTCCTCTCTCTACTCTTCATCTTTATCATCTTCATCCTACTCCTCAGACCTGCTCTCTGATTATTCATCCTTCCAACCATCATTTGGTTGAGGAAGAAACTCCGCATCATCATTCTATTTTTCTTTAGATTCCTCCAAAATTTGTTTTCCTTTTCTTTTATAATTATCTACACTCAAGTCCTACGCTATTCTGGGAAATATATGGCCAGCCAACCCTTTTGTGTCATATTTACTAGTCCCCACATTATCCTCATTTCCACCATCAACAAGGAGAGAATGGAGTCTTTAGATTTTTTTATTTTTTTTCTTATTTTTCCCCATGCACACATGGGCCTGAAAAAAATATTTTCCCAAGAGGGGAAACCACCAACAACTCATATGAAGTGGTTATTATTAACCTCTACAAAGGCCTTACCATTATTCCTTGGTCCCACTTTTCCCACAGAGCTAGGGCTAGGGTTAGACTTTTTAGAGAAATAAGAGAGGCCTTAGAGGCTTTATTTTCTAGAAGTTTAATTTTAACAATGATCATATCCTTGTGGTTTATGGTAGGATTCATCATAAGGTAGTACTTAAATAGAGCCATAATAAGTCCTTCATGTATGAGGGATAGGAACCATAAAGAATACAAGAATATAGGGATGAGAATAGGTAGAAAGGAAGGTTGCTTTTTTTCCCATATCTAAAATGTTTAAGGATGGGGAAACGGTAGCCATGTATGGTCTTGAAACTACCTTAAAAACTAAAAGAATTAATGCAATATAAACTCACTAGGGCCCACAAAACTAAAATAATTTCCTTGTAACTATTTTAGAAATGGACAGACTTCTCTTTGACAAAGAAGGGAACAATAAAACTTTTTTTATTCCCCTTTTGTCTTCTTCTCCACCTTAAGGACCTCACAAGATAAATCCATAGCCTTAAAATCCAATTCCTTAGAGACAAGAAAACAAATGCCACCAATAGTGACCTAGCCTTGATACCCAAAAATTTATAAATTTAGAGGTCAGTTTGTCATTATATCCCTTTATAGCTTTGAAGAAAGGAGTGAAGCCACCTTTAGCAAACAAATCCTAGAGCTCCACATTCTAGTAGAGATCTTTGTAGGAGGTGTGTTTGGTCGGAAGATGTGGGCCTTCCTAATTCCACCCAAAAACATAAAGATCCATCAGATAAAATTGAAGTAATCTAAGGTAGCCAAATACTAAAGCTAAGAAATAATGATAGAGAGGCTTCGCATGAATTTTTTGAAATGCAAAAAATTCTCCTGGTGTTAGTATAGAAAGACAACTTCCAATTTACCTTACTATGATCACTTTGTGCATGCCCTTCTATTTCCTATCATGTATAATAAATCTTAGAAATCTCAATATGTTTATCATGCTCAAGTATGCCTCTAGTAGGTATATTATCCCTTTGCTAAGTTTTAGTTAAATACCCATTTGTAAAAATCTTAAAGTTGGCTAAATCCCCCTCTTTCCTCAAAAAGGTACTTTCAGGGTTTTAGGTCTCAATTGAAAATTTGGATAAATTCTAAATGTCTTTTTCAATTCTTGGTTCCTACTTCCTCTTTTTGTCCTTTCAAAACTTCAGGTTTAAATCAAACATTTGAATAAAGTCCAAATGTTTGTTTCCATTTGTAGTTCCTGCTTCCTCTTTTCATCCTTTTGGAACTTTAGGTCCCAATCAAACATTTAAATAAAGTTAAAATGTTTGTTTCTCTTCCTGGTTCTCACTTCCTCTTTTCATCCTTTCGAAACATTGAGTTCTGATCGAATATCTGGATAAAGTATAAAATATCTAGTTTTATTTCATGTTCTTGCTACCTTTCTTCATCCCATCAAAACTTTGGGTCCTGATTAGACATTTGGATAAATTCCAAATCCATTTACGATTCCCACCACCTTTCTTCCATCAAAACTTCAAGTCTTGGTCAAACTTTTAGGTATAGTCTAAATGTCTAAATCCATTTCTAATTCCTACTCCTCCTACCTTTCTCTCATCATAACTTTAGGTTCCCTTCATGTTTTTTAGACCAAGGTGTAAATTCTTACCTCACAAAGCCTTGTAGTAGTTTATCCATATTTTTCAAATTCTTTCCTCCCATCGACCCTTGCTCATCCTTCTTGGCATTGTGCACATTCCTATAATTGACAAAAAGAGGCTCATTATTTTCCTAATTAGCATGCTTATCATCCTACTCAACCACATGATGTGAACAAATTAGAACTAAAGAATATAAAAGATGAATTGTTAAACCTCCAAGAACAATTAGAGGCCATTTCAGGTAATGAGGAATATATTTCAAAAAGGAAGATATCACCCATCAAACTCATATTCACTAAAAAGATATGGAAGGTTAGTGGAGACATGAGAAAAAAATGGAGATCTAAATAAGGAAATGTGAGTATTATCCTGTAAAGAAGATTATTGCTAGGGATCAGCCTATAAGGCAGGAGGTTCCTATGTTCAAAATTCTAAATTTTAAGAAAGATAAGCCTCTTGAACCTTATATAAAGTCTCCTAGGTTAAAGGTTCTATGTGTTAGAGGTACTCTTCCAATTAATAATTTGGGGTAGTAAGATTTCTTATTTTTTGATGTAGCAAGTAAAATTCCCCAATCTATTGAAGTTTGTAGCCCATGAGAGGAAGAGATCACAAAGAGTGATTTTGTGGTAGTAGTGGACATGGTGGAAAACTATTCCAAGAACTTGATGTTTGTAGCCATGCACCAATAAGAAGAAATAAAGATAGAGAGACAACTTAAATATTTTAGTTCTTCATATAAAGTGTCTCACAAGCTTAAGGTAAGTGTTGATGAAATGTGCATCAATACATGTAATTATGATTTATGTTGATTCTTTTCAATTCTTGTATATGAAAATGTTAAATATGAGGTCTTCATTCAAGATAAAAATGTGACATTTTGCATTGGGGATAACATGCCTAAGTTAGAATGTTCACATGGGACCAATATACTAAAAATCTATTGTTGAGTAACAACACTTGTTTCAAGAGAGTAATCCTCTCATTTCTCAACTTGATAGTATTCTAGAGCTTCAAGGATTTTAATTTAAGTGCACGAGGAGGAGTTTCCACATGCAGATCAACAAGTGTGCTTGGAAGATTTTGCATTAGCATGTGAGTTAGAAACTTTCAATTTTATTTTTTTCAATTTATGTCATGTTGAGGTCAGTGGTTATGACAACTTACCCTTATGTAAGGATAATTCCTTTTCCTTCACAAGAAGTTTTCTCCTACAAATTGACCTATATTTAGATGGCTTCACTCATGCTGCTATATGTTCACATAGGAAACCATTAAATCTAACACTTAAATTATATGGCTGCCAAAAATCACAAAGCTTACAGTGAAGAAATTTTTCACCATGTAGGTATTGCATGTAGATCCTTGTATAGATACAAATTTTTTCAATGGTTACAAATAGGTAAAGAATGCAACTATGGTTTGAGGGATTTAATCTCCTTTTGAAGGTTTATCTTTGACAAGGGTAATTTTTTGTATTTTATATTTTATAAAATTAATATATATATTATTTATTTATTTTCTAAGAAGTGTTGCTACACACTATACATACTCCTTAAGGGAATGTATGACCTAAGTGTTTAGTTTTTCCTTCCAACTGCAAGCTTACACATGTTATTTTGTCTTGTTTTTCTAAGGAAGGCTAGTTGCTACAAGTTACCCTTATGACTCTATACCCAATGGACTAATAAGTCCCTATGGATTCCATTATTAGTAGGCAATCATTCCACACAAATCACCAAAACATTTTCACTTTGTTCCTCCCTTTTTATTTCTCATATGTTATAATTGATTTTAAAAAATATTAATAATTTTATCATTATTAATTATGCCTCTAGTAGTTGTATTATCCCTTTTCCAAGTGTAGTGCCCCTCCGTGTTGGTTGTTCTGAACTTTCGTGTGAGTATCTGTGTGTGCTTCATTGATTACTGTGTTATTTGATTTTATGAAAAATATCATATGTTTGTAGTCATGTTTAAATAATTAATTAAATCATAGGTGATTTGCAAGGTTATTTAAAATATGATTAGAAATTAAAATAATAATCAATTAAATTAAATCAAATGATTTAGAACAAATGATCAAATTAAACTAATTCGTTAAAAGTAAAAGTGATATTATTAGATAAATTGATTTAAAGTGTTGAAGTTAATAATAATTATGAACAAAATAATCTTGAAAAGATAATTATTATAATAAGAAATTTAAATGGATAAGGAGATAGGAAGCTAAAGTGTTTTAAAGAAAGAAATGAAACTTCACCTATAGAGCATTTGGAAGTCGAAGAGAACTGGAGAATATGAAAAATAAATAAATAAAGCAATAGATAAATATTAGTAGTAGTGGTAAAAATATTACATTTATTTTGAATCTTACAAATGGTTGATTTTAATTATTTTAATGTGGAAGTAATTATTTAATAATGTATTGTGGAGATGATGAATATATATACAAATAAAAGTTCAATTTTGTGGATTTAAATTTATTTAATTTTTAATCAAATGCATGATAAAAGAAAATGAAATGTAAATGCACGAAAAAGGCAACAAAAGGAATTAAAGGGATTAAATATTATTTTGATTTATTTCTTGAGATGTGACTTTTGGTATTCACTGGAAGTGGAAAAGGAAGAGACTTTTTGTGTGAGATTTTATTTAGAGGATTTTTGGGTTGGTAGGGGGGTTGCATTCTCTTTCCAACAGATTTTGGAGAAATTTGGCAGTCAATTTTCTTGTTATAGTATTGCATTCTTTTATTATTCTGAGAATTCATGGAGGAATAAGATTTGAGTTGAGGGAGGATCTTGGAGCTATTGCGAGGAAACAATCATTGGCAGAGGATTGGAACGGCAAGAGGGATAGAGCTTCTACAGATCTTCTTCAAACACAGGACGCCAGGTTCTTTTCTTATTTATTTGCTGTAGCATCAAATAAAATAGCAATTGATAGGAATTGTTTCGCTGTGTATGAAATTTTCATTTGGGGTTGGAATTCAAATGTTTGTGGAAAGAAAATCTATTGGGTTGTTGTTTAATCAACGAAAATTTAACTGGGGATCGGGATTGCTATTTGTTAAAATGGAATTTGGTTGGGTTCTGGACTGTCAATTATTAGATTGAAATTTCTGGGAGCTTGGGACTGTTGTTTATTTAAATGAAATTATTTGTTGGGTTTTTACTGTTGATTATTAAAATGAAACTATGATTGGAATTCTGGAAATAACCAGTAGTATTGTAGCTTTGTCTGGAAAATATAATAACTCAACTTAAGAATAATCTCTTTACTGGGAAAACTGGGTTGTGTATATTCTTGTTTATATATAATCATGCATAGAAAAATTGTACAGTGTTTATCTTTCTCCGTTTTCGAAGTATTCAAAATACAATATATATATATATATATATTATATTTGATATGTACGTATATATATATACCCACATATATTTATATATACATTTACAAATGTTGAATGTAAATTTAATTATTTTTGAAACTTGCCAAATTATGTCAGTTTATTTTATGTTGTTTAAAATTAATAAACCACCAACTGAGTGGTGGTTCGGCCTCGGCCATACCCACCACCCAGCCGGGGTTGGCACCCGTGCGGTAGTCTGCAGACTGTCCATGGTAGTCCTATGGACTGCTGCGAACAGTTCGTAGACTGTCCACAGCCGGGTGTAAACCCCGTGGCTTTTGATAGCCCGTGTCCATTCAAAAAATATATATAAACTATAAAATATGCGCTTTACTTTTTTTTTAAACAAAAATTCATGTTTTGATTTTTAATATATGCATTTATAAATAAATATATATATATATATCATATATTCATTATTTAATTTAATTATATTTGTGATAGGTCGAATATGAGCGTTAGAAAACAAGCAGCAAGTAAAAGAGTGGAAATAAACACTAAAACAACCTACACCTCAAGATTAGCCTAAGTTGGAAACAAAACAAGATAAAAACAACAAAATTGAACTTTATACCTTGCGTCGAATCGATCCTTTGGTTGGCCCTTCGATCTTTGATGTGTATGCTCCTTGGATGGCAAGTAGATGCAAGCTAAATGATGTTGTGAGGATGAGTGCAAGTGGATGAAAACAAGAAAATGGCTAAGTATAAGTTGAGAAACAAAATTGCAAGAGTTTGGCTAGCAAAATGATCTCCTTAAAATGAGAGAAAAGAGGGGGTATTTATAGGATTTTTGAGAATTCCTAGGGGAAATGGAGGGTCAAGATTGAGCCACCAAATATCAAGATGTAGGGCTAAGGTGAGTTGAGAACTCACAAGCCCTCACATCTTGACATGTGGCATGTGAGATAGCCCTAAAAGGTGAAGTGGACATGAGGTGGAAGGAGAAGACATGACATGGAGGGGGTACAAAGTACCTTGGGATTGGACAAGATCTCCTCATAAAGGAGGTACTTGTCCCCATGTGGATGAGAGGACAAGTGGGGAATTAAAAATTCCTCAAATATCCTTATGGGGATGAGAGAAGGAATTTAAAATTCCTTAAATGCATTGGGGATTAAAAGGTGAATTAAAAATTCACATGGGGAAGGGAGATGCCTTGTCAAAAAGAAAAGCATTTAATAGGGTTGACTCAATTAAGTGATTAGGATTGTGCAAGTACTTGATTAGACTGATTAATGAAGATTAGAAGAGAGTTAGATTCCACATGTGACTTGATGTGACAAGTCAAAGATCACATGGGGAAGAGTAATGAAGGATTAGAGGAGGGTTAGGTGGCTAAGAGAGATTAGAGGCCAACTTGCAAAAGTTGGAGGATGTGACACATCCTAATCAAGGATTAGGCATGTGCACATCCTAATGATGGGATTAGAAGATGGATTAGGATAAGATAAAAATGATGGAGGATGTGACATGAAGAAAATTAAATAAATGGAATATTTATTTAATTCAATTGATGGAAGGAGTATTAAAGAGATAAGGTATTATTGATTAAATACCTTAGGGATTTGGCAGAATTAAAGATATTAATTAAATAATAGCAGTATTATTTAATTAATGAAAATAAGACGAAAGGGGATGAATTTGGATAAATTAAGTGTCCAAATTTAGATGTCCACAATATTTTATGTCACAATTTCTCTGTTATATTTATTTAATTAAATTTTGTCTGTAAACAAATTGTTTCACTTTCTTGTATGAGCAAAATTTTATTAGAGTGGAAATGTGAAAGGAATTTCTATTAATTTGTTAAATTGTGAAATTTGATAGGATAATATAGTAGAAGGGCAATTTGTGAATATATATATATATATCAGCATTGATTGTTTAATTCTTATTTTTAAATGTGTATAGGGTGGAAATAGAATTTAACATAGAATTGAATAAGTTATCTTTTTATGAGGTTGAGTCTTGTAGACTTGTTGGATTCTTGGAAAAGATCTATTCTCTTTTTACATTTCCTCCTCAAAAAGAATTAAAATATATAAATATGTAGTGGTTTTAAAAGGTATTTATGTGTGTGAATTATTTAGATAGATTTAAGATTTTAAGGTGGTAAGTTCTAATATGTAGTTTAAGTATTTAGAGTATTGTTATTATTGTCATTTTAAAGTATGGAAAATTGGTCTTAAATGGTTTTCACAATTAATTTAAATATTGGAAGTGAGTGTTAAGTTAGTATGATGAAAGGAAAATGGAAATAATCTTTTGGACATAAGTAGTTATGAAATAATAATGAGTTAACTACCCAACTATTAAGTAGTTTTCAATTATGTTGATAGATGAAAGGAGAAATTTAAATGTATGGGCATGACTAGAGATTGATTAGGGTATTCTTGAATTGGATAGGTTATTGGTGAAATGGGATTTTTAATCTTTTGAAAATTGACTTCCTTTATATTCATTTAGTGGTTGATTTGTAAGTTCTCTTTATGGATACTTATTTAGAATCTTGAGATGGTAATTATTTTAGTCATTAAGTAGGTTGGTTCTTTTATTTGGAACTATGAATAGATAATTGTTGTCATTGCTATGAAGGTGATTTGTGTACCACTATAAGGGGGTTCTTGTGAGGAGAAAATTGAGGTCTCCCGTGGAATACCTAGTTGGTGGTTTTAGGTTTTATTAAGTGATTTTGTTGAATTAAAGGTTGATTTTCTTTTGTGTTTCCCTATTTGAGGTGACACCATTGTTGATTTTTGATTAGTGTCTTATGGCTTAAAAAGATCACATTATATCTTCACTTCGCAATATTGTGATATCCTTAAAGGTTGGAAATGATTGATCTTTAAAATAATGTTCTTTTTAGATTGTTTCAAGTTACTTCTTATTGAATGAATGGTTATATTGTATTTGAATGTGTGGTTTTATGGATCGTTTTGATAGACCCTTTCGATGTGACTTTTCGTGAGTTGATTTTGAGTTGGAGATTTTCTCTCATTCAATTTATGTTGCTATTCGTTGGGAACCCATATGTTTTCTTTTGTTCTTTACCCTATGTGGTAAATCGGTTAATGTTATCATTGTCATGATTGATGGTTTTGCTTGAGTTGTTAATGAGTCAAATTGAAAATTTCTTTGAGTTACGGGTATTCCGAGAGGAGAAAATAGAGATTTCCCTTAGATTTCCGAGTTAGTTCATATCGAAGATGTTGATGTTTTTTGAATGGAGTTGTTGATCTTATTTTGATGTATTCACTCATTATATTTGAATTGAAATAGTTCTTGTGGCCTTGCAATTATTGTTGTCAATTTTTTGATGGGGAAACCCTAGTGTAACTTTATGAGAATCTTCCAGAGGCTTATTTTTATTGTTGATCAATGTCCCTCCTTTTATGTGCTCTTGAAGGGGCAAGTGTTTTGGTATCAGGATTTTGAAAGGGTTGTATGAGAATTGTTGAGACTCTGATTTTGTACTTGTTAGCAAGATGGGTAATGCCTCACATGCTTTTATGTTGTGATACTTTGTTCAAATTATGATGGTACAACCCTTGGTTTTTATGTTGTTGGGTCTCTAGGGAGAGTGGCTTCTCGTGGGGGCCGGTGCCCCGTTTAAGGGGAAGGGCACAGGATAACCCATGAGTGAGTTGGTAATCAAGTGAAAACCTAATAATTAACTTAGGAGGGTTGGGTAGTAATATCATTACAAGATTTTAAAATGGATGCCTCGTCTTCATTAGTGCTTCCGTAGACTAATGGAAGGCTGAGAAGGCCATGGTTGGCAAGGTCGTGACCTCGTCTTCACAAGAGGTCTACGGCTCCGCATGAGTCACCCTATGGACCGGTGCCTCTAGTTGGGAGGAAGGGCACATGATAGCCATAGATGGGACCGACGCCTCTAGTTGGGAGGAAGAGCATAGGATAGCCCATGTAGGACTATGCGATGACACTCTCCCCTAGTTGTCCATGTGTTTTACTTTATTTTGTTCCTCTGGAAGTATGTTATGGGAGTTGGTTTAGATTGTGGTTGAATGGACTTATATTGATTTATGGAGTATTGCCTTGATACATCTTTGGTGTACTTTGTGATCTTGTATGATCTCATTGATATTTGACTTATGACCTTGTACTCTTTTGGTACTATGATATGATGTTATTGTATTGTTTAATTGCAATTTGAAATTGTATTATGTTTATTAATTTAGTTTGATTTGGAAGTATTTCATGATCATCCTTTGGTTACTTGTTTATTGGTCATTGCTTTGATTTATGTGATGGGATTTGTGACTTTAAGTTATTATGTTGACTCTTGTAATCCTTAAGTTTTATGATACCTTTGTATGTTGTTGAGTCTTGTGGTTCCCTGTTTGGATGTTCTTGGTTGTAGTCTCTTTCTTGTCAGCCCCTTAGCACAGGGGGTGGGTCTTCGGACTCACATGGTCGGGTGGAATGTGCTAAGCACCCCATTGGGTCCCCAGTCGAGGATCGAGAGGTGCGGATTGGTGTTGTTGTAGCGACTCCAGAGTTGTATTTGTCTTGGGAGCCAGTTATGATACTTTGTATTCATCTATTTATTTGTATCATGTTATCTTGTGTATGGTTTCCATTTATGTTTGGAAACACTTTTGTATCATTGTACCTCTAGAACATTGTACTGTAATGTAATGTTAAACTCGGTGTGGATATTGGCCGTGGCAATTGCTATTCAATGTGTTAAGTTAATTATGCATATGTTGTATTTATGTACATAGATGGTTTCTTATCAATGAATCTTCATGTATGTGTTACATTTGTTAATGTTTACTTTGTTATGGATTATATCTTTGGATTTTATTCTTTATTGTAGTTGTGTGGATCTAAGTCTTGTAATGACTCCTTGTGTACCCCAAGGGATGTATGTGTTAATGAATCTTCTTAAATGAAATTCATGTCATGACTTAATGTGTACTATATGTATGTTATGTTAACTTTTAAAAAAAAAAAATTGTGCAGTAATTATTGTTCATTTGTCCTTTGGGGTTTGCATGATGGGGCGTTACACCAAGATTTAGAAAAATATAGATACAAAAAAAATTAGAGTTGGTTAAATCCCCCTCTTTCCTCAAAAAGTTCCTTTCATAATTTTAGGTCTCAATCAAACATTTTCATAAAGTCCAAATGTCCATTTCCTTTCCTATTTTCTATTAAAAGGTGCAAGACAACTGAGAGGGGGGGTGAATCAGTTGTCACCAAATTCAAACTCAAAATTCAAAACCCTAATCAACTTCACAACCACACAATTCTATTATTAAGTATGAACATGTAATGCAAATAACATAAAAGAAAATCAACACAATGAACACTAGATTTTACGTGGAAAACCCAATGAGGAAAAAAACACAGTAAGGATTAACTCACAATATAAAGTAAAATCAAACTGAATACAAGAGGCTCACTTCCAAGGGCTCACTGCCCAAAAACAAAGACTCACTACCTACAAAAACGACACATTGTCCAACAGGGAGGCTCACTACCTACAAATACAAAATATTATAGTGAAGATCCACCACAATAGATTACACACATCCACAACCTTGATTAGAAGAATTGTAGATATTGTTAGCTCACTGCTTTTAGTAATCTAACACATTAAATTACTACTACCTTAATTCAATTTCACACAACTCTTCTGTTCAAACTTGTGGCTTACTTGATTGATTCATTCGCAACATCTCGACTTGTATTTATACAATCTTCAACCTTAGAAAATTTCTCCAAGGTTGGCTACATACACTTCATTTCGTAAATTCAAATTAGGTCAAAAACTCAACATTCCCGTGGTGGAAAGGAATGGGAGTGGACCACACCAATACCTAACTATGACCCAAAACAACATCTTAGACCAACCACATGCTTCCTTAATTAAATTTTTAATCCTTGATATGAAGTGTAAACACCTGGTAAACCAAACCTAATGAAAACAAAAATGAACATTGAAGTACATTCTTTCCAATAAGAAGATAACATGTAAATGATGTAACATGCTTCATTATTCATGAGAACACATGTTAGATACCTTTAGATACATCCACAACAAGTGCAAAAACCTTCAAACATAGAAAAACTTCCAATATTACAACTAGAGTGTACATATACATAGCAGCTCTGGACATGCCTTCCAGAGCACCAAACCATGAACACCTTTGCCAAAACACAGAAACCACCATTACAAGACATATTCTAGATCCGCAATACATGAAGTAAATTAGTGGAGGACTATGGAGCAGAAAAATTTCTCCCAGTCCATAGACACACAACTTTTTCAAACCAATTAACAAATCAGTGAACATGACTTTCACACTCCAAACTAGAAGCTAAAAAAAGCCCAGGAGATGTCACCAACAGATGCCCAAAAACAACCCTTAAGATACACACAAGCATAGGATCAACACAGAAGAAATGTGGAGCACATACTAGAGCACATTTTGAACATATACATAACTTTGACTTCACTCTTTATTAATTTTCTCAAAAGCACTTGGTAACCCATCATTTCAGCACATCTACAACACCATAAATGATAGCTCCATATACTCACAACATCTCAATAGCATCTCAATTATACATGCACAATCTACAACATCTTGTACTATGTTGAAATCAATGAAAAAATTAATGACACCACCACCAAGTTTGCTCATACTTTCAACAATCTCCCCCTTTTTCATTGATGACAATACATTATGTTGAAAACCATCAATGACAACACTCTCCTTTATTTTCAGATTAGAAAATCTGCACAACATTCCTACATTTTGGGCAAATACCTTCTCTTTCTTTTACTTTTCTTCACATGACTCTCTCTCTCCCTTTAACATCAATGGAAAGGATCAAAATCTTTGATCACTCTCCCTTAGGAGTGCACCCATACAACTCATAGTGAACTAGTTTCCACTCCCTCTTTACATCCTTTCGAAACTTTGGGTCTCAATCAGATATTTGGATAAAGTCCAAATTCTTGTTTTCATTCCTTTTTGTTGCTTCCTCTTTTCCTTTTCATTTTAGAACTTCAAGTCCCGATCAGACATTTGGATAAATTCCAAATGTTTTTTTTGGTTTATGATTCCCGCTTCCTCTTTTCATCCTTTCAAAAAATTGATCCTAATCAGACATTTAGATAAATTCCAAATGTCTATTTTTGTTCTTGGTGCCCACTTGCACTTTTCATCCTTTCAAAAATTTGGGTCCAAATAAAACCTTTGTATAAAGTACAAATTCACATTTTGTTCTTGGTTCTCACTTCGTCTTTTCATCCGTTTAGAACTTTAGGTCCTAATCTGAAATTTGGACAAAGTCCAAGTATTTTTTTTGTTCCACTTCTCACTTCCTCTTTTCATCCCATCAAAACTTTGGGTCTTGATTGGACACTTGCATAAATTCCAAATCCATTTGTAATTCCTATCACCTTTCTCTTATTAAAACTTCAAGTTTCAATCACATATTTGGATAAAAGTTCAATGTTTGAATATATTTTTTATTCTCACTCCTTCCTTTCTCTTGTTAAAACATTGGGTTCCCTTGATATTTTTGGAGCAAGGTCCAAATTTTTGAATCAATTTCTAATTCTTGATCCTTTCATCTAGTTCTTATCACCTTTAGTTCTTATCAAGATTTCAGATCCTACACAAATTTTTGGACAAGCTCAACAAAGTTTCACATTTCAACCCAAAAATTCCATTAATGTTTCATCAACTCCCTAGCTACCAAATTTGACTCTTGGGATATATGAATGATTTTACATATATTTTTCACCAACTCCAAGTGGAAAAAATGACTCCCATGACTCATTTATTATTTATAGAGTACTTTTTTGTTTGAGGGCCATCCCTAGCTATGATTTTGCTATGGATTTTGTTAGGTTTTATGCTCTTCATCCTCTAATTCATCAATGTAGAAGCATGGTGATGGGCAAGGTCGTTGATGTCACAACTTGCATCATTTAATCAATTATTTATCTAACTGGGTGTGTCTCAGAGCAATATGTAATAAGGATAGTTGTCATGGATTCTTTGGGGCATTTTGCACTGTAAAAAACAACTTCGGGTATCGATTTTCCTACCTTAGGGGCTCTTTAGGAGCTCTCAGGCGCTAAACTATAGAAAATGATTCTTAAGGTTTAATTCTATCTTATTTTCTAATTTAAAACTTTGTTGACTCATTTCTTACTTTATTGAACTTGATTTAGACCATTTCATGGAGACAAATAATGATTACTTTAATCCTTAATATAAAACATGGAATCCAAATTAATTCTATTTTGCTTCTAAAATAAATCCATAATTAATTGCTAGAAATTAAACACTATTTTAAGAACATAAATGAATTGTGAGGAAATGACGATTACTCTAGAAAACATAAAGACTAATCTCCATGAATAGATTTTCAACAAACTCCAACTTCATCTTTCCATAAGTTCCTATCATTGCTTCTAATGAAACTTAATAAATAAACAACATCTAAATCCAATTAATCTAATAAACCATATAATTATTCCAACAACTTAATCTAACCATAATAAACTGAAACTTGAAAGGTAATTCAAGAAAAAGTAGCTATCAAGAATTAACATTCACTAAGTCAAGAAATGATTTAACTTAACAATTCAAAATCAACATCTACTTCAAATTGAATACGAATGAATCAAAAATAGCATAACTTAACAAAATACCAATACAAGATCATTCCAAAGGTTGAGCAGGCCCTGCTCTTCCTTAGGTAAGATCCCTTAGCATAGTGATTGAATTAACTCCTTGCTTTCATTCTCATTGATCAAAAGTAGAACGTAGAACAAAGTATTGTTGTGGAATTATAGAAATATAATTGAAATTATCTAACTCCTTACTAAAATCAAAACATGGATATTTATAACAATATCCTTATTAGATTTCTAACATGGCGTTAACTGCCAAGACTTAAGGTGATCGAACTAAAGATTACAATCAAACTAAAACAAAATTGAAACTTGACTAAAGAGAACTATACCAGATTGGTGCTGTAAGTAGAATTTCCATAACCGACTAGAAAGAAGTCAATTTGGACCTGAGTGAATCATCATCCAACAGGGCCCATCTATGGTGTATTCATCCATCATGATTTAAATAGAGAGTTTACCCACTTCATCAATCTTTAAAATACCCTATTCAAAACCCTTAAGAAAAGGATAACAATTATGGTAGTAAAAGATAAACACAACATATTTATCTCATTCAATAACATCATAAAGTAACACATTTAATCATAAACCATTAATTCAAATATATCCATTAATTTAGCTAAACATAAAGCAAAATAATTAAATATGTTAATCTTTAATCTACCGCCAGTCATGTCAATTAACAAAATAACAAGTATTTTAAACATAAAATTTTTTAAATGAAAGTATTCCAAGTCTCTCATCATTTCTTCCCCACTTTTTTTAGACCATGTCCTCATGGTTCCTCATCAAGAATTACGGTGTTCTCTCTTTCCTTGTTTAGTGCCTCCATCCAAATGTAGCAGTCGAACACTCATTGCTTGAACTGGTCTAGTAATTTGTTGTTGAGTGTAAAGCCATGATTTTGTCTTAGCTTTTCAAACCATGGTCTTAACACTCCATCAAGTACATTAGTTGTTTCTTTGAGCTTTGGTGCAGGCATAATGATTATCGACATTCTAAATCTCATGCCCACCTAGAATTCTTTCTACTGTTGGATCAAGGTGATGGCATGTCTGACTCTTATCAAACTCCAGTTGATATTGTTTGGACTTATTGGCTCCCTTCTTTTGACTATCTCAAGAATGGACTGATACCTTTCCTCACAAGACTGTAGTGCTAATGGGGGAAGTGTTCCCTCAACATTCTAGAATGCAGCAATACTATCGAGCAAGTTTGAAACATAAAGAGGATTAACTTGATTGAGCCTTACCACTGATCATACTACTTTGATATGTTTTCCAGCATGAGGAATTTCAAGTCTCATTGGTAACCCATACCTTCTCTGAGCCTCCTTATATTTGTCCATTCTACTTGACCATTCTATCTAATTTTGCATTAAAGCGACAAATGATCTGATTTGAAGCTCACCAACATAAATATTCAACATAGAGTCATCTTTGTCTCCCATTAAGAATTCATGCTAGTAAAACTCACACATTAGATTTTGAATGTTAGGGTGGCTATTAAAGTAGTCCTGTAGAAAATCCTTATCATTATGATAATTTAGGCTTCTTCCTAAGATTAATTGATTCAACTTCCATTCTAGAAACCTTTCTCTAAGAAAAAAAGCATACATCCCAACTGTTCTTCTCATGGAAAGCATCACAAAACTGATTTTTGTCACTTTCTCAAGTCTCCTTTAATCTCATTTTTCTCTTTTTCTAACTTTTGTACTTTCTCTTTCAACACTTTATTTTCTTCCTTAAATTTCAAGGTTGTCAATGAGAGATATCTAGACTGGGCTTAAGGAGGAATATCTGATGGAATGGAAGGAATATGAGAAATAATGGAAGGAAGAGAAAGGTATCGTGGTGGAGCTATGGAAGTAGAGGCTTCTTGTGCATAGAACCGCATAGATTGTTGTTTCAATTGCTCTTCCTTTTGTTGCAATTCTTCTTTTAATTTTTAAATTTCTTCAGCATTTGCTAATGCTTTCACACTAGATTGTTGTAGGGCATCCTCTGTTTTACTCAATTGTTCTCTAAAACTTGCTTCATTTTTTTCAATTTTCCTTTCCATTTCCTGAGTATTGCTGAAATATTTTTGCAATTCTTCTTCTTTTCTTCTCAATTTCTCCTCAAGGAATTGCATGTTTTTCCTTTTCTTTACTCAAAAGTTGGAGGAGGTGTAGGGGATATCATAGTTTCCTCTTTTTCAAATTCCTTAGATGCTTCTTGTTCTTCAGTTTGTGCTTTAGACTCTTCAACAGAGTCATGGATTTCAAAAATAGGAGGTCTTTTAGGAGTTGGCATAGGGTCTTCAGGAGGAATTTGAAGCCGCTCAGGACATCATACTAGTGTATGGGTTTCTTCATGGCCTACAATTGTTTCTTTTGGACTTTCTAAAATAGGGGTTTGAACTACAGGTGTTTCTTCAGGGGTGGACACTATGGTATCAACATGGCTAGGGCTTTCCTCATGTACTTCTTGCTTCCTCTTTTTGGAACTAGTACAACCTACCCTAGAGAATTCTTGTGATTTTCTTTTTCCCTTTTTCTTAGAAGATTCTTCTTTCTCAATTCTTGCCTTTTTAGTTGTGGGTCCCCTTATGGGTTTCCCTTTTGGCTTTTCTACAGGTACAAACAAAAATTCTAACTAGCCCTGCTTCCCAATTTATTTTTTTAAGAAATGGTGTTTAATTATCAAATGCATTAATCCTTGGTATTTTATAGAATATTCCCCCCTAGCCTTTACTCTCAAAATCATGGAAGAAATTTGTTGGAACAAAAACACTAGAATATTTATCCTAGCAGAAGGTCTTGTCTAACCATACCTCAAATGTATTAATAGCCACATTCCTAGACCCAATATCATGCCATATTGTCCTTCGCAGGTGAAGAACTTCATGAGCCACATCGCAATAGTTCTCCATGGATCGTCCAAATTGTTACGAGCTATTCCACACTAGTCTCCTTTATGCAATTGAATTTTCAGCCTTCTTTCTGGCTCCTAGTGAAACACAACCACCGATTTCTCAAATTTAACCTGACCTTTGTTAACTGGTTTTCCCTTAGCTGGGATTCCAAAAATTTCACTTATAATTTTTGGAGTGACTTCAATTATCTCTCCCCTTACTCTAGTGACATTTACATGAAATTTTCTCACAAATTCCTTAGCCATTTTTGGCTATAAACCTTCAGACTACATTATAAAATTCAACCACCTAGATTCTTCTAACAATCTTCTAGTTTTTGAATCAAGATTGAAGTCCTCATGCTAAACATTTCTCTTGTTCCCCATCTTTTTCTATCAACAATGGTGGATTTCTACAATGGCGGACTGAATTCCTTACCAAAAATGTGGAATGATTTTTTTCTTGATTTTGGAGAAGCCAATTTGAAAATGACATCACGTGCCATTAACTTTCTACATTAATTTCCTTCACTACTCTAAACGATCTGCATGCCACAACATGAAGTTTGCAATTCAATTCGCAAGGTTGGTGGTGTTCTTTACACATGTCAATATGTACTTGGGAGGATTTTTGAAAATACAACCAAATTGTGAAAAGATCCATTATCATTGACTGACATCATCCAATGTCACATCATTTCTTACATCAACCATCTGCCACTTTTTGAAATGATTAAAAGTTTATTTATTATCATCATTAATTAACAGTATGGCGGAGATGTCTATACTTACAAATATTTACTTATTTTAAATTAGTCTAATTACCTTAGAAAATAATATTAAAAAATAATATTTAAATTAAATGCACACCTTAGTTTATTTTGAGCCTTTGAGTTCTTCAGGAGCCTTCAAGGGCTCTTCGGGAGCCTTCAGGAGCTCTCAGGAGCTTTGGAATTACATGAGTTGAGAACCTTTGAGATCGTCATGATTTTCAGGAGTACTTCAGGAGTCTTCAAGAGCTCTCATGAGCTTTGGAACTTCAGGAGTCATTAGGATCTATTGAGCCAAATAGAGTCTTTAGAGTCTTCAATCTTTAGGAGCCTTCATGAGCTTTTTCGAGTTCTTCAGGAGCCTTCAGGAGTTAACTTAGATAGACTGCCATTTGCTAGTTTTCAGTCATCCTTTTTTTCTAAAAAAAATCTGAAAGCAAACCTCCATTTGCTGGTTTTCAATTTACCTTGTTTATTCATGCCTTCCTAAAAGGTTTAGAGACTTTCTCTCATGGAATAAATATATTCCATGAGAAAATGTTCAATTCTGTGTTGTAGATCATCTAAAAATTCTTCCTTTGATGCAGGCATATGATAAGTTTTTAGATGATGACCATTCACTAGCATAACTCTATTTTCTCCATCAATTGGTATTAATTGATCAACTCCATTTTCAAATATTTGATCTATCTCATAGGGTCCTAACCATCTTGTATGGAACTTCCCCTTAAACTCTTCAAATCTAGAGTTAAATAATAACACCCAATCCCTTGCTTTGAACTTTCTAGACATAATATGTTTATCATGTCATTCCTTCCTTTGCTTTTGAATCACCTTTGTATGTTGAAGTGCCTTCATTCTCATTTCATGAAGTCTATTAAGCTACAAAATTATGCTTTTCTTTGCTTCTAGTAGATCAATTCCAATTTCTATTGTTGTCTTCAATGTTTTTAATTTAAATTCAATTGGCATAACTGGTTTCTTTCCATACTGGTATTATAGGACCACACTACTTCATCCAACCTATCTACCCAGTCTATCTTCTTCAATGAAACTATTTTTGTCAAAAGATTCTCTAATTATTTTTTAGTAACCTCCACTTGTCCATTCGCCTAAGGGTGATATGGTGAAGATTTTTTATGATTCATCTGGTATTTCTGCAAAAAATGCTTCCATCATTATTGATACAAACTATGGTCCTTGGTCTGAAACAATTTCTCTAGGTGCACCAAATCTCTGTAGAATTTTCTTGTACAAAAAATCTGCAACCTTATCTTCAGTTGCTACTAGTAATGCCTCCACCTTAGCCCATTTTGTTGTATAATCAATACAAACAAGGATGTAACATTTCCCTCTTGAAGGTGGATCGACAGGTCCTACAAAATCAATGTCCCATTTTTCAAATGGTTCCAGAGCTATTTGTGGTTGAAACAACATCTCCATGGTTGGCGTGGGTCTTCCCATCCTCTAGAATTCATCACAGTGTTTGACAGAGAATGAAACATCCTTTGTCATTGATGGCCAAAAGTAGCCAGCTCCTAAGATTTTGTGAATTGTTCTCACTACTGAATGGTGTCCTCCTGCAGGTTCATGATGGCAAGCGTGCAGTACATCATAAAAATATAACTCAGATACACATCTATGCAAAACATGGTTAGGGCACAATTTAAACAAAAGAGCATTAATCCACTAAAATCTAGAACTTTCACAAATTAACCTCTTTTTTTGTTTCTGACTAAAGTGACTTGGACATTTTCCTATTACAAGGTAATTTTCCAAATTAGCAAACCATGGTGGATGAATTGATATAGAAAATAGATGTTCATCTGGAAATGTATCATCCACTAGTTCTTGATTATCTCGTGAAACAATTCTGGAAAGAAAGTCAGTAACAATATTGTCTCTCAATGATAGTAACATCAAATTCCTACAACAACAGTAACCATCTAATGATAGGTCCACCTATTACAACCTTGTTCATCAAATATCTAATTGCAACATGGTCTGTATATATGTAAACTTTGTAACTTGTAATATAATGCCTAAATTTGTTCATTGCATATACTACAACTAAAAATTCCTTTTATGTTGTATAATTTCTTTTTGCAAGATTTAAATTTTTACTAACATAATAAATTGCATGCATATCATCATTGTCATCATTTTGTCCTAACACTGCTCCAATAGCTAGATTGGATGCATCTGCATGTATGTGAAATGACTCTCCCCAAATAGGTCCTTTAATGATTGGAGAAGTTGTTAAGGTTATTTTGATTGTCTCAAAATATTTTTGACAATATTCAATCTATACAAACTCCTCTTCTTTCTTGAGTAGGGTAAACAGTGGTGATGCAATTTTACTAAATCCTTCTATAAATCTTCTATAATACCCAACATGGCCAAGAAAACTTTGAACTCTTGTTTGCTTCTTAGGGATTTCAATGTTCTGTATGATCTCAACTTTCTTGGGATCAACCTTTATCCCCCTTTTGAGATGTGATGTCCCAGAACAATGCCCTCAATCATCATAATGGAACTTTTTCATGGTTGAGTAATAATTTGTGATCCTTACATCTTTGTAAGAACTTTTCTAAGTTTTGGAGTGCCTCATCAAATGTTTTGGCATGGACTGTAAAATCATCCATATAAATTTCAACACAAGAAGTGGTGAAGTCTGCAAAAATGGCTAGCACTACTCTGAAATGTGGCAGGTGCATTACATAGTCCAAATGGTAAGACTGTATATGCGTATGTGCCCCAAGGACAAGTAAAGGTAGTTTTGTCTTGATCTTCAGGGGCTACTTGGATCTGGTTATATCCTCTGAAGCCATCAAGAAAAGAGAAGTAGTTGTTACCTAGTAGGTTATCTAGTACCTGATCGATGAATGACATGGGAAATGGTATTTCTTTGTGGCTTTATTCAATTCTAGATAATCTATGAACACCCACCATTCACCATTCTTCTTTGGAACAATAACTAGTGGAGAAACTCACTGACTGTCAGAGATTGGTAGATGAACCCTACTTTGAGTAGCTTCTCTATTTATTTTTTAACAATGTCATGAAGAACATGATTAATATGTTGTTGTCCTTATCTGATTGTTCTTACATCTTTGTATAAATGTGGTGACTACAAATCGAAGGATGGATTCCTCTCATATCAGTATACTCCTAGGAAAAATGCTTTTGTGTGTTTTTCTAGAATTTCTTTCAATTCTTCTTCCTGAGTTGGGGATAAAGATTAATTTATATTGAGAGGTTTATCTCCAACTACGGTAATCTCTTTGGTGTCCTTGGTGGAATCTATTATTTCTCAACAAGAGTATTTAGAGGACAAGAGTGTTCTCCATGTAATGTTGTTTGAAAGTTTTCTTTTTCAGTTTTTGAAGTTAACTCTTGTTCTTCTCATGATTGAACATGTTTAGTTATAGTAACCATGGCTAACTCTACAATACCATCACCTTCCGACTCTAAATCTTCATCCACCCAAAGTTGAGTGTTTGGTTGAATTGACAGTTGTGTTGGTGGGTAGATTGAAAATTATTTTTCTTTTTGACCATTTGATATGATCATGCTTCCAGATCTACAATCAATTAAAGCAACAATAATAGCCAACCATGGTCTACCTAAGATAATTGGATATCCATAATATTTCTTTCTGGCTTTAAGAACCAAAAATTCAACTGGATAATCCCATGTGTCTATGGTAACCATGATCTCTTCTATTATACCCTCTGGTTTTGTGGTAGATTGGTCAGCTAACTGTAGAATAGTTGTTGTTGGTTGAATAGTTGTCATCCCAAGTTTGTGTATTGTATCAGACGTGATAACATTTATGGCAGCTCCTAAATCAATTAGAACATTTGATAATTCAATTCCATCAATACTCAGTGTTATTATAGGGATACTAGGATCATTATATTTCTGTGGAAGTAGTCTTCCTGATAACACATCAGTAATTTTTGTCCCTACTTGAATTGTTGAAGGAATTTTCTTTTTCCTTCCTAGAGTTTTCATGCAAAGGGATTTAACTAATTGATTTATTTCTGGTATATCTTTGATTGCCTATAACAATGGTATCTCAATGTTAATCTTTTTCAATTCTCTAAGAAGTTGAGAATCAACTACATTCATGTGATTAGGTGGAGGGATTTCAAGAGCGATTTTATCTTCCTTCAATCTCTCAGGGTAGGGAGCTTGAATGACAGTTTGTTCTTCCTCCAAGGTTTTTTTTTTAGTTGAATTTTCATTTTCTTCCCCTCTTTCTTGAATTGTCTCTACTGGTGTAGTTTGCAAAGTTTGATTTCTCAACTATATGTCATTAACATCAATAACATTGACATTAGGGGAATTTGCATCATTACATGTGTTTCTTGGATTGGCAATTGGTTGAGCTGGCAGTTGAGGTTGGTTCAGCTGATCATTGGGAGGATTAGGGGCATTAAGTGTTGGAGGCATTTGTCCCTAGGGGAATTTTTGTCCCTGATTTTGGTATGGTTGGAATTGGTTTTGATTCTATTGCCATGAGGACTGATTGGCTTGCCACTGTGGCTACTGGTTAGCTTGCCATTGTGGTTGATTCCAATAAGTAGGTGGTTGATATTGAGGGGTCCATTGGTTCTAGTTTTTCCAAGGGTTTTGATTCCAGTTTGATGTGGAATTATATTGTCTCTAATTACAATTGTACCCTAAGTTTTGAAGCCTTTGACCAACATAGTTCAACTCTTCTTCAATTGCTGGTGGTTTCTTCAGATTTCTTTTTATGCCATCCAAAAGATTACAGGAACCTGTTGGGTGTGGTTTTTCACAAATCTCACAAATATCAACTTGATTTAATGGAAAATATCTCAAAAGGGGCTTTCCCCTACACTTGGAGCAATAAATTGACAATGGTTCAGTGCTCTTCCTATCCCCTTGCATGTTGAGATGCAAAAGAAAATCAGTCTTCATGTTTGCTAATTCCTCCATTACCTCTGATACATCAGTGGTATTAGCCTTGTTTCGTCTAGAGTTTCTAGTCCCCACTCTAGTTCTAGAGTAGTTCCTATAGATATCCACAATGTCATCCAAGTAAAGCTTGTTAATGTCTCCCTTTCTCATTAGATTCAAGGACTCTCTTGACTCATCATCAATCCCTCTTAGGAATTTTTTTTTGTTGATTTCATTATCCAACCCATTAGTACACCTTTGATGCACAAATTGGAACCTATCAGCATAGTCTTCCAAACTTTCGTCCTCTAATTGCCTCATTTGAAACAATTCCTCCTTCATATCCCTTACTCAACAGTAATCTTGGTATTTGTCCAAGAATTCGGTTTCCATTTGCAGTCAAATTCTAATTGTTCCTGATCCTAAACCCATGAACCATCTTAAAGTTGATTCTTTCAAAGTAGAAGGAAACAACTTCAACTTCTGATAATCAGTTGCATAATCATAGGTTGGCATAAAATTTTGAATTCAAATAGGAATTGATCAGGGTCTTTTGAAGTCTCTCCCCTAAGGTAGGTAGAACCGAGGGTGAAATGTTCTTAATAGGAGGTTCATCAAATCGTCTTTCAAGATTGATAGGATTTGAAAAGGTCCTATTTTCTAGGGGATGTACTAGTTGGTCACCCATTTCTTCTCCTGGAAATGGATTTTTGTTTTCTTCTTGATTTTCATTTAGATGTTCCTAATTATTTTCTTGATTTTCGATCTGGTATTGTTGAACGTCTTGTTCTTGATCAAAATCAATAATTCTTCAAAAATCAACATTTCTTAGAAGAAACCTTCCTAGAGGGTCTCTGTTTCACCTCATCCACAATTCAAATCTCTCTTCCTTATCAACACTAAGGCTTCACACTAAATAGCCAAATATTTTAAGTATCCCTGGCAACAGTGCTAAAAATGATGGGCAAGGTTGTTGATGTCACAACTTGCATCATTTAATCAATTATTTATCGAACTGGGTGTGTCTTAGAGCAATATGCGATAAGGATAGTTGTCATGGATTCTTTGGGGGGTTTTTCACTATAAACAATGAATTCAGGTATCAATTTTCCTACCTTAGGAGCTTTCAAGAGCTTTTAGGAGCTAAACTATAGCAACTAATTCTTAAGGTTTAATTCTATCTTATTTTCTAATTTAAAACTTTGTTGAATTATTTTCGACTTTATTGAACTTGATTCAGACCAATTCATGGAGACAACTAATGATTACTTTAATCCTTAATCTAAAACACAAAATCCAAATTAATTATATTTTGCTTCTAATAGAAATCCATAATTAATTGCTAGAAATTAAACACTATTTTAAGAATAGAAATGAATTGCAAGGAAATGACGATTAATCTAGAAAACATAAAGACTAATATCCATGAACAGATTTTCAACAAACTCCAACTTCATCTTTCCATAAGTTCCTATCATCGCTTCTAATGAAACTTAATAAATAAATACCAAACTTAACTACTTCGAACAACATCTAAATCCAATTAATCTGATAAACCTTATAATGATTCCAACAACTTAATCTAACCATAATAAACTGAAACTTGAAAGGTAATTCGAGCAGAAGTAACTATCCAGAATTAACATTCACTAAGTCAAAAAGTGATTTAACTTAACAATTCAGAATCAACATCTACTTCATATTGGATACAAATGAATTAGAAATAGCATAACTTAACAAAATACCAACACAAGATCATTCCAAAGGTTGAGCGGGCCCTACTCTTCATCAGGTAAGATCCCTTAACACAGTGATTGAATTAACTCCTTGCTTTCATTCTCATTGATCAAAAGTAGAACGCAGAACAAAGTATTGTTGTGGAATTACATAAATCTTATTGAAATTATCTAACTCCTAACTAAAACTAAAACATGGATATTTATAACAATATCCTTATTAGATTTCTAACATGGCGTTAACTACCAATACTTAAGGAAATCAAACTAAAGATTACAATCAAACTAAAATAGAAATGAAACTGGACTAAAGAGAACTATGCCAGATTGGCACTGGAGGTAGAAGTTCCATAACTGACTAGAAATAAGTCAATTTGGACTTGAGTTACTCATAATCTACCAGGGCCCATCTATGGCGTATTCATCCATCATGATTTAAACAGAGAGTTCAACCACTTCATCAATCTTTAAAATACCCTGTTCAAAACCCTTAAGAAAAGGATAACAATTATGGTAGTAAAAGATCAATGCAACATAATTATCTCATTCAATAACATCATAAAGTAACACATTTAATCATAAATCATTACTTCAAATATATCCACTAATTTAGCTAAACATAAAGAAAAATAATTAAATATGTTAATCTATAATCCATCGCCAGTCATGTCAATTAACAAAAATAACAAGTCTTTTAAACATAAAATGTTTTAAATGAAAGTATTCCAAGTCTCTCATCACATGGATTTGGTTGCAAGACATTTCTAGTAGGTTTTTATCTTGGGATGTGTGGTACACATATTTGGAATTAATTTGTGCATTTTTAGGCTAGGGTTTCCTTTCTAATCACATGCCCTATCTCTTCCCTATGACCTTCAGATGAATAAGAGGCACTTTTGTTCTCATTGTAATGTTTCTTCCTATTTTTAGTAGAAACCATAGATTGATGCATTTTGCAACTATAAACATATTTATTCCTTTCTATTAATGAGAATTGTCATTTTACCTCTTCTCTCATTTGGATATGTTGTGTATATCTCTCTTACCTTCATGTCTAAACACATTTGTTCCCCATTTTCTATGCCTATTTTTTGTGTTAGCCTTTTTTGTAGGCGTTAATTTTGAATCTTTATTTCCTTATAATATTTTGTTAACCCCTAACCTCCATATATACCCCTGGAAATTAGTAGAATAGATAATTGTGCAAGTCATCTAACTACTTTCATTGTTGCATTATGTTGTTCTAATCAGGAAGAAACAACTCTATTTTAGATGTATCACATCCTTTTCACTTTTTATGCAATTATTTCTCTCCATTTTCTCTTTGAGATAGTAGAATATGACTACTAATATGATTTCATATGTTGAGTTGGACCAACATATCTATTGGAACACAACTATCTACTAAGAGGGGGGTGAATTAGTAGATAAATTAAAACTAGTTCTTTAATACTTTTAAACTAACAAAAAAGTATATGTAGAAAAAATAAACATGCACACAAGCACATATAACACCAAATATGTGTGGAAAACCTAATATGGGAAAAACCACAATGAGAATAGCTACTACAACCTACTATCCTAATCTAGAATAGAACCTCATTGTTTACAAAGTTTAAGGGTAGCAACATTAAGGAGACACCAATCCCTTGATTTAAGAGCACCTACTCCCTACTCAGAGCTCCAACTCATTTTTCTGATGGAACCAACCAATTATAATTACAATTAGGATTTTTGGAGCTACAAGCTCTAGATTACATATGATTCATAAATGAATCCAATTATGTGTTACAAACTTAGTCTGCAGCTACTCAAACTTTGATTTTCCTATTTGCAAGAATTCTCTCTACTACTACTATCTCATCAACTCATATCTCTACTATGATCTTCTCCCCTTACATTGATCTATTTCACACCTCTACTATTTTGAATGCATACCCTATATTTTTTTTTGTTTTATAGTCTAGTACTCTTTTTGCAACATTCACAACAACACTCCACTCATTTCTAATAGATTCATCTCTTCTTTTCTTCACTAGCAAGCATTCTTTCCTCAAGCCATGCACCACCAACTTGATTGACTAATTTTTCTATATTTAGAATATGGAAAATCTAGGGTTTCATACAAATTAAATAACATTCCTAGCATGATTTGATCTAAAACTAATTTTGTAGGAAACTAATCTTTCATGTTGCTAACCATACCTCTCAAACACCAATTAAAAATATAGTTGGATTGGTTACAACAATTACTTCCATTCCCTATAGTTGCTTCCATTTTTTACTCCGCATTTTCTGTCATTTTCCACCACCTTTCCATTAAGAGAATCCAACTTTAAATTTTATCCATTGATCTCCAACTTTGCGCCATGATCTAGTGTTGCCATATAGCATTTCCACTAAGCCAAAACGAGGACCCACTATCTTCTTCATGGAGTATCAAAAACCATCCAATATTCAATATCCATTGTCCATCATTAGATCATCACAAGCTTCAAGCCTAGCACACTTTACTTAGTGCTATAGTCTCAGTCCCATTTGGACACTTGTCACATTTCCACACTTCTACGGTTGACTATTGATGTCATTTTCTTAGAAGTACAAGTGCATAGGAGCCACTCACTAGTTAATCACCAAATCTCAACCATTGATCATGTTTGATCAAATATTTTTTTCCCATACTTAGGAAAGATCAAAGCCCAAATTACTCACCATCCTGGTGATACCTAGGTTGAGGGGCTAGTAGTAGGATGACCCGAAGAGCTTAAGTTATAACTTAAGTGGCCGATAACATCCAATAGATAATCAATGAAGAAATATAAAACTTATGTAGCACCTTGAATAAACCCTTTAGGGTTTATCTGCATCTGCTAAACCCTAATAATAGCTAAGAGTAGATATAATTCAATTTTGAGCTCACTACTTATCTTTTGATCATGTAAATTATTATTGGAAGTTGGAAGTCTATCATTGATGATGCAGTTTGGAAACATGAGCATAAAGTGTATATATATTGCATGATCTAGTTTCTTCATTGATTTCAACATTGTTATGATCATCCTAGCATATTTTGGAAGCATTTGTGATGACATATGTACAAATAAAGTTGGTCCAAAAAAGTATGGATTATTACAAAATCGGCTAAGTATTTCCTTTAATAGTTTTGTGATTCAGTGTGTCAGTTTTTGGGTCCACACTTCACCACAAGTTGGTATAACCTTTTGTAATTATAAATATAGTTTTGAGTTCATCAGATGTATCCATATTCAATATTTTTTGACTTTCTGTGAAGTTTCTTGAAAGATATGAATGACAGTGATCGGCCTTGTATATCACAGTTACTTTTTGTATAGTGTATCAGTATGGGAGATTCCACATTTCTTCGTGGATAACTATTTTATTTTTGATAATGAAGATAAGCTAATAGATTTCAATTGAATGGGAAGTTGAAGGATGATCATTCCTTAAAGTTTCAGATTTGGAAATTTGCATTTACACTTGAAGAGTTTGCATATAGATCTATTTTTTGGCTGACCTAACATGTTTGATGTTTTATGAAGGACAAGCAAGTAACTTTATCTTATGTGGGATTTATATTAGGTCCATTCCAACTTATCTTTATGTAAATTGAATTTTAGATTAAGGAATGAAGTGTGGATCAAATTTTTTGAGGACAACATGCTTAATTATGTGTATTACTTCTAATTAGGCTAACCAAATTGAAGTTACACTTGATATATATATATAAGATTAATTTCAAAGTTTGTGTTCGGATGCAAGTGTGGATGTATTATGTGAAGATAGTAGAGTAGATTATATGTGAGTGTTGAAAATAAATATGACATGTATGGTGGTTCACCTACATGTGTGTGATATAGTATTAAGCAGATTGTGAACATAGCATAGTATTGATTCAAATTAGTGTGGAGATCATTGTGTACTTCATTGGAACTACAATCCAACATATGATAGATGTTATTATATTAGTTCAAATAGGAAATATTTCCAACCCCTCTTTGTTCTTTCTCTGTGGGTTGTGAGCCTTTTTGGATAGTGTGTCTTGGAAAGTAGCCTTTCTGTAATATCTTATATCTAGATATAATGTATTGTGACCTAACCCTCACTATGGTTTTCCCATTTTGGGTTTTCCACATAAAAAAAAATGGTGTTCATGTGTCATGTGATTTTGTGGATGTATTCATGATTTCATTCATCATTGCAATTATATTTATTTTGATAATTGGATGGATTATGATTAATTGGTTTAAAGGAATAATGATTCAGCCCCACCCTCTCAATATTCTAGATGTTCAAAAACTGGTATAAGACCTTGGATCCCTAGAAGGAGCTTAACCAATTTGGGAAGATCTTGGAGGTTGAATACATGGATGATAGAAAGTATCCTACTCCTCTAGAAGAAATTTCAGCCATTGGATACATAGAAGAAGATTGCATGTTAGAAAAATATGAGAATTCAAAGCTTCTCTTGAAGATGTTAACATAGTTGAAAATGAGAATAGAGATCTAAAGGAAAATATAAAAGAGGCAAATGAGTGCATAAAAAATTTGAGAGAACAGATTAGGAAATTTAGAGAAAGGCATAAGAGATTCAATAAGAAAGTAAGGTAATCACATGAAGATATCACCAGATTAAGAGTACAAGTGGAAGAAAAGAAAAGAATTAAGAAATTTCTAAATATAAAGATAAAAAGAAAGAATGATGAGTGCACTAGAATTGAACATGAAGTGGTAAACCTAAGATTAGATTTGGAAAAAAAGAAAGAATTCATGAGGACAAATTTAAGACAATTTATATGATGCTTGATGAGTTGATTGCATGATAAAAAGAATCTAAAGATAAAAGTGGTTTGGGACTTGAAAAATAAGAAATCTCTAAAGCAAATCAAACATCTAATGCAAAGAAAATCAGTGAACTAGAGAAAGTTGTGGTCAAGAGGAACTATGTAAAGTTCTAGAATCAAAGAAGCAATGGTAGAAGACCCCCTATTAGACAATCAAATGATCACAGGTACCAATCCTTCAATGGTTTCTATTATTTTTGCAAGAAATTTGGACATAAAGAAAATAAATGCAGAATTCAGATGATGAATATATATAACAATGGTTGAATGATTCAATCATTTAATGGTTACTACTATGCATGCTATGGATTTGGACATAAGGCTAATCAATGTAGATTAAAAAAAAATGGAAGAAATAATTCTGAAATAAATATCACATGCAACAATTGTAGAAGGACAAGACATATTGCTAAATTCTATAGAAATAAAGGCACAAGGAAGAATGATCCGATGAAGAAAGATGAACCAGTCAAGGAGATTGATTCAAATGAAGTGAAAAAAGAAATGGAAAAGATATGGAGAAATAAAGAAGAAAATGAGGATAAATTAGAATCTATACCAATCTTTGATGCAGATGGTTCCTCTAGTAACTAATCCTAGAGCTATGGCTTAGGGGGAGCTTTACTGAAAATCATATAACCCCCTTCCGATATGATGTATCATGGCTTGGAACAAAGATATAAGATGGATATTAATAGTATGAATCTTTTGGTAAAAAGTGAAAGAAAATATTCTAATGCAGAAATTTATGGAGCTTTTGAAAGTTGATTATGCATACAAAGTTTTGAACTTTACTAGCTTTTTGTCTTAAGCATTTATTTCTGAAATGGGTCAAATAAAAATGTTAAAAGCATGCTTGGGAAGAAAAAATCATTTCAATATAAGCATTCAAAGGGGAAGAGAAGAGTTGAAGAAGAAATTGAATGGTTCAACGCATCTCCTGGTGCTGAACATCAAAACCCTAAGTTTGTTGAGCTGAATAAGAGGTATTTTGGGATTCCTACATATTATAGTCTTCCAAAAATTTTATTTGAAAGTAATTTAAATGAAATGGAGGCACCAAAGGTTGTAGACATCTAATAGAGATCGTAACTTGATATTAAAAGATATACTACCAAAGTTTTGCTAGAAGATCCCTTAGGTGCATTCTCTCGCACTCCCTATGGGGTTTTACCAATTGGGGACATTAAAGCATATATTCATGGGAAAATGGAAGAAGTTTCCTCTGGCAGATTATTTATTCTATGGAAAAAATAATTGAAAGAGAATGATGCCACTTTAAAATTAGAATGCAAAGCCCTAAGTGAGAAGATGTTGGATGTATGGTGATTTTTTTTGAAATTTGAAGACAAAGAGAAGTACACCAAAATGGTGCTAAGAAAAAATTATGGTGAATCCATATGGATTGATAGCCTATACATGATAACTAAGGAAGAAATTAGATAAATAACTATTTTGTGGTCCTCTAGACCAGTTCCAAACTAGAAATATGTCAAAGTCAAGGATGAAATGGAAAAGAAATGTGCTACCCTTGATAAAAAAATAACTCACATTAGACTCTATTATAAACTCAACAATCTGGTATGCATCAATGCTCATAGGTCACAAGATTTATCGCCTAAATAGAGACAATGTAGTCTATGCCATTATCATCCACGTGGCACAAGATATGATTGAAAAATATGTTGATTATGACCTTTGTAAATTACTCTGATAATTGTAGAAAATCCTGAAGGAGATCAAGAGGAAGAAGAAGCATACATTCAGGTATGGAACATTGGTAATATGCCCACTTTTCTACTTCTTAAGGGAAGTACCGATGGTTGGTAAATTAAGTTGGAAAATGTAGAACCTATTGTGCATCAGATAAAAAACCATATGAAAAAAAGTGGAGGTTCAAATGCTCAAGATGATTCCCTTGCAACATACTTTGGAGTATTTCAAAGGAGAATGAATGAAAGGATGAGAATTCCTAATATTGTGGTGGTAAGATATTAAAATATATTAACTTTCTTGTCTCCACTAACTTTTTCTTTATGGAAACAATTGAAACTAGTACTATTTGGATCTCAGAACTAGATTATGAAGTGACTAAAGAAAAATATATTAACTATGCAAAAGTTCTTGTAAGTAGCCCCAAAGACCTTAGCAAATCAAGGTTAGAGGATAGGACTAGAGCTGAGATGAGTGTAGAATCTTTTGAAAGGTCTAGAAGGATAGGTAAGAAGAGAAAAAGAAAAAATATCCCTTTGGTTGCAAAGAAAGTTAAGCAAGAAGTTACAGAGCAAAAGGGAACTAATGCTGAAGAAGAAAGAATTCACATAGATGATGCTCAGCATGAGCATGAGACTAGAGCCAAAACCACCTATGCACAAGATATGGATGAAGTGATAAAGGCCTTAAAAGAGATATATCCATGTACAAGTATTGATGCATCATTATTTGCTATGAAAAATCTCAAATTCTTGTTTGATTCTTTCAAGAAATGTGCATTTGGACTAAAAGGACAAGCTAAAATTGAATTAGAGGCAAGGCCTACAAAAAAAAAAACTAGTGGATATCACAAGGAAATGTGCAAGTGCACATCAAAAAGTTACAAAATTCTTGAATGATGTTAAAACTTGTGGGGAAGAAGCACAAAACTTACTTTCATATTGCTTGAAATGGAAAAATTTCACACAAATCATAAAGGATGCCATGAGTTCAATTGAAACAAAAATATCCATTGTAGCATACACTTATGATCTAGTGAAAGATAGAGATAATCTGAATTGGATTGGAATAATGCAACTACATGATAAATTCTTCACCTTGTAGAATTATAGAGAAGAGACAATCAAACAACATGTGAAGCTAATGGACTTAGTGAAGATAAAATATATACCTATCTCAAGTTCCCTTGCCAGTATTGATAAACTCTCAAAGATAAATATCAACCCCAGTACTCTAGAAGAAGGAGAAGAAACTATAATGGAGCTTGAATTACAATACATGACACTTGCAGAAGAAAAAAGGATTTTTTTAGAAGGTAGATTACTTGGCAAGACATTTTTCAGCTCAAAGGGTCAACATCCTCAAGTTGACAATTTTCACTCCTATGCATTTTTCTAAGTTTTCAAAATCCCTTAAGTTGACAATTTTCACTCCTATTGCATGAATAAAGGCATAAAAGTTTTTTTTTGGTTAATTCTCTAAGGGGGAGTTAGCAAATATATCTAAGGGGGAGTATACTAAGTTTTTACACACCCTTTTCCCTTGATGTCAAAGTGGGAGAGATAGTGGAAAATCATTTTGGTCAAAAAATTTGGAGGGAGATACTTGTAGAATACTTGGATACTTGGGAATAATTGGAGAGATATTGAGAAATTTTTTGGGGGAGACAAGTGTTCATTTTTTTTTTTGATATGCATGTTGCCATCAATGACAAAGGGGAAGATTGTTGGAAGTTGGAAGTATGTGATTGATAATGTAGTTTGGAAACATGAGCATGAAGTGTATATATTGCATGATCTAGTGTTGTCATTGATGTCAACATTGTTATTATCATCCTAGCATAGTTTGGAAGCATTTGTGATGACATATGTACAAATAAAGTTGGTCTGAAAAGTATGACTTATCAAGAAATTGGCTAAGTATTTCCTCTGACACTTTTCCATTCAATGCATCTATTTTTGGGTCTGCACTTCACCGCAAGTTGGTATAACCTTATGTGATTATAATTATAGTTTTGAGTTCATCAGATGAAACCAAATTCAATATTTTTTGACATTCTGTGAAGTTTCCCGAAAGATATGAATGATAATGATCAACTCTATGTATCATAGTTACTTTTTGTACAATGTAATAGTATGGGAGATTTCACATTTTTTAGAGGATAACTATTTTGTTCTTAAATTATGAAGATAAGATAATAGATTTCAGTTGAATGGTAATTTGAAGGAATTTTGTGCCTTGAACTCACATGTTTGGCAAATTGGATGTACACTTGAAGAGTTTGTGTTTAGGTCTATTTTTGACCAGCCTAACATGTTTTATGTTTTGTGGAGGACAAGCAAGTAAATTTATCCTATTTCAAATTTATATTAGGTCCATGATGACCTATCTTTATGTAAATTGAATTTTGGATTAAGGTGTGAAGTATGGATAAATTTTTTTGAGGATGGCATGCTTATTTCTATGTGTTTCTTCTAATTAGGCCAACCTAATTGAAGTTACACTTGATATGGATATATATAGAATATTAACTTCAAATTTTGTGTGTGGATGCGAGTTTGGATGTATGATATGGATATAGTAGAGAAGATTATATGCAAGTGTTGAAAAGGAATATGGTATGTATGGTGGTTCACCTACATGTGTGTGATACAGTATTGAGCAGATTGTGAATAGAGAAGACTATTTATTCAAATTAGTGTGGAGACCATTTTATACTTTATTGGAACTATAATTCAACACATGATAGATGATATTATATCAGTTCAAATAGGAATTATTTCCAACCACTATTTGTTCTTTCTTTGTGGGATGTGAGCCTTTTTAGATAATGTATCCTAGTAGTGATCCTTTCTGTAATATCTTATATCTGGATATAATATATTGTGAGCTAACCCTCACTGTGGTTTTTCCCATTTTGGGTTTTCCATGTAAAAATACTCGTGTTCATGTGTCATGCAATTTTGTCGATGTCTTCATGCTTTCATTCATCATTGCAGTTATATTTATTCTAATAATTGGATGGCAAGTCCTGCCACAATAATGGGTTACACTTTTTGGGACATCCTGATTTTTTCCTGAAATCACATATTTTAAGAAAATACAATGATTTATGACTTTAAAGGTTCCATTTAAATTATTTTAATTAAAGAGGGATTGATCAAACCCCCTTAGATCAAACCCCCTTGGATAGAACCTTGTTAGATTTAAACCATACCTATAATCGAGTCTCCTCTACACCTATCAAAATGCTGATAAAAAACCACTTTTGATTTACCTTTTGGGTTATCAAATGAATTCATTTAAAATTTATGTTTTGTAAGCCTATAGCCCTTATTATAAGCTTCCTAAAAAGTATAATTTTAAATATGTTTAATTTGATTATTATATTTATTTTTTATTTCTTGTGAGTGTAGGATTTTTAATGAACATCAAGTTCTTTATTTCACACATACGAAAAAATAGAAAAATAGAGAAAAAAAATTCTAAAAAATACATTTTCCCTAGGTATTGATGTCCTTATTCCAACAAAAAAAGAATAAGTTAATTCAAATGAATACAAACAAAATTATGCTTGTCGAAGTACACCTCTGTCCAAATTATAATTATGCTAACTTGGAAAATTAATTTAAAAAAAAATGTAACAATAAATTATGAAAAAATATCCATCCCCTAGATATTGGTGTGAAATTTTTTTATTTTAAAAATCAGAATTGTATCCTATCTATAAAAAAAGTTACGTGGGCCGAAGTAAACATCACTTTTTAAAAATGTTGATTAGTAGAAAAAATAAGTTATTAAAAATTACATAAAATGATTCACAATTTATTTTTTAATTTAAAAATATATATATAATTAGAATCTACACAAAATATAATTAGAATCTATAAAAAATATCAGTATTCCAGGTGTTCAAAAATCATACCATTGGAATGAGAAACAAAAACCCACATTATATTTTTTGTATGATTTCTCCGTAGACTTTCAAAAATAAACTTTACAAAAACATGTCAATTTTGCATGAAAACTTTGCAACAATTTGTGTTCCTTTATAATATTTACAAAACATGCTCTTCTCTCCATCATACTTCACAAAAAAACTTGTTATAGATCTTGTGTCACCAATAACATCCTGTGATTCCTTTTTGACATTAATCAATAATCTCCCTATCTGATATCACTAAGATATCCTTTTGACATCAATGACAATCAACTTGCCAACAATCTCCCCCTTTATCATTGATGTCAATAAATAAATGCCCTGCACCAATAGAATGCTCTCCACATTCATTGACATTGATAATTTTGTACAACATCCATTCTACTACTTAGGAATATCTCCTTTTTGCTTGAAAATATAGAGCATTTTTCAACTCTCTCCCTCTTTGACAAACAAGGAGCATTTTCAATAGTTCTCCCGCTTAGCAGTCAAGGTTCAACTACCAGAGAATTTGAGCTTCATCTCCCCTTTTGACATCAATGAAAAATAGACTCTTTAGGAAACCATGCTTCTATTGATACCAATTGTGATCTCCCCCTTTGTTTGATACCAATTAGACACAAATTTGTTAGGGACTTCAATTTTCTCCCCCTTTGTCCAAAATTTTCTCCCCCTTTATCAAATAAAGGAGTGTGTCCATTATATCTCCAACCATCAAGTCATTGGAAATTTGTAAAACCAAACATACTTGACTTGAATTCTTCTTCTCGTCTAGGGATGTATAAATTCTCTTATAAAGCTCCTGTTGAAAGAATGAAGAAGGAACCCTTTGATTTGTTGTCATTGATGGCAACATTGTTCGTAAATAGTTTTCATGACACCTTGATTTGGTAATTTGGTCTGGAATTACTCATGTTGTAAGATTAGCTTATGTAACTATCATAGTATGTTGTTTAGGACTACTAAATAAATCTATGATAAATATTTCAGCAATTTTGGTTGATCTGGTTTCAAGTTACAAATGACAAAAGATTGGCTTATAGTTTCTTAGCTTATACAGTGCAAGGTGGTATGAGTTATCTCGTCTGTATTCCTCTAATGTTTGGATTAAAAATCTATAATTATTGGGAGGTTGTTTAGAAGTGTCAACACTACATATATTCTATATGGTGTGTGCTTATATGATTAGATAGATGATTGATGTTAGTTAGATTAGCTTATTTTGTGATTAGGTCTAATTCTAGGATGACCTAATAGTTAATATTGTGCTATGAAGATTAAAATGTATTGTAAATGTTAAAGGGATCTATTTTAGATCTATGCTCACCTAAATTCAAGTTTTGCATTTTTTTTTAGCATGAAGAAGATTTGAATCAAGTTTGGAGCCGACAAGGTGTTTTTGAATCAAAATAGGGCTACATATAATTAGGCCAACCTAATTGATGTATGTAGATGTAATAGCATATATATGTGGAAAACTATTGAGTTCTAAAAGTGGTATGTGTGTGGTATGATGTATGCAAAATTTGATATTGTGTGAACTTGCGAATTTGTAAGATCAGTATAAGGGTGGAATTTTTGTGTATGTTGAGTGACTGCTAAATAGACCCAAATTTTGTATTTAGAGCTTCATTAGAACTGAATTCAACACAAGGTGCATCTTACATCAGTTCACACTTTAGCTATGTAGCCACTTTTTTCTTGCATCTAATTTTAGTTGTGATCCTTATAAGGATAGTGTGTCCTAGCAGTGAGCACTATAATATCTTATAACTGATTATAATATATTGTGATTTGATCCTCACCGTGGTTTTTCCCTTTTTGGTTTTTACCACCTAAAAATCTTGGTTTTCATGTGTTTTGTAGTTTTGTGATCTCTTTCATGTTTCCATTTATAACTACAGTTAGATATGTTTTTATTATTAGTTGGATTATGACTAAATGGATTAATAAAATACTGATTCACCCCCTCTCAGTATTTTGGGTGTTCAACAATTGGTATAAGAGCTTAGTTCGTTTTGAAAAGCCTAACAACTTGAGGAACATCTTGGAGTTTGAAAAAATGGCTAATAAAAGGTGCCATATTCCTTTGGAAGAATTTTTTACAATTGAATATGAAGAAGATGACTACATGTTTGACAAAGAACTTAAAGTTTCTCTCAAGGATCATGATAGAGTTGAAAGTGAGAATAAAAGTTCTAAGGAAAGCCTAGGGAAAGAAAATGGTTGTGTCAGAAATTTGAGAGAACAAATCAAGAATTTCAGAGAAAGACATAAAGAAGTTAATGAACAATTGAGAAAGGAAAATGAAGATATCACTAGACTGAAAGTGCAAATGGAAGAAAAGAAGAGAATTGAGGATTTTTTGAATGCTAAGATACAAAGCAAGACTAATGAAATCAAAAATCATGAACAAGAATTGGTAACTCTAAGAAAAAATCTGGAGAAAGCAAGAGCTCATGAAAATAAATTCAAAATAAGTACTACAATGTTTGATGGACTGATTGCAATTCAAAAGCCTTCTAAGGATAAATGTGGTTTGGGACTTGAAGAAGGACAAATCTCAAAGATAAATCAGAATCCTAACAAGGTGGACAATCAAAATCAGACTTCAGGTAATGGTAGATAGATCAAGAATCAAATTTCAACAATACTGGAAGACCTCCTATTAGACACCTAAATGCTCAAAGGTACCCATATTTTAATGGTTTTTTTTTTTCATGCAAAAAAATTGGACATAAGGCTATAGAATGTACAAGTAGAATGAATTAGAATGTTCAATCCTTTTTCTGGACAATGTTTTGCATGGAATAAATTTGGACATAGAGTTACTGAGTACAAAAGTCATATGATGAATAAATTCAATACTGCTAGAATGTTTCAATCGTTTAATGACCACTATTACACCTGCAATGTATTTGGACATAAGGCTAACTAGTGTAGCTCAAGAATGTGTAGAAGTTAGTTTGGTCAAAAAATGTTGTATGCTATAGCTACAACAAACCTAGACACATTTCAAGGTTTTGTAGAAGAAATAATGGAAGGCAGACTAATCTAGAATAGAGGAATAAACTAGTGAAGGAAGTTGATCCTAGTGAAGTTAAGAAGGAAATGGAAAAGATTTAGAAGAAGAAAGAGGAACCTGAGAGTAAAGATGAATCAAATGCATCTGTACCTACATCTAGTGCAGATAATTCTTTTGAAAACTAAGCCTATGATAGTGCTTAGGGGAGGAGTAGCAAAAAAATCTCACAACCCCCTAGATATATGAGGTGTCAAGTAGTGAGACAAAGAAATATGGTGTAAAATGGTATGCAATTTAGGGTTTATAGTGTATCAGTGAAGTGTTTACCAACTTTTTGGGAATTTGAAGCATTAAATGTGAAATTAGGGAAAATTGGTAATGTATAAAGTGAAATTCTTAGTCATTTTAAATCACTTTTTCACATTTGAAAGAAAGAAGAGAGAATTGAGAAGTGATTGAAGGCAATTCAAAGAAAATTTGTTCAAACCCTAGCTCCTGTTGAGTGTGAAAAAGGTATTTACAACTATCCATTCTTTGTGGGTTTATATTAGAAGTAATTTTAAGAGAATTTGAAGGTAGAATTAAGGATAAAATGGCTACACCAATTGTAGTTGAGATCTATGAAAGACCTAGACCTAAGTTTAAGAGTTTTCCATGGAAAGTTTTTGATAATGACCTTGACGGTGCATTCTCAAAGGTCCCAATTAAGGTTTTTCTTATTGAAGACACAAGAATATATACATTACAAATTGGAAGACTATTATCACCAAGTAATCAAGAATCAATGGTCTAATGAGTTAGCTAGAGATGAATTTTTGGGAAACTAGAGTATGCAAACTTAGTGCGAAAGAAGCTAGAAATTTGGAACTAGTATCCTAACTTTAGCAATGGTCTGGATGCAAAGTATGTGATGATAGCCCTAAGTAGAATGCATGAAAAATTCATGTGGATTGATATGCATAGACTTATTTCAAAGGATGTAATTAAGGATGTGACTAGATTATGTGATACCAGACCCATACTAGTGTTGAAGTTAGTGAAGAATGATGTGATCATGTAGCTAACCAATGCCACATTTGATAGGAGAGCTTTAACAACCAAACCAATCATCAATATTGCACAAAAAATTGGTGGTTCACTCAAGACTAATGCTAATATGATTGAAATATGTCTAAATGAAATTTCCAGAATGCAAAGAATAGATAAAAGTAATGGATTATTAATGCAAAACTAATGAAATGCAAGATGTTTGAAAACACATTGTGATATGTAGAAATATTAAATGCAATATAGAACAAGATAGAAAGGATAAACACAAAGAGTGCACCTAGAAATTGGAAGAGGCTAGAATGAAGACTGAAAATATCTTTGAAATTTTGGAAAATCTAATTTTTTGGCCAATTGGGACACTTACGCCAAGTTAGGCGACTTAGTACCAGATCTGGGAAATTGCTTTGGAGCCCATTTCAGCCAAATGGGTATCCAAATCTAAAGAAACTATTGTCAAACATGTGTAGTGGGAATAAGTCACCACTGATGGTGACTTAGTCCACTTTGGATTTTTCTAAAAATCCGAAAGTGGAAACGGAAGCCCTCAGTCTGCACTTTGTTCTCCAACTGAAATCCAGATTCAAATCTATGAAAACACCTACAAAACATAATATAATTTGGTTTCTAATGGGGAGTTTTCCTTGGTCAAACCCCTAGTTAGTATTTAAATCTTCAAGGAGATAATGAAATATGTTGTAAAACCCTAGCCCTAAGTGCATCTAAGACTAGGAAATTTGAAGCAAGATGCAACCCTGTTCTAACATGCAAGAATAGGATGCATAAATGAAACTAGAATGATATAAGACTCATTCCAAGAGACCCTAAATCGCCTTATAAATGAATCTTAATAACATGCAAACCTTCCTTAGGCTGAAAATAGAGAGAAAATGGAAGATGGAATCACTTAGAAAACAAATCATTAGGCTTGGCTTCATGGCTAGTTGCATCTCCCTAACCTAGAATTCTTCGTGATTCTCCATAGGAATCCATGATCAACCCTTGACAATGCAATATCTTGGACAAAAAGTGATCTCGAAGACCTAAAAAATCCCTAGCTTATTGCCCTAAAGCTTCAAATTTGTTGTAGATAGACTAATAAATCTTCTTGTGAAAGATATTTAACACTTGAATCTTGAATTTGTGTGTTGAAAATGACTAAATGTTGTGAAAAATGCCCTAAAATCTTATATTTATAGGCATCAATACCTAATTATTCATTATTTAGACCTCACAGGCCAACATCCATAAGATATTTGAATTAAGTCAGTTGTTTTCTCGCTCAAAATTAAAAAAATTCCTCAAAAGGGACTAAGTCACCACCTTGGGTGACATAGTCCCATTAGGGGTTTTTTGGGTGGTTTTTCCAGAATTTGAATAATTTGAACATTATTTGTTGGGATTTGTATGATTTGTAGGTGGAATAAGCCTCAAGGTCCAAAATAATGAGTCTTAGGGGCCTATAAATGGTAAGTTTAAGGAATGATTAATGCAAGGGTGCCAAAATAGGTCCAAATTAAGCGTGAAATTTCCTCTTTCTTCAAGAGTATACAATTTTTTGATGTGAGATGAGGTTTCTTAATTTCTAGCCTAGAATAGTGACAACCAACACCTCTAAGCTAATAAAACCACATCAATAAGAGAACACAAATAATGGAGAGAATTAAAAATGCAAAGCATGAAATAAAGCACTCCCTGTCATGATTGATTCACTTCTCTTTCTCTCCTATTTCTCCTTCTTGCAGTGTTTTCCCTTAGATATTTTGCTTCACATATGCAAATACCTACAAAATAGTAAGTAGAAAGTTGGAGACAATTAGTTGTTAAGGTGAAAATGGAGGACAAAGGTTGCTTTTATAGACAACCTTTCGAATAAATGACTGAGATTAATCCTCTAGAAGGATTCTAATATCAATGGTGGAGGATGCATGAGAGGGAGGTTACAAAATGGATGGTTGAGATTGAGTCTCAAAAAGATGCCAAGATCAATGGTCCAGGATTGATGCACCAAGAATATGCTATTCTTGGAGGAATCATGATAGGTATGATGCTTGATAGCTATGATGTCTGATGGCTATGACAACAATGAAGGCTATGATAGGGATTACTGATAGGGAATCTTTGACTAGGTGGTGTGCATAAATAATTTATTCAAAAATGGAGAAAATAGAGGAAAGGGACAAATGGCGAATAAATAATTTATTCAAATTATTTATTTGGAGAAAATAAAAGATGGAGCATTTAATTAAATTAATCAATTTAATTAAATGGGAAGGTGGAAATTAGAGGGGAATTAAATAATTTCAACAATTATTTAATCATAGAAAAATAAAAGGTGGAATAATAATTATTATTATCTGACTATAGAGAAATAATTAAATAAAGGAAAGGGATATATTACCGACACAATTAAATGAATTTAATTGATCAGGATAGAAATGGGAAGGTAAATTAATTAAATAATTAGAATTATTCAATTAATAGAAGAATGTGATCAAGCGCAATTGAATAATTAAAATTATTCAATTATTGAAGGACGGTGATCAAGAAAAATGACACTTGCAAACTTAAGACATTTTTCAGTGTTTACATTTTTCCCCTCTTTGACATAATGTAGTTCATCATATTGTGTCTAAGAATTTCATTGAAGAGATGTTCTAGGATGCCCTGGTGATAGTAGGGTATAGGTATGCCCCCTCATAAAAAATTGACAAATTTTCAAAAAAATCTTAAAAATTTGGAAAATTGTCTTGATAAGACATTTTGAAAGGATGGCCAAGATTGTGATGGTGAAGATAGAATTGATGATCAAGGTCAAAGACAGGGTCAAATTTGAGGTCCAGGGTGTCAAAGGGTGCATCTAGAAGGTAAGGCAGGTAAAAAAACCCTAAATTTGGACCTATAAGGGGCAATTTGAAGTTGAAAAAGGGTCATTTTTCACATTCTTGATTTAGAAATCTTGAGAGCTCAAAGTGATTATACAACAAAAATGTATTCAATTCCAAAGGCTTCCCACCATGCATACAGGATCCTCACACACTGTCGTCTTGAGGGAGTGCCCGCCTCGGTACGTACTATGAACCCATGCTTTAATTATTTTGTTTCTCATGCATTTAGGCTAGGAAATAATTTATTAGAATAACGTGTTGCAAGCCAAGCAACACATCTACTATCGTGTTTGACGCATTCGATAAGCGGTTCGCCGCAATCATCTTGGCGTGATGCAAATGCATAGGGATAGGGAAGGAAATGTTTGTAGTGCAATGCATGAAATTGTGTAACACAAGTGCATTTTTGAGTTGCATATGTGATTGCCAGGAATGATGCAAATGACTTAGTGTGACACATACGTTGTGCAAAATGATGCATTTTTTGGGTTTGTGATGCATTTGTAGTTGCGGGTCAGTTATATTTTATGTGATGCATTAGATAGAAAGTGTGACGCAATTGGCTGATTAAGGATTTTCCCTAGACTAGGAAAGTTTGACTTGGTCAATTTAGGTTTGATAGGTCAAATGAGGGTTTTGGAGTGACGTTATTGGTTGCTTGATGTTTTCAGGTGCATCTCCCTCCCATTTATACATGAGATTCAAGGCCAGATGTGTTCCGACTATGGGACTAGCTAGGTGATGATGAGAAGGGTGTGTTGTTGGAGCTATGATTCTTTTATGTGACATATACGCCCACTATTAGGGAAAATAGGGGCAAGTTGATAGCACTAGTAGAGCGGTGGCACTCAAAGACAAGCAACTTCCATTTTCCCACAGGGGAGGTGACAATCACTCTAGAGGATGTATATAGGATCCTGAGATTACCCATTCACCATGAGAATGTGTGGTATGACCCAACTCAAGGATTACAGGTGTTGTATGAGTATTATGATACTAAAGAGGATTTTGAGCTTAGGATCCAAGGATATGAGATCTGGTGGGAGATCCTGGTGGAGACATTTGACCGATTTTATTGTGTTATGTGTGCACTAATAGCAGGAGTGATGATTCCTGATCATAGAGGCCATGGCTTCCCAGTTGATTGGGGAGAGATGTTGGGGTCGATGATTAGACATAGGACAATCAATGCATGGGGGATGTGTCTTTTGGCGATGTTATATTTCTAGCTACATGACATTGTGTACAAAGAGGGGTAGAGCCTAAGTTGTGGTGTGACTTTGCTTACAATTTGGGCATGGGAACACATAGCTATGTTTTAGCCACTAGTGGTTTGATAGGTGGTGGGCACAACAGCGTATTCTTATCTATATCAGGGGACCTTGACTCAAACACACATCGAAGATGTTGGCTACTGGAGGCACGCCATTGACACACTGGTGAGTTTCATTTGAAGACCACACAGGACATGCTCGATATGGATAGATGAGGATAACCACCTACTTTGGTGCAAACAACCTACATATCTGATCATACAGATAGTAAAAATTCAACACATTGTTGAGATTTACCTACCAGAGAGGGTCTGACAATGGTTTGGAGAGAGGCAGGCAGTTTCGATGGGTAGAGTAGAGTATGGGTGATCATCCCGTGAGGTGCATCCTTGTGGCCCACAGATTTTAGTCACCACGGCTGAGCAAGAGATAGATGCCTTATAGGCCTTGGATTGGGAGTGGTGGGGAGGAGATGCTAATGTGGGCACCACACCAGAGTATGATGACTGGTGGTGGATTCATAGGCCCATTCCACTTAATGATCCACAACAACTAGCACCAATAGAGCATAGAGTTAGGGGTGTGAGAGGTCGATGAGGAGGTAGAGGTGGGATGGGTAGAGGAGACAGAGGAGGAGGAGATAGAGGAGGAGGAGGGGATGATGAGGGTGATGAAGGAGGAGGATGAGGAGGGACAAAGGCGACAGGAGGGTAGGCAACTGCCACCCATCCGAGAGGAGGCAGAGATGGAGGAGGATTGTCTACAGGTCAAGGTAGCAGTAGAGGTACTAGTAAATGTTAGGGAGAAGAATGTAGAGGTTCCTGTAGTTGAGGTTGCACAACTAGAGGCTATGGAGATCGAGGGACATGGGGATGGAGGACATGTAGGAGGAGAGGAGGAGGAATATATCAACGAGGCAGAGTGGATTCTCCATGAGAGGATCATCATGGGTGATAAGGAGATGCTAGAGGAGGTGGGAACTAGAGAGGAAGAGGGGTCACTAGAGCAGAGGATACCCCCACTACAAGTTTGGGTGCAGGTCCTAGAGGCACAATTGAGGATAGTGACTGCTGAGAGGGATGACCTTAAGGTTGAGAGGGATTCCTTTTAGGTAGAGATGGACCTAGCAATGAATAGGAAGCACCGAGAAAAGAAGTGGATTATTGATTTTATAGCCACATGCAGTGGATTAGTGGTTGATATTGCACGAGAGAGGTTTGTATGAGAGGGTTGTGCCACCAGAGAAGAGGGAGCCTAGCTTTTCACACGTGGAGACCAGTAGATCACAAGGCAGGACATGTAGTCAATGGTCACATAGTAGGACAAGGGGTGAGACTTCAGATGCTAGGCAGGCCACCCCATATGATATACCTCTCACCACAGGGCATAGGACTACAGGGGCTGGAGATGAGGGTAGTTCTAGATAGATTATCTCTAGCATTTATCATGTTATTATATAAACTCTTATACACTTGATTATCGAGCCTGTGAGCTCCATTTTATTTATGCACCATGACATTGTACCTATGATACATGATTTTGAGCAATATATATGATATGATTTTGGCAACAATTGATGATATGTATTATGATGTGTTTATGCATTTATGATGACATACTATGTGATGCATGCTTATGTGGTTGTTTATGCATGTTCATGTACTGATTTGCAATATGATGGATGATTATGCATGTATGATTATGATATTTTTTGATGAAAATTTGAAGTGCCCATATTGAAAATTTTTCCTTTGCACATTTAGAAGTGCACCTGAAAAATCTACCCAAGTGACCTAATTTGGAGGGTCATAATTTGGAGTCTGTTGATTTTCAAGCCAAACCCCTTAGTGAACATACTCATGTGATATATTTGAACATGCATGTCATTTTTTAGCTTCCTATGATGAGTTTTGATAGTGTTTTGAAAGGCGAAGCTGGAGGGTTTTGGCACTTTTTTGCTATTTGTGAACTTTCAATTTTGCGAAGTGGCCTCCCATTCGAGTTAATATTTCACAACTGAATGATTTTCAAGACAAAAGGATTATTGTTCTCCATTATCCCTACATTCATATGCTCCTTGGTCCAGTTTCAGAGCCTCATGATCTGTTTTTCTATTTTTTTGAGATCAAAAGCAAATGCAGTTTGTTTTGATTTTACATCTGCATTTTTGACATTTTCGAGGTGGTCAACTTTGACCGCTAATATCTCGTGAAGAATAATGATTGAAGGAAAGCCATTTTGCACACATAATTAGTGTACCTAAATGAGCTTCTTTTTTCCAATGGAAGCCTCCCAGAAGATGGTTTTATATTTTTCAAAGTAGTGACTTGGTGAGCTTTAATTGGTGTTGAACAGGTGCAATTGCAGAAATGCCTGAGTAAGCAACTTGATCAATTAATATCTTTCACCTTGAGATTGCTTTTGCCAATTCATTTGTTTCAATGCATTCTTGGGTCAAATTTCTACATGTTTGTTCAATTTTGTGCCTCTAGGATAAGTTTTGATGGGTTATTTAATTACTTTATGATCGCAACATGGCCAAAAATGGTGTTCTGAAAAGTGTCAAATTTTGCAACTCTAATGACAACCCATTTCTTGTTTTGATCTAAAACCTCTACAACTCCATTTCCATCAAAAATGAAGGTCATTTGATTCATTATTTTAATGCATTTTGAGTGTGGTAAACACGTCTCGAGGGCCAGTTTACAAAGGAGGTACTTGAATTTTAAAGGGTAGGAAAATTTTGAGGAAATGGGTTTTCTCTAAATAATTGATGATGCTCCTATGGAATTTTTTTCCAAGGTTCTCCAACCGTGTATTTTCATTCATGGCAGGGACATCGCCCATCGCTGGATGTTCTTTGTTTTCCTCTTGCATAACGCATGATGAGTGATGGCGTATGTTCCCCATAGCCCATTGCTAGTTAGTTTTTATTTTCTCCCACTAGATGAGCAACAAGCAATGCTTTTTTTTAGTTTCATTGGGCATCGCCAGTTTCCTTGTGCCTTTTTCATTTTAACGAGCGATGGGCGATGTGCTTGCTAGGGAAAGAGTTTGGTGGGCCCGTGAAAGGCTTAAATTGAATAGGTAAATATGAAATATTTGAAGCCCTCACAATTTTAAAGTAAAAACTTTAAAATGTAAAGGTGATAATACAAAAGCACAGGTAAGATTTTGATTTTTTTCCCAATAAAGTGATTTCAAAATTTCACTTTTAAAATGCCTTGGCTGAAATATAAAGGAAGATGATAAATTTTACCCAAGGAAAATGTTAAAGGGAAAATGTTTTAAATAAAATATTTAAAACATTATGGGCACCAGGGAAAATAAAAAGGTAAAGGTCTCCGTCATAAAGTGAAGAATTATTTTCCATCACTCATTGCGAGTTTCGTTTACATTCTCCTTTTCCAACCCCCGATGCCTGATGTGTATGTTGGAGGTAGCCTATGGTGGGCCCTATAGAGCATGTTGAAGGAAACATATTATAAAGAGTAAATGCCCGATGGAAATATTTAAAAAAAAAAATCCCCCTTAGCATTTAAAATGCAATTTCTTTTAAAAGAAAAGCACTGTAAATATTTGTGAGGGCATGATTGGTTTGAAAAGTAAAACTTTTAAAACAAATAGTGAACGGTAGTAAAGGTGTGAGTGAAATATTTTACCCAGATGAATTTTAAAAAATTCCTTCACTTTTTTAGTGCACGGGTAAATCTTGTGTTCCCAATAATGTTTTCACCAATAAGATGAAAGTTCTAAATATTGTTGGGCACATTTTGAAGAGGGCATTGGTAAAGTGAATAATAAATTTACTTTATGAACAAGGATATTTTTGCTTGGAAATAAAATAAGAGTGTAGTTACAAAAATAAAAGGGCAAGTGGAATAAAAGCATTTTTATGGATGAACAAAGTCATTTTCTGTAGAATAAATAGTGATTTTTCATGGGCAGGAAAAATTGGCTATTGAAGAATCAAGGTGAATGAATGCAAATGTAGAGGAAAAGTTTGTTGCTACAAAGGAGGAGAGAAGAGAGAGGATTTTCAATTTTCTTGTTGAAGATTAGATGGAGATCAATCTGCCAGTTGTTAACTGTGGATGCATTTTAAGGCTGCTTCTTCTCTTTTATCTTCTCGTTCTCTTCTCATTGTAAGGATTCAATTTTGAAGTCTTTGGAGGTCTGGGTAGAAATTGCTCAAATTTGAAGCATACTGTAAAAGATGTAAATGAATGGAATAGTACATTGTCTTGGTTAGGGGTTATATGTGACAATCTTAAATGAGTTTCATAAAGTTACTAATATTGAAGCATATTTTAATTATGAGACAATACTCTCCTCTGCATCCTCTTTTACAAATTATAAAAGAAAACATCAAGGTCTTTTCATTTATCTTTAATGGTTCAATTGAATGTATGGCTATGTTTTGGTTTTAACTCAAAGAGTTAATTAAATGCTTGAGAGGATTCACAGATTTGTAAAGAATTGCATAGGATTTCATAAGTTTTGTTTTAGGCATAGTGAGTTCTCATATTGCAAAGCATTATGATAATAGTCCACATGTTTTTGAATTCAGTAGCTGATATATTACTGGTTGTTGCATATCTCACTCCATTTTCCCAATTGATGAAGCACTGGTCCATTTGTGAACAATAATGAAACAATTGAGTTGATAATACTCCAGATTGGGGATTCAAAATGAGAATAAAGATTACAAAATCATTAAATCTTCCAATTATGATGTATGTTCTATAAAGAATCATTCATTTCTAGCATTAGGTGGTTAGTTGCTTAAAGGTTTGCCAAGCCTTTAGTAAATAATATCTATTTACATTCAGTAGGAATAGATCTATGTATAGAAGTGTTCTCCATTTTATAAATATCAACTGAATAGAATAAGGAACACTCTCCTTGGTCCCATAGAGCTTGAAGAGTAGGGGTAAGAGCTTGAAACTCTTTACATGTTAATTAGCCACTGGATTTGAAGTTTCTTGAGTATAAGGATTGGCTGCCCTTTAGAGGATTTCAAGGCTTAGTTGGGAAAAGAACCAATAGGCAGTAGGGGTGGTGCTAGCAGAAGTGGTTCTGATGGAGGTCATGGTTGTGGCTCTAAAAGAAGAGGTGGCTACTCTGGTTGTGGTTTTGACAATGGTCACACTGAGGGTTCTAGAGGTGGCTCCAGTGGCGGTTCTGGAGGAGGTCCCTCTGGCCCTTTATCTTCTAATGACCCTATTTTGAATACTCTTAAAAATATGGATAAAATGTGATGAATCTAGTTTTGTGTCCAATTTTGGGTAGAATCTATAGTTTATTTGTTGGTTGTTTTCATGGACTTTGATGTTAAATGTTGATATTTTCCTAATGTTCCCTCAAACCATATACATTGGGCTTAAATCCTATCTCTACAAGTTTTAATGACATTGACATATTATGTGGATTATCTATATTGATTTTTCATGTGGTTAATGAATGTTCCTTAAGGTGGTTATAGATATGCAATTATTGTGTATACTCACATTGCCATCCAAATATAATTTAAAGATGCTAAGTTGAGGAAGACACCTCCAGCTGAGCACGCACCATAACGTCCAACAAAGGAATCACTCAAGGTCAAAGGGGGTTGACGATAGAAGATTCCTCATGCAACCAAATGTAATCACCTTGTAGTGGACTTTAATGACTAAGCAGACACAAGCATTACTGCTATGCTAAATTTGTGTTTGGACCTGCATGTTTGACCAAATTCCATGCACATGTAATTGCCACCATTGCACTTTCTTTGTTTTCCCTAAATGGCATCCTCCTAGTCATGGAGTTGACTACCTTGTTTAGTTGATAGTATAAATAAAGATCTGATGCTCCTTCCTTGGGACGTTACACAAATTGATATTGTACTTGCACTCTCAAGTTTTTAGTAATAAAGATACATTACACTTTTGTACTCATGATTTACAGTGAATAAAATAAAGTTCTGAGTTTGAGCATCTGAGTTCTCATTAGTTTTAGAGGATATTTATCCAAGGGGGGCCACTTGGTGAGTAATCTGTCTTCTTAGGTTAGCATTATTCTAGTGTTACTTACTATTTAGTAATTAGTTAGAAATCTGGCACCAACTGTTCTTCCAGCCACTAGAATTCCATTATGTGACTGTTCCTACAACCAAAGTAGACAGAGTAGTGCCTTCTTTATTGCTCAAATTTTCATTCCTGTTATGCATTTTAGTTTTATGTAGTTGTTGATTGATGATTGGTACTTATGGTATTCCCTTCTAAGCAGTTTACTTTTAGCATTGTGAGTTTCATAGCTATAGAATGAAATGGCTACTTTGAGTTCCTAGTGCACATACTGTGCTGACCCATTTCAAGTTCATGTCCATGGGATGACAAGTTAAATGCACCTTCATGATGATTGAAATAGCTATTTAGGTTAGATGCCCAATCCCTAAATCATGGTTGTAAGGGCTTAGTTATTAAATCATTGTAGGAGGCCAACATTTTTTAGCATCGTTGTCAAGGATGGTGTCAAACTAGGGAGTTTTTTGGAGTCATTTGTATTTTTTCTTTCTATAATGTTTTTGGACGTTGTTCTTAGTATATCATCATTTAGGAAGTAATGACCCCCCTTATTCTTTACCAATTCTTTGTGTGAGTTAGATGATAGTGAGTGATACCACATGCATAGAGGAAGGAGAAGGAATGCTTATGGAAGATTCCTTCCTAACAATCCTAATCCATTCCAGCTAGTTGGATATCAGAACCTACCAAGAGAAGAAGAAGAAGAATATCCACACTCCTTTGCTAATGTGTTTCCTGATGTGACTAGCTCTAAAGTTTTGTCTGAACATCAAAATTAGATTGAGAACCCCTTTGCTTTCGAACTACATCAAGCAGACATGGGTGATGCAAATAGGAATAAACCTAACCAACTAGCTTTTCCTTTACCCATTTCCCATCAGCATGAAGTTGACAACATCAAGAACATCCTTGCTTCATCACTCCCCAAGTTTTATGGACTTGTCACAGAAGATCTTGATACCTTTTTGTTTGAGTTTGATATACTCTATAGGAGTTATGATTATACTACTGATGCCCATATGCTTAAGCTATTTCCTACCACCACTCTGAAAGAGGCTGCATTAAGATGGTTCATGAGCCTAGGTAGAGATATTGTGGAAACTTGGAAAGAAATGAAGACAAAATTCCTTTAGAAATACAAGGAATATTACAGGGGTAGTGACATGAGAGGAGGTGACATTTTTAGGATGCAGAAAAAGGAAGATGAGAGCCTAGAAGATTACATTGCAAGGTTTTTGTTTTGCCTAAAAAAATATCCACACCATACACTTAATAAAGAATCACAAAAGTTTTTTTTCCTAAGAGGAATCAATGATAGTTGCACTGATTCCTTGGACCTCATGGGAGGAGGAGATATCTCCCAAGTTCCTTGGAAGGATATCAAGAAAATATGCCAAAAATACTCTACGATAGCTTCAAAGAAGGGGAGAGCTTACTGATATTCCATGGGTAAGTCAACTACAAGTGGAGTTTCAAGAATAGAGATTACTCATTTGCTGGCAGAATTCAAGCAAGACATTATAAATAGTCTAGCTACTCAACTAGATACACTTCAGGCCAAGAAGAAGCAAGAGGAGGAAGAGGAAATGTTTACAGAGTATGGCCCCCAATGCAGACAAAATAAGAGGGATTGCAAATGCAAGATGGTAGCTAATCTTAAAAGCAACCAGATTCCACATGAGTTCAAGACAATCTAGATTAAAGAAGACCAAGTCTACTATGTTGCATAAAGGAATCCTTGGGTCCAAGACAAGGTATGCCACCGGATCCACTATCTTATGTTGGTCCATATTTTGATCCCTATTCATCCGGTAACCAATGGTAGCCTCCATATCCATCCAATTATGGAGGATATCTACCACAACCTTGGAGTAACCCTCTAAATGCTTGTCCCAATCATCAAAGTTCTCCACCCCAGTGGCAACAACCTCAGGGGAATTGGCAGAAATTTCAAGGGCATTAGAAGCCACCTCCAGGAAATTGGCAGCAAACAAATCAATGGAGAGGACAACAATGGCCTACCCAGGCAACCAGTTACATGCAGCCACCTTCTCAACCCTAGAAGCTTACTATAATTCCTCCACTTTCTAATCCAAGCTCAAATGAACCTAAACCTACTTAGCTACGAGCTCATCCCACACCCAATCAAAATAACAAACCACAACAACAACCTGCATACTCTATTGATTCAAATCAATTCCCTGCATATGCTATGAGTGTAAGTGATATCCACTTGCATTCAGGAACTACTCTACTAGCCCCTTCCAAGCCCATTATCATTGAGCTTCTGATGGAAGAGGAAGAGGAACCTTTGAATGATCCCATTCAGCCAAGTGTACCTAAAAATCTTGAACCAGTCCAAGTCAAGCAGACTGAACAAGAACCACCATTTCCTCATAGATTAGAAGTTGTCAAGGAGGAAAAAAAGGATACAACTTTTGATATCTTGGATCAACTGAAGCATATATGTGTCTAGATACCTCTATTTTAGGCCATAAAGGATGTTCTAATCTATGGCAAGGAAATCAAGGAAGCATGTCTCAATAAGCCAGGTAGGAAAAATGACCCAACTACAGTTCATGTGGTGGGACAACTAGCTGACATCATGCTGGGAAAAGTGACTATCCCCAAGTATAATGACATAGGTAGTCCTATGGTAGAAATTGTTATAAACGGGGTCCAAGTAAAAAATGTTCTGATTAATTTAGGGGAAACAATAAATGTAATGACCAAAGACATCCTGCAACAACTATACATTGCAAGCATGAGATCTACTCCTAGTGTCATGTAGCTTGCTGATAGCTCTATTGTTAAGCTTGATGGTGTAGTGGAGGATCTTGTGGTAGTTTTAGACTCTTGGGAGTACCCAACAAACTTTATGATTCTTTCTCCTAAAGCTACACTAGGTAGGTATCCCATTATTCTTGGAAGGCCTTGGTTGGCAACTGTAGATGCATACATTGGATGGCAGCCAGGTGACATGACCATTTCAGATGGGAGGGGCACTAAATTTTTTGTTATTTATCTATCTTCTCAGCCATATCATGATGAAGATAATCATGTATGGCCACATGTTGGTGAAGAGGCCGAGGAAGTTAATTTTGTCTAGCATAGCTTATGATGCTAGGAATAAGCTCTTTCATGTAGCTCCAAGCTGAGGATGAAGTATTGGCTAACATCATTCATAACCATTATGAAGAAAACATCATCTTCTCATTTTGCTACTCCAGTCAAGACACTTCTATCTGCTCTTCCTGCAACCATTGTTCTTGCAGACGTTCTTCCTGTAACCATTCTTCTTGCAGCCATTGTTCCTAGAGACATTCTTCCTGCAACCACTCTTCCTGCAGCCACTGTTCCTATAGATAGACTTCCTCTAGCAATAGGTATGCCCCATACATTGCTTCCATATGAACTAAAGGTACCATGTGCTAATGAAGCATCCATGATAGAGTTAACTACACAAGTACAGGTGTTAGAAGGAAAATATCTGAATGTTAATAGTAAATTAAGTGAAGAGCAACAATTGTTATTGGCATACTTATTAAGGACCCATCAATATGCATTTGCATGGGACTATCATAATATGAAGGGATTGGACCCTAAACTTTGTACACACATAATTTACATCAGAGATGATTGCAACATAGTAAGGCAGCCACAAAGAAGAATTAACCCTACACTAAGAGAAATTGTAAAAGGGGAACTGCATAAATTACTAGATGTAGGATTTATCTACCCCATTTTAGATATTCAGTGGGTTTCTTCATTAGTGATTGTGCCCAAGAAAGGAGGGAAATGGCGAGTTTGTGTTGATTATAGGGAACTTAATTTTTCCACCAATAAGGACCACTTTCCCGTACCCTTAATTGATCAAGTTTTGGACACACTTGTAGGAAAGCAATAATTTTCTTTTCTAGATGGATTCAATGGCTAAAATTAGATCCAAATTGCACTAGAGGACCAGGGGAAGACCACATTTACTTTTCCATTGGGGACCTATGCCTATTCGGTACTCCCATTTGGCTTATGCAATGCACCTGCAACTTTTCAAAGGGAATTCATTAGCATATTCTCATAAATTTCTCACGATTGATGGAAATTTATATGTGTGACTACCACTTATGGTGTTGATTTTAATCAATCATTGGAAAATATCAGGAGAGTCCTATAGAGATGTGAAGACCAAAACTTGTCCCTAAATAGTGAAAAGTGCTTCATGATGATGCAAAAAGGTGTAGTTCTTGGCCACTACATCTCCCATAAGGGAATTCAAGTAGATCCTGCAAAGATTGAGGTAATCACAAATCTTCCCACACCTGCAAAACAAAATGGTGTTAGGATTTTCTTGGGTCATGCAAGATATTACAGGCATTTCATCAAGGATTTTAGGAAGGTAGCAACACCATTGTATACTCTTCTCACTAAAGATGTTGAATTTCAGTGGACTGAAGCCTATGACAAGGCATTTTATGACTTGAAGGTAGCTTTGAATCATGCTCCTGTACTCAAAGGACCTAATTGGGAGCTTCCTTTCCACATCCATACTGATGCATCAGATTGTGCCATAGGAGTAGTCTTAGGATAAAAAGAAGGAGCTGCTGAAAATGGCATTTACTTTTTTAGCAAAAATTTACAAGTTGAATTCAATTATATAGTGACAGAGAAAGAAATGTTGGCAGTAATCTATGCACTGAACAAATTCAGACATTGCATAATAGGCTACCAAATATTTGTGCACACTGATCATGCAACCGATATCTCATGAATAAACCTTTGATCATAGGTAGGTTGGCAAGATGGTTATTGTTGATGTAGGGGTTTGATATAACCATTGTGGATAAGCCAAGGAAGGCCAATGTTGTTGCAGATTTTCTTTCAAGGCTGACTACATCAGAAGACAATGAACCCATCGATGACTCTTTTCCTGATGAGCATCTATTCTCCCTCAATATACAAACACCCTAGTATGCCAACATATCCAATTATTTGGTCACAGGTAAAGTTCCTTCTCACTTCTCTCCAAAAGAGAAAAGGGAACTTATTGAAAAATATTTTCCTTTCTCTTGGATTGTTGAAGGTTTGTTTTATACTGGACCAGACCATGTCATGAGAATATGTGTGAGAGAAGATGAGACATATGAAATTTTACATGCATGTCACAATGAACCATGTGGAGGACACTTTGCAGCCACGAGGACGTCAATGAATATTTTGAACACGGGATATTACTATCCAACACTCCACAAGGACGTGGGAAGGTATACCAGAAAATGTGATAGATGTCAAGGAATGGGTAGACCAACTAGATTTGATAAGATTCCACTTTTCCTTTAGGTAGTAATCACTCCCTTTGACAAGTGGGGATTGGATTTTGTGGGACCCATTGACCCTCCATCAAATGGTAAGTCTTATATATTGGTATGCAATGATTATGTGACAAAGTGGGTAGAAGTTAAGGCCATGAAGCATACAAGAGATAACAAGGTTACAAATTTTCATTATGAGGAGATTTTCACAAGACATGGAGTTCCAAGAGAAATAGTGACTGATCAAGGGACTCAATTCACATCAACCCTTGTTGCAACACTAGTTAATGAGTACAACTTAAGGCATAGGAAGTCTACTTCTTATCACCCCCAGGCTAATGGCCAAGTTGAGGTGACCAACAGAGAAATTGAAGCCATTATGACCAAAACAATAGCTATTCATAGGAAGGATTTGGAAAAAAAATTACCAAAAGCTATTTGGGCCTATAGGACAACCTGGAAAATAACTACAGGCTTCACTCCATTTGAGTTGTTGTATGGAAAGATAGCCATGATGCCCATTGAATTTGAATATAAGACTCTTCGGACAACAGTGGATTTGGGGATGGATATTTTTGAGGCACAAAGAGAAATAATTATGTAGCCAAATGCTTTGAATGAGATAAGAAGAGTAGCCCTACAACATACATAGGTAGTGTAGAATTAGAGAATCAAGTGGCATGAAAAATTTATCAAGGATAAGAAATTCCAACCAGGAAATTGGGCCTACTCTATGACTCAAGATATCAGGAAAATGTAGGAAAATTGTAGACAAGGTGGCTTGGACCATATGAAGTCATTGAGGTCTTTCCTAACGAAGCTATTCAGCTTACTACCATTGACCCCATTAGATTCAAATTAATTTTCCATGGTCATTGCCTAAGATTATATCACAAGCTAACTTCCAAAGAAGAGTTCCTGCAACAATTCACCCAGCATCCAACACCCAAGCTTCCTTTAGCCAAAGGAATTAGACCTAGTGTCCCTCCTTCTAGCTAATTAAGGTACGTATTTCTCATTATAAATACTTCCACTTACGTGGAAGTCCATTTCTTCGCCCATCCGCCCATCCACCCATCAATCACCACCTTTCTCTCTCTTCCATCACTTCCTTCCACCTCACCTCATTCCACTTCATCTTCATTAATTGCTCAATTTATTTCCCTAAAAGGAGAATGGTACTTTCTCCACAATCTTTGCAACAAATCCTCCACACATTTAGGTATGTGTGCATTAATCACTATCTTTTAATCATCTTTTAAGTGAATTTGTTTAATCATTGTACGTTAGTATAGACATTCACATAAAATGTCATTATTCCCTGTCAAAACACCACTCCCATCTCGCATGTGCAGACACATGTCCAAATTTAGGTTGGGGGGGAAAGAAAAAGATGAAAATATATTGCCCATGTGTCAATTTATGCTAGGATATGTCAAAAAATTTAAAATGAGTCGATTTGAAATCTGAGTGAGAGGACAACTTGCATGTGTGAAGTGACATTAACTATAGCTACCATTTCTTCCCATCATAATTATCCTTTATCACTCTTTTTTTTCCATTATTGACTCTGTCGTAATCTTGAGTTGCAAGTGAAAAGGTGAAAAAAAAAAAAGGAAATTCAATCGATATTGGCACTGGAAATTTAGCAGGTATTGTAGGAATGTGAATTTGATTTTCATATGGGAATTGTAGGAAAGAAATTGTAGAGCATTTGTTTGATTGCAAACAATGGGAGGTGGGTTAATTTGTAATGAACCCATGGTGCATGATGTTTTGTTGCAGGATGCACAATGCCTAGCCAAATTTAGAAACTCTGGATGGTTAGATTACTTCCTGAAGTTGGATGGATTTGATGAAAGCATTGCCCTTGAATTTGCCCAGACATTTTCTGAAGGAAAAGCCACAGTAAAAGGGTTGGAAGTTGTGGCAATTGAGGAAAGAATTGCAGAGTTCATAGGGTTACCTGCTGATGGTGAAAATTACCCTACTTTCAGAGATGCCAGATCAGCTAGGACCGAATTTATAGAGCCAAATGAACATGCTTTGCACATAGATAAACATGTTTCGAAGAGAATGTCTCTTCCTGAGCCATGGAAGCAGACAGTTGTTTATGTTGTCAAATACATCACCTGTGAGGGTCACTAGTCAAATTTGCATTTTGTGCGCTTCAAGATTTTGAGTCACATGAGGCACAGAAGGAGGATGAATGTGCCTAACATGCTATACAATCTTCTCTCAATAATGGCAACTAAGACCCAAAAAGGTAGGTAGAATTTTGTTTCACACCATTGTCTAATTAAATTGCTAGTTGAAAAGTCTCTGCGTGATGTATCTGGAATGACTTGGGAAGAATTTATAAATGTTAATCAAATTAGACCTGAGCACTTGCTACCTAGGGTTTTACCTCAACCCCATAGGTCTAGCAGGAGATTGAGCATGGCTGAAGCCACTGTTGGTGCTTCAACCTTTGGTGCAAGCTCTAGTGTGAACCCTCCTGTAATAGAAGAAACCATAGAAATTAGTTCTTCTGGAACAAAGAACTTAGAAAAAGAAATCTCTTCATTAGATTCTAGTGACGACGTTCCACTTGAAACCATGATGAAAACTAGGGCACAAAAGAGAGAAGTAAAAATGAGAAAAGGGAAGGCTAAAACACAACCTATAGAAAGAAAGGTTCCAAGTTCTAAGAAGAGGAAGGCTAACACTATTCATCCTATAGCCAAAGAAAAATGTGAGAGACCTCCCAGGAAATCAACACTAGTTGGGCCATCGATTGGTGCACCTTTGCAGAAAAATCCTAAGCCTAGTGAGACATTACATGAGGACCCTAAAGCTCCAATGGGGAAAGAGGGTGTCTAAGAAGAAGAAATAGTTGAGAGAGCATCAAACATAACACTAGCTGATCTTGCTAACATTACAGAAGAGTTTGAGAAAAATCAGGATTTCCTACAACATAAGCAAGAAGTCCTACAACAATAGTCAGAACCAGAGCAGGAGTTCCTGTAACCACAAAAAGAAGTGGAAGAAGAAACAGTACCCCTGCAACCAGAGATAACTAGACAACTTGAGTCCATGCAAATAGTGCTATATGAGGAGCCACCATCAATAAAAAGACTGGTAGGAATTCATAATCCTCTTGATTTTATAGTACATATGGCAATTTTTAATTTATGGAAAGAAATACAAAGGAGGGAGGAAGAATGGAAAAATGAAAAATAGAAATCAAAGAAGGAAATTCAAAAGAGGGATGAGGAGATTGAAGATAAAGATGCAGAAATTGCCACCCTGATGCAGAGGGTGGATGATATGGCAACCTTGGTACCAAAATTTTTAAAATGTAGGACCCCTCCAAGGGTCTATGCTCTCCACCTGAAAGAGAAATATATCTCTTTTAAGTTGTCAAGGATTTCCTCAGGTTTGAATCCTTCTATTGACACTGCTAATGAATTTTTCAATGCTTATAAGATTGCCTCACCAAAAATGAAGAATTTGTTGTGTGAGTTTTATCTACATAATTATGTTGTAACTCAAGACCATGATTGGAATCCACTGTTGTATGTTGGGGATGTCCAATTGAGGGAATTTATGTCTTGGGTGAAAAATGAGATTAGTTGGGGATAGCAACATGGGGCTTATAAGCAATTGGAGTCTAACATCCCTCTGCCCATTAGGGCTTAATCAAGCAACCCAAGGGATATTTATAGAGAATGGAACAAAATGCTTCTTAGACCTAGTTATGGCAACATGATTATGCCTTGGATTGAGGCAGTTTATAGTATGAGGTAAAGGCAACAACAAAGGAGGAAACTATGAGAAGATGTCTATCACAAATATGGAATACCCTAACTAATGAGTTGAAGCAGGCTTAGCCTAATTCCATCCATAATTATTTTGCAACACTAAAAAGGATTAATAGGTATATTCAGATTGGGAGAATGAAGGGGAGATTTTGGCTTCCCCTGACTTTCCAACCACCCATTCTCATGTGGCCCGTGCCAAACTTTAGATTCTACCAGTATGACATTGTTGCAGAAAAATAGAGATGGAACAGATTTGATAGATTAGGAGGATTCTATTAGGATCCTAATTCACGCACAATAGCCACTAATGTTGGACAACCATCAGTTGCAAATTTTAGATCATTGACCAAGTAGAAGAACAACCCTTCGCCTGCTAGAGGACCAACAAAATGTTAGTTTGGGGGGAGTGATGATCCTAGTTGTTGGTCCAATATTGGGTAGAATCTATAGTTTATTTGCTATTAGTTGTCATGGACTTTGATGTTAAATGTTGATATTTTCATAATGTCTCCCTCAAACCATAGACATTGGGCTTAAATCCTATCTCTACAAGTTTTAATGACATTGGCATATTATGTGGATTATCTATATTGATTTTTCATGTGGTTAATGAATGTTCCTTAAGGTAGTTATAGATATGTAGTTATTGTGTGTATTGACTTTTCCATGCAAATTTAATTTAAAGATGCTAAGTTGAGGAAGACATGGCCAGTTGAGCACGCACCATAGTGTCCAACAAAGCAATCACTCAAGGTCAAAGGAGGTCAATGGCAGAAGATTCCTCATGCAACCAAATGCAACCACCTTGTATTGTACTTTACTGACTGATCAGACACAGGTGTTACTGATGTGCTAAATTTGTGTTTGGACCTACATGTCTGACCAGATTCCATACATGCATAACCGCCGCCACTCCACTTTCTCTATTTTCCCTAAATGGCATCCTCTTAGTTGTGGATTTGACTGCCTTGTTTTGTTGATAGTATAAATAAAGGTCTGATGCTCCTTCCTTAGGAGGTTGCACGATTTGATATTGCACTTGCACTCTCAAGTTTCTAGTAATACAGATACATTACTCTTTTGTACTCATGATTTACAATGAATAAAATAAAGTTCTAAGTTTCAGCATTTGAGTTCTCATTAGTTTTAGAGGATACTTCTCCAAGGGGGGCCACTTGGTGAGCAATCCCTCTTCTTAGTTTAGCATTAGTCTAGTGTTACTTACTGTTTAGTAATTAGTTAGAAATTTGGCACCGATTGTTGTTGTAGCGACTAGAATTCAATTATGTGATTGTTCCTGCAACCAAAGCAGATAGAGTAGTGCCCTATTTGTTGCTCAGATTTTCATTCTTGTTATGCATTTTAGTTTGATATATTTTTTGATTGATGATTGGTATTTATGGTATTCCCTTCTAAGCAATTTATTTTCAGCATTGAGTTCCTTAGTTGTTGAATGAAATAGCTACTTTCAGTTCCTAGGCACATAATATGCTGACCCATTTCAAGTTCATGTCCCTGGGTTGACAAGTTAAATTCACCTTCATGATGATTGAAATAGCTATTCAAGTTAGATTTCCAATCTCTGAATCATGGTTGTAAGGGCTTAGTTATTAATTTACTGTAGGAGGCCAATAAGATGCAAAGCTAGTTAGCCAGTCTCTCCTAGGCTTCTATCTAGCCTATCTTCCAACCCTTCTTTTGGCATAGCCTATTGGTGATTGCAATCCTAAACACTCCCTTCCCTCAAGGAATGGAGATTCCTAAATTTGAGAAATATGGCAGCAAAGGGGACCCTCAAACACTTTTGTCTACTTTTAATGCCTTGTGCACATATTTCTTCCATCACGATGCCTTGATGGCCAAACTATTTCCCCGATCTCTCAAGGATACAACCACTAGTAGAATTTGGAAATTAAATGACTACGTGACTAACACTTTTAGTCATGTGACTAACACTAGTAGTATTTGGAAAATAAATGACTAATTTAGTCATTTATAAGTGACTAATTTGGTCATTGGGTAAAATCATAACTAAATGACTAAATAAATGACTAATATCAGACAAATAAAAAATGACTAAATAAATAACTAAATAAATGTGCTCATTATTAAAATCTTGGCCATAATTTTCATTTTAGTGTGAGAATTATGTTAAGGTTAGGGGTGGAATTATGGTTAGGGTTAGGGTTTGAATTATAATTATAATAGGCTTCAGGTTAGGAATAAGGCTTTGGTTAGTGTTAAGGGTAGGGTTGGAATTACTATTAAGCCCTAATCCAAATTGGACCTTAGTTATATCCTAACCCTAACCCTACTTAAAATCTAACCCTAACCCTAATTGAAGAAACCCTAAATCTAACACTAATCGTAACCTTAAGTGAACACCGACCCTAATTGAATTGTAACCTTAACCCTAATTAATTACTCATAAAACTAATTCAACCCTAACCCTAACCCAAATTGTACCCTAACCCTAATAGTAAACCTAATTGAACTATATACCTCACCGTAATTAAACCCTAAGTATAATCCTATTTGAACCCTAACCCTAACTAAACCCAAACCATAACCCAAACCCTAATTTACCCTTAACCCTAATGCTAACTCTGAGATTTATTTTAAAACCCTAAACCTAATTAAATTTAAACCTAATGCTAACCCCAAGATTTATTCTAGAACCCTAATTAAACCCTACCCTAATTGAATTTTAATCTTAAGATTAAATGTAAACCTAATAATAACCCTAATTGAACTTTAACCCTAATTGTAGAATGCTAATGTAATATGCTAACCCTGATTAAATCCTAACCCAAATTGCACTCTAACCCTAATTGAACCCTAAATCTAATCCTATCTCTAACCCTAATTCAACTCAAATTCTGATTGTGACTTTAATTCATGTCTAATCCTATTTGAACCCTAACCCTAATTGAATCCTAACATTTATCATAATAAAATCTAATTGAACATTAACCATTTTCTAACCTAATCATGACAAGAATAATTGAATCCTAGTCATAACCATAATTCAATCTTAATTAAACCCTAATTGTAACATAACCCTAATATTAATTAACCCCTAATTGTACTCCAATCGTAATAATCTTGATCATAACCTTATATGAAACCCAATTGTAACCTGAAGCACAAGCTTAATCATAGAACAATAACCCAAAACCTAATTAACCCTAACTGCAACCTTAAGTGAATAGTAACCCTAATTGAATTGTAACATTAACCCTAATATAATCCTAAACCTAATTCAAACCTAACCCTAACCCTACCCCTAACCCAAATTGTACCCTAACCCTAACCCTAATTGAACCCTTACTCAGACATAAAATGGAGAGGGAATTATAAATAAGATACAAAGAGGTGGATAGAGAAAAAATAAACTAAACTCCTGTAATAAATTTACTATTACAAATATATAATTTTGTCTAATGAAAATTTTTATTTAAAATGTATATTTATTGAGTGAATGCTAATTGAGACCTTTGTTACATAAACATCATTTGCTAAATGACCTACCAATTGACCTCATGTACTACACATATGTCTGAAAAAATACACCAATTTTTTCTCTAATTGACCTTTCATACCTCTTCAACATACCTATTGCACACCAAGGTGCAATTGCTAGTAATATATATATATATATATACCATGTCAAAATGTGCTCATTATTAAAATGGCCATAATTTTCATTTTAATAAACATACTCTAAAACCTTCCTCAAGACCTTATTTTCAATGCTAGCCAAAATGGAGAAGTGAAAATGCCTGATTTTGGATTGCAGAAGACCCACAACACAGTAGTCCCTATCACATTCAAAATCCCAATGAAGTTGTAAGTAGTAGCAGAATATACTTACATCGTAGAATAGCTTAGTTGTCAATACAAATTTGCATAAGTGGGAAATGAATGCAGACGCCAATAACGTATATGTCATCACAAGCAAGAAGTAGGTAGCTTGCAATGTCCTGAAAAAGAGCCAATATTTGTTTCTCCCCTTTAGCATTAGATAGAGCTTTCGTCATTACAACACTGCATGTAGAAAACATAATCATTTAGAATCAATTCACTGTTGTTTACAAATATTGTGTTGCAAGATCATGCATCTAGATCATCACTATTTGGGATGAAATTGTATTTTGACATTTTGTTTAAAAACAAGCAAATATTAAGCATCAAGTACAAAATTTTGATGTAAAACAGAAAAAACTATTGCTATATCGAAATGGGAAAGAAAATATATTATATAGCATACATTTTGAATGTAGGAAAGGTACTCAAAAATTTAATAAGAGGGGAATGTCTCTCCTAATATTAATTAGACCATATTTGATCAACACTCTCTAGCCTTTGATGAACCCGATAATCAAAATGAGAGTCAATGGAAACTTCCTGTAAGTAAGGAAGTATAACCATTCATAGAAAAATGAGATGAAGTAATCTTTGGTAGCTTAGAGGGCAGACAATGATTATGGGCATGAGTTGGTTGAGGATAAGAAAATACAAAATCATAAGCCATACTATGAAGAGAAAGGAATCAAACCAAGACTAGTTATTCTCGAGGACAATAATCAAGAATTGGGACAATTTATCTATGCTCCCAAAAATGGGTTCGAACTAAGAAACGTAGGTTTTAAACTTTTGTGCATATAGAAAAATTATTAAATTTTAACTATCATTCAGTGAAATCCAATTCCATGTTAATCAATTTTCTACAAGTAGGACATGTCATATTCAGATATATTGTTAAACTAAAGACAATATTTAATAAACAACAACAATGTCCCTCACTTGGAATATCAAATATACATCAGAAAATATTTTTAACACCCCAACTAGGGATTGATTGAACATAAATCGATGCCAATGGGAGCTCGTGGTAACCAACAAAAATACCAAATAATTACAAACATATGTTGAAATGGTCATTAGATAATGGACACTAGTTTTTTATTTTCACAATTAGTTTTGCTGATTTGGCAGGCTATTTATTGCAGGTCAGATACACACTAAAATTTTCAATTTCTTGTTGAACAGCTTTTAGAATGTGACTACCCCTGCAAGCCAACATCTAGAAACAAAACTCAAAAACAATAGATGTTGATGCAAGGTATACTCTACTCAAGCATCTATTTTCAGGTGCACTGTTTGCTGATGTGTTCCAATTTTTATTGCTAGTTTAGTTAATTTCCCTTTATTTTGTGAGGATCTCTACCCTTCTACTTCAAAAATTTTATAGCTCAAAATTAGAGCTTGTGGTGCAATTATGAGTATATGCGAGAACAAAGTATTCCCTGATCAGAGGTACCTTTTATTTATGATTTAGTTTTTTCACTGCAACCTATTGAAATTTAATAGAAGCTTTCTTGCGAAAAAAATAAAAAGTATGTATTTCTTCTCTTAGTTTTTGTATTGCAAAATTTTTAAGAAATAAAAATTCATGCCCTTTCCATGCCCAAAAAATTTTGATGTTAAAAATTGTGACATGTTTTGACAGATTCAAGACAAGAAAAGAAATCACAATCAAGATGGACGTTTTCTAGTTTCAATGAGCATGCCTCAGGTGCAGAACTATAACAAAGTGAAAAAGATCGTAACTAGAATTTGTTTTTTTTATCTTAGAACTTTCAAAAATAAGCATTAAATGTTGAACCTTATAAGCAATTTTAAAAAATTCTCCAGTATTGTCAATGTAAGTTCTGTTGTGACTGTTTTTCCTATCTTTTTTTTCTTGTAGGTATGTTGAACAAGTGTTGTTTGTGTTATAGAGGCCTTCAAATCCCAAGAAGCGAAGGGTGGTTGCACATGCTTCATATCCCTGCTCCAGGTTAGTAATAGAGGAAGGGTATTTTAATATTTTATGGGCTTGCCTGTTTTAACGAAAATTTAATGGGTGAAAGGTATCTTCAAGATCGTTTACACTAGACATGCTTTCCTTTTAAAAATTACTTAGTTCCTAATAAGAGGCATGCACCTATGCATTGTATTTTTGGATTTTTACTTTTTTCTCCCTCATTCTCATTCCAACGTCCACCTATACAAGCAATTTGTCATTTCAAATTTGAAAGCAACACTCTGTATTAAGGTGCATGCCTATAAATGGGTAAAGTGTTTGATGATTTGAAACACCTATCCCACTTGATCAAGCATGCACCTTATAATAACAATTTGGAACTTTTTCTTATAGCAAATTTCTCTTCAAATTAGCATGTTCCTATCAATGGAATATGTTGCTTGTTTGAAGTGAAAAAATGCCTTTGTTGATTGTGCACTTCACAAGGAATTTTATACTTTGAATTTCTCATACAAAGAGATATGCCCCTATAAATGGAAAGACACCCTTTTGATGAACTAAACTCTTTTTTCTTTGTGTCACATGCACGCCTCTATACATGAAAAAATTAATATGCACTTTTCCTTAAGATAGGTGTGCACTCAATATACAAATTTGTCTTCAAATTTAAATGTATTCAAACGTATTAAACTATGTAGTTTTACGTGTTAAACTCATTGACCCATGTTTCATGAGTAGAGGATGTTGAATTATTACAAATTGATGTAATGCATGGATTCTAGCTCTCTTTCTCTATGGGAAGGTGATCTCTCATATGTAGCACCCCTATTTTTTTGAAGTAGCAGACATATGGTTTCAGAAAAGAATGTAATAATATAAAAAAGTATATTGTTACCAAATTGGACCACTCAGTCCTAACTATCCATGTGAGAGGATGTATCCATTTGGAAAACCAAGCTATTTTCCACTTATGACTACAATCTTTTAAAACTTTAGTCGTTTGTGTCTCACCAATCCCTTGCCTTGTAACATTTTGTCTTTGAAGTACAAGAGTCAGTATAATGGTACAAAACTATGGAGAAACATGTATTGTACACTATATAAGGTTTGTAAATAAGAATGTATTAAGTTTAACATATGAATATGATCCAATATCTACTGTTCACTTTATATGAAAATATCTCTAAAAACCATTGCATTTACAACTTCAACAGTAGCTACTGTACATTAAATACTAAATAATTCTATCAGGAAAACTATCACAAAAATAACCTCAAGGGAAAGGAAAACAAAATAAACAAAAAATTTAAACCACCAAATCATCATTTCACAGTTCAAAATATCTCCATGTGGAGAAAAAAACAAGGGTCTAACACTTTGTATTACAATAATTTTATATATGAAAAGATCCATAGATAAAACCATAGAACCAATGCCTTCATTTACCAGATAACAACAAATCTATTTTAGAATGAAATAAAACACAACAAAAACTAAATGTGATCTAGTTGTGTACAGATTTCCAAAAAAAAATCATTGAAATCATGGCAAGTGACTTACCTCAATATTTCACACAAGTTGTGTTGTGCTATCAATGATGCCGATGAGAAAAATAGTCAGAGTTTGCAGGAAAAAATATTACGAAACACTGCCAAAGAAGAATTTAAGAAAAAATGATATGATGTAAACTTGCTTCTAAAATGTCTACCCATGCTTTAAAAACATCATGTGCTCCACCAAGAACCTTTCAAAGCATAAAAGGGAACATGTTCTTAAAAAAAAAGGAAAAATGAAGGTTTTCAGGGAGTAGAGGAGTACGAGGAGGATCAAGATGTTAGAGAGAGAAATTAGGATTCCAAATGAGTGCTAAGTTTTCTTTTATAAAGTGACCAGCTATTAGAAAACTCACTAGGGTGAGCATTCATGGGTTTGGAGGGAATTTGAATTTAAATTTGAACTAGATAATAGCACATGTCCTCAGGATAGAGCCATTTGAAAGATGGGAATAGGGTATTACAGTAGAAGATATTTTAGGTTGAGTGACTCAGCACACCTGTGATGAGTTTTGGGACTAGAAATGGAAAAAATGAGACATAATAATGAATGAGTGACCCAAAAGAGTGCAAGAACAGATAGTGAAAAGTGTGAAGTATGCAGTTATGATTCTATACCTTTGGATTGAGCAGTCTCTTATGTTCTAAATTTATTCATTTCACTGGCTATATGCTACTAGTTGTTCAATGTTGTATCATCTCTACATGGATCCAACAATTCCCTCTTTGTCAAATTGGTAACAATGGTATTTAGAAAAACCAATTTCTACTTAAGAGCAACTAAAATCCTTCCTAAGAAGTGTCATTTCCTCTATAACTATCGGTTCTAGTGTCTCCTTGTTCATTTCTTGATAGAGAGCTTTTGAAAGATGTGCAAGATGTTCTTCAATCTCAACAATCAATGTTGAGATAAAATGGAAGCATTGCTCTTGCAAATAAGGTGCTAAATCATTTATCTTTGAAGGAGATTTATGTAAATGAAGAAAACTTAGGAGGTCTTCTAGAATATTCTTGGACCCCTCATCTATGGTATCTTTTATTTGACTAACCTCAATTCCAAAATAAGAGTTAAGGAAATCAAACCAATTTCATCTTTTTCATCATAAATCTAAAACTCAACCCAAGTAGATTGACACTTTTTAGTTCCCCTCTCTTGACAATCCAACCCTCACTAGTAGTTATTTTTTGCAAATGGGTTTCAACATCTTTGTAACTTTCTAGAGATGTAACTATGGCTTCAAGGCATTTACCAACCTTAACTCTCTCACGCAGATCTGCAAATCCATCAGCTATTATTTGTTTCATCCTACTAACAAACAGGCTTTCAAAAATTTCATCCCATAGAATCTTTGAGTGCTTCAAAACAATCTCATACACACATTTCCATGAAAACTCAACATTTGAACCAAAAAAAAATTTAGACACTCCAAGCTCCCTTCAAATTCATCCAGACTATCTAATGTTTCTCTAATCAATGTCTCATTCTCTGCAAGTTCCTTGTGATTTTTCACATGATAAATAAAATACTTTCCCCCAAGCTTATCTGCAGAGAGAATATCATCTGCACATAATTTATTGGCCTTTCTAGGAATATGTTGAATTTTGATAATATTGGTTGCATCCACCAATCTATATAGGGAGTGTGGTGTAGGGGCACCACTGAAGAATTTTAGGTAATTCAAGTTGTTAAAGAGTAGGTTGTACGAGGAAGACATTTTTTAGTAAATAAGGTCTTAAAGACCATTAAATTATGCAGTCAATCATAAGTTGGTGGTAAATAGGTGTCTAGGAGTCAATAATTTTGATATTGCAAAAAAATTGCACTTTGTTGCAAAATTGTTGTAAAACCCAAAAGTTGCAAATGCAAGATTTTAGGATTTTAAAGTCAAATGGTAGTAAATGGTTGAATAAGGTCATTTAGTGTTGGTTGAGTGCATGTAGGTGCAATTAGGTCATTTACAGACAATTTAAGGTTATTGGTAGATTCATTTTGTTAGATTTTGTAGTATTGCAAAAAATAGTTGCAACACGACAACTTTTGCTTGTAATGGGAGAATCCATGATCCTCCTTTTGAATTAAACTTTGTAAATAATGGAGAAATGTTTTAAAAAATCCTGAAAAGGGATTGAACAATGGATATTGAAGATTGTATTGAAAATACAAGTCTATAAACAACATTTTATCAAAAAATTCACTGTATTTTTATGTTTTCATAACTTCACCAGCACTGTACGGCCTGTACAGTCATTGTGAGTCTTTGAAATCTTCATTATTTTGTGTAGGCATGTTATAGCTCTCCATTGTATCAATTTTGAGTCTTTCTTTAAGATTTGAGTGAGAATTTGGTAGTTTTCTGAAATCTGCCTGTAACAGGCCAATGAGGGCTAGTTTTGAAGTTTTTATAATGTATTAGGAAATCCACCTTTTATAGGAGGTTGTGACTCAGTGGATTTCCTTCACCAAAGATAGAGTAGATGTCTTGAAGGATTATAAAGTCAGGGGAATCAAGTTTAAAGGAGATGTGTGTTGCCCTAATGTTGTACAAAGCATTTTCCTTGTGAAAAGGAGGTGTTAAGGTTGGATTTTTCAAAATGATGTTGGAATCTTCAAAGTTATAATATATTGAGTTTGTGCATAGTTAGTAATATGTGTTGGAGCCATTTTTTGAGTTGTACAAGCCCAAGAGTTAGTAGTTTGAATAAACCCTAGTATTTTGCATGAAAAGTGAGGGTTTGTTGGGGCAACGCCCTAAAGGACTTAAATCCTTGAACTGATAATGAAATTTGGAGTTTTGAATCACATTTAGTATTGTTTAAGAGATTGAGTGGAAACTAAAAGTTTAGGTGGGACTTCCTTTGTAAAATAGGGCTAATTTAGTAGCCCAAACAAGGGTAGGTTATTGAAAATCCAATTTGAGCTTAAGAAACTTTGTGAGTTCTTTCGGTATGTTGTTTCTAAGGTTGAAGAATTCCTCAAATGATGTTTGTTAGGTCTTTGTACGGCCTACACTTGTAGTTATTGGGAGAAGATGAGTTTTGATGCTACAAGATGATGAAATATAGGGGGTGTCAACACACTCAAGATGTCAATTGATTTAATATCAAACAATCTCCCAAACAAAAAAAACACTTTATCTCTTCATTTATTAACATTCAACTAGGTATGCCCTAGTAGCACTCATGACCCGGTTTAAGGGATTTGTCACCCTAACTTCCCAAAGTAATTTCCAACTAAACAATTGATTTAGATACCTTTTAAAGGCTCACACAACATACCCAAAGATCAATAGTGACTTCTTTACACCAACATGGAGTTTCAATACCTTACCCCTACTCTAGGTTTCTCAATTAGCCCTCTTTTACAAAGGAGCTCCTTTTTATTCACCTACACTTCACAAAAACTCATAAAATAGTCATTAATTTTCCAAAACATCAAATTCCAACATTTGTTTCCATACTCAAGGCTTCCTCAACGTTGATCTATGAAACCCTCAATTATCATGCATAAACACTAGGGTTTAATGAAAAAAACAACTCCTGGGATTTCCCAACTGAAACAATGCCTCTAACACATCACTTATAGCCTACATACACTCAATAATCCCACAAAATAACCATACCCTCAACATTTCTTCAAATCCATAATTTGGTAACCCATTTTCATATAGAATTCATTTAAATTTACCCCAGGGTAGCAGTCCCAATCACACAACTGGCTCCCATAACCTACCAAAATAAGAAAACATCTAAATATATCCCTTAACATGACATTCCTCTAAGCAACAGGGTTTGACAGTAGCAGGAATAGCCATTTACATATTTAAATCACAAAATTGAACTTCATTGGTTTTTACTAGTCAGATTGAGAGAATCAATGAGATCTTCCTCTAAAATTAATAGAAACCTCTCAAAATGATTTCAAAAGAAATTTAAAAGATAATTAAACAGATTACCATGAGTTTAAAAGCTTAACCGAATTTTTATGGGTCATACAGAACTTGATAAGTTCAAAAAAATAGAGAAAACATAGAAATAGCGTTGTATTCTTGTTGAGAATATTCAATACTTTCTTCAACAACCATTGTTCGACCCATGAAGAGGTCTTAAATACATTTTTCAATCAAAACTACCCTCCAAACATCCATAAACACATTTTGAACTCCCTTGTCCCTTCATATTCCCACAATGTTGAATTTTTAACAATTTTGCTTGCAAAATTACATTTTTTGCAATTTTTTTGACAAATGAACTCCAATAACTCCTAGACACCTAAATACATAGCAGATGATCTTTTTTACACCTTATTAAACATAAAAAAAAACTTTATCACCCCCTCTACTAACCTAGACTCACTCAAATCCACCTAGTTACATTTCACCACATCAAATTTTGCATTAAGGGTGTAGGTGCTCCCACACCACAAGCCTAATAGGTGCATGTTTGGGAAAAGTTGAGACAATAAATTTGAAGAATTGGTTCCTTGTTTTTGTTTGATCATTTGTGAACATTTTTGAGATTGGAAGAATCATCTCCACCCTGCTTACATCAGAGGGCTATGTAAAGAGGAATCAAGTCAGGGGAATCAAGTTTAAAGTGTTCACATTCCTTGTGTACATGTTTCCACATTTTGCATACATTTCTAACAGAGTATTTCCAACCATAATATCTAACAAAAATCCCCCATCTATTATGCTCTGATGGATTTTCATACCCTGCTACAAAGCTCACATTTTGGCATAGGAAGGGAGGATGCTAGCATAGGTTGTGGAATTTTTCTTCACACCTGCTAATTGCATTTGCTTGAAAGTTTCTAAATCCTTTTCAGCAAATCCATTTTGTGCATATCCCACAATCATCGTATTCCATGAGATGGCATCTCTTTCAGGTATTTTTCCAAACAGTTCACATGCCTTGTCTATGCTTCCACATTTTGCATACATTTCTACTAGGGCAGTTGCAACTGCAACATTTAACAAAATTCCTCTATTATTTATGCTTTGATGGATGTTCATACCCTTTTCCAAAGCCCGCATTTTGGCACAAGCAAGGAAGATGCTGAAAAAGGTTGTGGAATTTGGCTTTATACCTTCCAATTGCATTTTCTTGAAAGTTTCTATAGTGTTTTCAACAAATCCATTTTGTGCATATCCAACAATAATTGCAATCCAAGAAATGACATCTCTTCGAGGCATTCTATCAAAAACTTCACATGCTTTCTCTATGCTTCCACATTTTGCATACAGGTCAACCAAAGAATTTCCAACTATAATATCAGATGAAAATCCCCCTTCTATTATGCTTTGATGGATGTCCATACCCTGTTCCAAAGCTTCCATTTTGGAATAAGTAGAGAGGATGTTGGAAAAGATTGCAAAGTTTGGCTTTAAACCTACAAATTGCATTTGCTTGAAATTTTCTAAAGCCTTTTCAACAGATATAATTTTTGTATAGATTTAAGCACTTTAGGAAACTAGGACTAGGTTGTTATACAATTTCTACAAATGTGCCTCAAGACACAATGCTACTATTTATATATATTCAAGTATTGTGTAGATAGGAATATCATAAAAATTACAGAGTTTTTAAAAGTAATGAAAAGGGACATTACAAATTGTATTCTTTCCATTCAAAATTAGAATCCATCCAATTGTAGTTGAAATTAATAGTTCTAAGTTGAAAAATGGTGATTTAACAAGTCTAGTTCTAAAATTTGGGCAATCAAACATGATATTGATGTTGCTGGTGGAAAAATTAGTGTATATATGAAAGCCTTTATAAAATATCTCCTTCCCACATTTTCAACCCATTTGGAGTCATTTCAAGCAAGTAATCAACTTAAGTCACCCAATTTTATCAGTTGATTGATATGTTGGTTGAAAAGGAAAAATCTTTTGGAAGAATAACTAATAATGAGAGAGAAAACATTTGCCATGTCCATCAAAAAGAAAGGCAACCTATTGCCCAGATGATGCCTATTATAGGAGAAAAATTGCAAAAAATAAAAAGAAAAGATCAAGGAAGCAAAAGAAGATGAGGCAAAGGAAAATATGATAGACTAAATGTGTCTTGCAAAAGATGTGGTGGAAAAGGGAATCATGAGGCTCCCAAATGTTTACAAAAAACTCCTTTAATCTAATATTACCATTATCATTGCTACACTTTATTCAATATTCCTACATTTAAACATATGTGCTTTTGTTTGTGTGTTTGTGATGGTAAAGTAGTTTTTTCACTCCTCACCTAACCAGCACACCAACTTGGCATATGGACCAATGTACAGGCCCTACCCAAGTTTTCAACAACTATCAATTTTAAGCAAATATGAATTTGTCTCTACTATCTTTTCCTATATAGCAAGATGCAACAATCATGGGATTCAAAAAGGATATTGGAAGCCATTAATATATAAAGGCCATGTAGAGGAAAGTCAAGCTACAACCAATTGGACTTTTGGCAATCTAAAAAGTAAATGAGCAATCACAAGCTGAACACTTTTGCAAAGCGAAGATTGATGGATTCTTATTATGTTGAATCCTTCGACACTGAGTACTATTTGCACTTGATTTTATTTTTTTGATGAATTTTATATTCCTTTGTGATGCATCTTATTACACAAAAAAATGGGAAATATTTCATTAATGTCTCCAGTATATATTGGTTGGAAATATTTCATTAAAATCTCAAGTATATTTTGGTTAAAACACTTGAAACACCTTGGTAACATTTCTTGTATTAGATAATATTAAAAACCTAACACTAAAATATCTTTCTATCCATGTTGCACCAAAAATAGTGAACATGTAACCAGGCCAAATAGATAAGGAAACTTGAGGAATGGAATTTCAGCACGACCCAGTATCAAAAATGATGGAAAATTGAAGAAATTTTTGGAAGTGATATAGAAAAAACTTTTAAAAACTCCAAGAAAATTTATTAGAAACATGAGGAATATTTTGGAAAGATGAATTCAAATGCAAGAAACTTCTAAAAACCCTTAGAAAACAATAGGAAATTGCTGCAAATGCTTTAAAATTTGTCAGAAATGCTTTTGAAAGTTTCTCACCTCTCAAGACAAATTTCTTGAAATTTCCAGAATAGAGAAATGGTTCAAAAAACTGGAAATAGGTTTCCAATAGACCAAAAAATGTTTTCAAGATTCAAAGCTTTCACCCAAGGCCCTCGTTTTCTACATAAATTAGGAGGTGACTATAATTTGCAAACCCTGATACTAAAATTGGTTCGTATTAACTAGATGTTCTCTCTACCGATGCCTGCATTTTCTAAATACATTATAAGGTGACTACAATATACGAACTTGGAATTTACCAAAAATGTCCTTCATCCACTAAGGGTCCTTTCTATAAATGATCCATTTTATACACATTTCAGAGTAACTACCGCCTACTAAAGACAAGACAATGCTTACATAAAGCATTTCATCTTGTTCTAAAAATAAATAGCCTGCATAAAATCTAAAGAAATATTTTGGTAATTTGGAACCCTTTGCATTGATCCAGACATATATTTTGTGCAATATGTGCACCTAATGTCATAGTTTATAGTAGTACACAACATAATCTTTATTTGTGATATCAAATTGAGAGTAAAATAGTGTCTTGCTACACACTCATTCTAAGAGAAGAGTCTATACCAATACTCTATTGATTGTAGCAAGGCCTCTGCAAGGGTTTGTAAACTGTGTGAGCACAAGATGATCTTATTGAAAACCAATGTTCTAATTAGGGAAAAAAATTAATAACTCCTAGGTACTACAACCATATATTGACCATCCCACAAAAAATGTTCATGGGTTGGAATGGAGGAGTAGGGGATGTTTTTCTCCTTATCTCATGAACAATTACCAGTAATCCTTAATGTATGCATTTTTTCAGCTACAACCAATGTTATGCCTCATTATGTCTACAGTGTCATTCTTTCAAACATAACTGGACATTCTCAACAGGGATGCAACTAATACTTTTAGGATTTTTTATAAAAAATTGTGTTGCATGCAAACAATAAGTAAGGTCTAAAATTGATTGTAGTCACAACCCATTAGGGAAAAAAATAGAGAAAATATCTATAACCTACCCCCTGCAACCCAACAAGTAGTCTGAAGTGACTACTCAAATTTCATGGTGTGAACCCAAATTCATTTTATCCTCACAATCTAGATGCATTAGAAGAAAACTTGAAAAGAGGGAGGTTTCGTTTATGTGTGAAACATCGAAATGAGAGAGTTCAAGAACAGGTAAGCCTCTTAATTTAGTGATATGTTCTTTAATTCTAATATGTACATAGTTGGTGAGTTGTCAAATCTTTTGGATTCAGATTGAAGAATTTGTGATGGAGCAGGCAGATGTGAATTTTTCTCTTATTCAAGTGTTTTCGGGCAATCGGTGAGACTTCAGCATTACTCCCACTGATATTGGAGAATCTCTTTGATGCTTCTCTTGCCACTACTTTACTCTTTTCATTATTTTTGGGCTATCAGTGGGGTTGGCTCCTTTGTTCCACTGATAGGTGTTTCTTTAGCCAATGGATTTTTACCTTTCCATTGTGACTTATCCTTTCACCCCATCGAAGGAACTTACAAATGACTCCCATCGACAAATCATATTGTCCCTAATGGATATTGATGCATATCGCTGTATCAGGGAGACATTGAGCCAACTCCCACCGATATTAAATTCTCTTCCCAAAAAATTTTGCACCTAAGTACTATCGGATCATCAGGGGGACAATGCATTGAGTCTTGCCAATGTTTATCACTCTCTCCGATGATCTCCTGTTTTGGAAAAGGTTGTGGAATCTGGATTTACACCTGCCAATTGCATTTTCTTGAAATTTTCTAAAGCCGTTTCAACAAATCCATTTTGTGCTTATCCTGTAATTATTGCATTCCATGAGATGACATCTCTTTGAGGCATTCCATCAAAGAGTTTGCATGCCTTGTGTATGTTTCCACATTTTGCATACATGTCTAACAAAGCATTTCCAACCATAATATTTGACAAAAATCCCCCATCTATTATGCTCTGATGGATGTTCAAACCCTACTCCAAAGCTCCCATTTTGGCATAGGCAGGGAGCATGCTGGCATAGGTCATGGAATTTGGCTTCACACCTGCTAATTCCATTTTCTTGAAAGTTTCTAAAGCCTTTTTAGAAAATCCATTTTGTGCATATCCCGTAATCATCGTATTCCATGAGATGGCTTTGTGCATATCCTGCAATCATCGTATTACATGAGATGGCATCTCTTTTAGGCATTATGTACTCAAATTAGCTTGCAATTGAATAGGTTTTTATAATTTTAAAAATTGATTTAGGGAGGAATGTATAGGAAAATATGTACCTTAAAAAATCTCTATATATCATGATTTTTTTAAATTTTTGAGTTAGTGCTGAGTTTCCATGTTGAGTTTGAGGTTGACCCCAATGTCTATGTTAAGTCCAAGTTTGGTAACTATGATATAATAATTGGTGCCTCCCATGGATTTCATGGTAGACATGACACTAAAAAAATTCTCCTTGGTCTCCTCTCCTGGAGAGAACAAAGGTGGTGGTCCATTTGATATTGTAAAATATGGTGGTTAGTCTCAATTCAAATGGGAGCATACTCTCAATTGGCCAAGAGGAATCCACAACTCCTTACAGTCTCCAACAAAATGGTGTGGCCTTGAGAAAAAAATGGTCCATTACTAAAAAAAAATCCATTATTTATGGTAAGGATTCGCCGTGTGTCTTTTGTAGTGATTTGTGGGAAATGCTTTGAGATTCTTTCGTGAATGGCTGAGTTTGAAGCTTTTATGAGGAGAACCCCTTATCACATGTTGCTCTATTGTGAAAGCAACACAACAATTCCAATTTCCAAGTGAAATGTTAATCATAACAATTCTTCGTGTCTCATTCACTTTGTGTTATTTAATTGTTTTCTTTGCTTCAGGTCAATCATTTGTTTTCAATTTTATGATGCTAAGAATAAACCATTTGATGAGTTTTATTACAGGTAGGGAGTATGCTAGCAAAGGTTGTACAATCTAGCATTACACCTACCAATTTCATTTTCTTGAAAGTTTATAAATCCTTTTCAACAAATCCATTTTGTGCATATCCTGCAATATTGCAATCCATAGACCATAGTTTAACATGATATCAAAACACAACAACTGAGATCTTCCACATCGATGATTGGAATGTACCATTACCTCTGAGGGAGTTACCAAAATATTTCAGTACACTTACATCAATGATTTTAAGTATCTTGCACCTATCAATGGTTGTAGGTACCCTTATTACACTAGTTATTAGGGTATTGCTGATCCACACCTGTGTTAGGTTGTTGTTCTATTATTTTTTCAGTTGATTTATTTAATTTCGATGTGTTCCAACAGCTATAAAAATTACTAGTATTAGTCTCAAAGAGAGTGATCAACTTGAATGTACTTCCAATTTGACACCTTGAAAGTGTAGATTGTAGATGGTATTAGAAGTTGATTTTTGGGTCTATGTTAACACCAAGGTTGCACATTCTATAGATATTCTCCAATTGATTGAATATAACAAGAAGATATCCAAAGCATAGTGAATCATCATAGGTTACAAACAGATTGAGTGCTCAAGAAGGGTGTTAACTATTATCAGATACTTGCAGTAGTTGTACCATCCATTGTAATTTGTATCTACTATTTTTTTCACAGAAATATTAATGAGTTACACCATGCTATTCTAGGTAACATTCTTATTTTCTTTGCATTTTGTCTTTGTATAAATGGTTTTCTATTTCAGTTGATTTAGGACAGCTACTGATAAATTTAAATTCTTGATTTGAGTCTATGAAAGGGCTTTTGTTCTGAATACTTGTAACTGTTGTTGTAACTGATGTTGTGAAAGATACAGTTGACCGACCTCGCCCTGACTTTTTTTGTTGGTGTTTTCCAAATGGCATATCAGTTGAGAACTTATCAACATCTAGTACTAAAATTTAGTCTTAGATTTTTTTCTCTTCCTGATTAATGATCATTTTGGTGGCAAGCTCTTTATTTATTGTTATAATTATTTTATCATTGATGATTCAAATTAGCCTTCTAACTAGTATGAGGTTGTTCTAGAAATTTGATAACATTGTAGGGAGGGTTGAGTGTCATGACAATGAACATGTCATGAGGGAAGGTCACAAAAGCTTTTGACCCAGTGGACATACTTCATGTAAGTGCAACATCCTATACTTTTTGTTAAAATCATTAGGGGAGGTTTCCATTTATTTATAACTTGTGAAAAATTTACAAGGTGTGGAATATAAAAGAATACTTGCATTCATACAAAAATAAGCTATTAGATCAATTATTTGTTAGAGTAAAGGTTTTAATTTAATCATGTTGATTAAATTACTTTTATTCCTCTCTTAAGATCTCACTTTAGTTTGCATTTTGTGACATTTAATAATTATATTAATTATTAAATGTCTACCTATTAGGGTTTATTTTAGGGTTGCATAATATCCTTTTATAAGGATTCATCATTGTAATTTATCTCTCTCTGATGAATACATTTTTCAGCTTTCAGAGCACCCTTGCTTGTTTGTCTCCATCTCTTCTTTCTGTGACAGGTTATTTGCATGCAGGTGATCTTCGGGGTCTGTGAAGTTGGCTTTCTCAACTTCTACATGGTATCAGAGCTCCAGACTTGCTGCTTCCTGTTTGATTTCTGAAGAATTTGGAGCTTTGAGGGTTTGATAGGGCTTTTTTTTGGCTGATTTTGAGTGGATCTAGCTTACTCCATTTTTTGGGTGCATTTTGGGCCCAAACGGACCTCACGGTTGGATTCAGAGCAGCCAAAAACCCATATTTTCATATATGGTTTGACCTATTTGGGCATAGTTGATCTGGGAGGAATTTTTTTTTGCTCAGGGGTCGTACGACCTCCAGGCACGTTTTTCTAGGTCAAAAAATAAAAAATAAAAAATAAAAAACCAATTTTTTGGTTTATTTTCTGTGCTGCTAGGTTTTTTTAGGGCCGTCGCCCGTCGGCCACCGAGCGGCCACCAGGCGGCCACCCGCCAGCCGCTCCGGCCAGCGGAGCCACCGCCCGACTACCACCACCAGTGGCCACCAGCGATAACCGCCAGTGGTCACTGCCAGTGGTTAATCGCCCGCCACCAGCTAGCAGACTGCCCACCACCAGCCAGTAGCCCGCGTGCCGTCGGTCCGAGAGGAGCCACCAGGGCCCCCTTTCATAATTTTTTTTACCTCTTTCGATAAATCGGGTATTCGAGCTCCGTTTTTTTTTAAAACAAGATACCGTTGGAAAGTTGCTTCCGGCATCTTTCTAATGGATCAGGTTTGATTTCCTGATTTTTTTGTTTTGATATTGTTTTCCTCAGTCAAAGTCAGAACTTGTTTTTTGCACTCTCGGAGCCCTATCTTTTGCATACGGACTCCGTTTTTTGCAAACGAATAGGCGTTGGAAAGGGGTTTCTATGCTCTTTCCAGATCTACAATTTATTTTTCTAGAATATGCCCCAGGTACTTTTTATTCAATTTTTTTTGTTTTCACACATCTATCAATTACTTGGACATTTTGGCAGCTGGAAATGATCTGTTTGCGTGGGATGGCTTTATTTGATCTGCTTTATTAGTATTGAGGTCAGCTAGTCTCAAATTTTTTAATTTGAAGAGTTATCATGGGTTTTTCTACTCACCCTTCAGTTGTATTTCTGGAACGGGGTAATTATGAGTCATCGGCAAAGGGTATACTTACACATTGTAGGTGGCTTAATATTTTGCCTTATTTGTATGATCTCATACCTAAACCAGCAACTTCAGAGGGAAAAATAGCTTGGGATATCATTAGAAATCACATAGTAGGAGTTATTTTGTCTAGTGTTGATTCTAACACTGTGTGGGCTATATCGGGCATTGATTGTCCTCACTCACTTTGGACACGTCTTTGGGAGATCTATGGAGACCCCAGTATTTCTCCATTCCCAAAGGATCCTGCTTCAGATTGTCTTGTACCCATTGGTTGGAGAGAGAACACACCCTTTGATCATGATACTTTAAAGGAACTTTAGTATTTAGACAACCTTATATATTCCGATGAATCAGAGGATTGTCTCACAGTTCCTACTCTTCAGACTAAGATTATACTTATATCAGCATCTTCTCCTATTATTCTTGATCAATTTGATATTGCCTCTTCTTTGGCTCCTATTGATTCAGCTAAGCAGGACATCATACATCTTTCATACATGGCTACTTGGGATTCTTATCTTGCAAGCATTTCGTCTTTGTTTGTAGAGTCCTATATTGCAGATCTGGAGGATTACTTTGAGGATTTTCAGCTCCTCTTTGTTGATAGCCATATTCCTGCTATTAGCCCACCATCATCTGTGCATTCAAAGGTTGCAGTTTTTGAGTCTTCAGTTCAGTTTGGATTTGACATCTTTTGTTTCAGTTCAGACAGAGAGATTCTTCAGCATCCTATCATGGCACACATCTTGAGACATCTTGGTTCTTCTCTTTTCACAGGGTTTCTTCGACATTGTCCTTTGGATCCATTTCTTCCCAAGGGGAGGAATATTATATGCCACTTCAGGATCTCTTTTTGGATTCTACCTCAGGCATCCATATGTGCGACAAGAGTTTCTTCATTGTGGGGGGGGCTTCTAGTCTCTTTCTTTTTCTCCTATGGAGACCATTGTACATGTACTTATATGATAGAAGCTGTCTATGGGGGGTCTTATGTTATCCACCTCCTATCCTTCTGTTATTAGTGCATTTATTTCTTTCATCTCTTTTTGGAGTAGTGTTTTTCCCATGAGGTTTTCTCTATTTCTCCACTTTACAGAGATTTGGTTGTAATTGGGTACCTAATCTGGCCTTGTTGTCGGGACCCAAGTTTACTTTCATGCATTGCAGTTACCTTACTTTCTTGCACATCTTTGTAACTACACTTTTGCTCATCTTAAGGGGGGGCGTTAGAGTAAAGGTTTTAATTTAATCATGTTGATTAAATTACCTTTATTCCTCTCTTAAGATCTTACTTTAGTTTGCATTTTTTGACATTTAATAATTATATTAATTATTAAATGTCTACCTATTAGGGTTTCTTTTAGGGTTGCACAATATCCTTTTATAAGGATTCATCATTGTAATTTATCTCTCTCGGATGAATACATTTTTCAGCTTTCAAAGCACCCTTGCTTGTTTGTCTCCATCTCTTCTTTCTGTGACAGGTTATTTGCATGCAGGTGATCTTTGGGGTCTGTGAAGTTGGCTTTCTCAACTTCTACATTATTCAATAATATGCTAGCTTAATAAAACAACACCATGCAGAGAAATAATGACAAATTTTCTCTTGTAATATTGACTTTTCTGAGTTTTTGATGTGAAAATTTTGAAACCTTATTTTCAAGCTATAGCTCCAAATTGGAGAAGTGAAAAGTGAATACCAGTGAGGAAGAGTTTGGAGGAGCCAAAACTAGTAGCAGCGGGAAAGCTGTGGATTTGCAAGGGGACTAAATGGGTCAAACCCCTATAGGAGGTCACTACCCTTCCAAAAGGACTACAGTTAAGGAAGGGGAAAATACTATAAGTATATGAAAATAGGAGTATTCTATTTATATAGTGTATGTAAGTTGTACAGTGTCACTGAGACATTGAATGTAACCAATGAGATTTTGATTTGCCAATGATGCTTAATGAAGTAATTTTTTAGAGTGGTTTTTTCTCCACTCATAAATACTATGTTGTGCATCCTCTTGATTTGTAATCTGTTTGTGTTTGTGTTTGATCAATCATATTTGTTCAAGCATTTTAGTCTTCATTTCATGGTTTTTTTAACATTTGAATATCTATGATATTTGAAGTTTATATGTATAAATTTATGAGGATTAATTACCTTAGATTTTATTTGTAATGACTAAATATATGACTAAAGTAATGACTAAATTAATGAATAAATACATGACTAAATTAATGATTAAATATATGACTAAATTAATGACTAAATATATGACTAAAGTAATGACTAAATATATGACTAAATAAATTACCACCATGACTAAATAAATGACCCGTTAACAACAATCAATGACTAAATTAATGAATAAATATATGACTAAACAAATCACTACCATGAATAAATAAATGACTAAATTAACGACTAAATCAATGACCAAATCAATGACTAAATAAATGACTAAAATAGTTTAGTCATAAATTTAGTGGTGTTATAAATGACTACAAATAAACCACTAAAATAGTCACGTGACTAAAATTTATGACTAAATATATGACTAAATAAATGATTAAATCAATGACTAAATCAATGACCAAATCAATAACCAAATTAATGACTAAAATCAATGACTAAATAAATGACTAAAATTGTTGTCATAAATTTAGTGGTGTTATAAATGACTACAAATAAGCCACTAATAGTCATGTGACTAAAGTTATTCATTTATATGCAATTTTAAGTAGTTTATTTAGTCATATATTGTTGTTTGTGTACTAGTGAACACTTGAGTGGTATTGTTCCTTGCCTGATAATTCTATTTTCTTGTTTGACTAACTTGTAAATCAAATTTTACAAAAATTCCAAGCTAACATCAGGCCTAAGATGACATTTTCAAATCCCGTCTGATGCAATCAAGGAGATAATGAAAAAATTATTGATTTCATAGTGCGAGATCAAGTGCTCTTCTCACAAATATCATATCCACTACCCAATTCTAACACGCAAAAGGTATTCATAGGGAACTTACAAAGGCCTTGGCAATGGAAGTTTTCTCTTATGAAATACCCTTCATTTGCACATTTGTGTGCATCCTTACAAGAGTATCAATAGACGGTGGTTCAGTTCAAGGGGTCCTCCTCATACTCCCATTCTAAAAGAAAATCTATTGTGTTGATCTCTGGAAAAGGAAAATATATTGCAAATATAGTAGTTGTTGCAAATGACAATGACCTCAGACACTACTGAAAATTCACAAAGTTATCAAAATCTTATTCCTCCATCTTGCAAAATTTGTTGAAGGATAAGATTGTAACCTTGCCAAGCCCTAAACCCCTTAAGGGACCATATCCTAGTTGGTATGATGGAAGTACTTACTCTCAGTACCATCGAGTTAATAGAGATGATACCGAACGTTGTATGCACCTATGTCATGAGATACAAGACTGTATCAAGGACGGTACTATTCATCTTGATGGTAGCAAACAAAATACAAAAAAATTGGCAGAAGAAGCAAACAATGAACTACAAATCATATATGATCCCACAATACCGGTTTACAATTTTTAGCCAAACTAGACATTGAACTGATTTTTTCTAACTAAATCTTCACTTTCGGGCACCTATAGCGGCTAAACTGTGAGAAATTTGAAGATGATGTAAACTAGTGATTTGTGACATTTTGTCTATAAATTCTAAATATTTTTTTTTCAAAATTTTGGAATCAGATTGCACTTTTTTTCCATCTCCTTCGAAAACTAGTTTTTTCAATAAACACCATTTTTAAGGAGTGGCGCTCACCGTATAACACAATACTTTTTTTCCATGAATGATAAAATTCTTTTTTTTTTAAATTTATATTTGTAACTATGATATCTAGTGCTTCCAATTGGTTTTATAACATTTTATTGAATATTTTTCCTTAATCAAGTTTCAAATTCAAACCAATTACAATTCAAACATAAGCAGACCGTATAACACATATTTTCTTTTGTATGTATCGAAATTCATTTTTTTTTGTTGGATCAAGGACTTCAATATCTAGTGCACTCATATTTTTCAAATTTATTTTTGATAATCTTGTATTTTCCCACATGTGCAGAACAAAGAGCTTGATTTTTAGTGAAAAACCTACATTCACAAGAAATAAAAAATAAATATAATAATTAAATTAAATTTATTTAAAATTATACTTTTTGGAAAGCTTATAATAAGGACTACACACTTACAAAAAATTAATTTTAAATGAATTCATTTGATCCCCCAAAAGGCAAATCAAAAGTGGTTTTTTATCAAAATTTTGATAGGTGTAAAGGAGACTCCATTATAGTTATGGTTTAAAACTAGTGGGGTTCTATCCAAGGGGGTTTGATCTAAGGTAGTTTGATCAAACACTCTTCAATTGGAATGCTTTAAATGGAACTTTTTAAGGCTTAAATCATTATATTTTTTAAAATATGTGATTTCAACAAAAATCATAATCTTCGAGAAATTGTAAACCAACTTTTTGGGGACCTATTTCCATCACATTCTGCTAACATGATTGTCAATCCCACTACTTCTATCACTCAGCCCGAGGCCTATGTTAACATGGTCATGGTTAATTCCACTACACAACCTGTGACTGGCTTGTCGGATATAATATTTATGTCACAGGACTTTCCCTTAATAAAAAGCCCTCGCCTCTTTATATTCCCACTTGCCTCAATGATAACATTGTGATAAGGGTCCTAGTAGACCCCATGAGTCAAGTGAATGTTATCACAGAAGAGATATTCTGTCTTAAATCACTATATAAAGAGAAATACAAATAAATGAAATCTACCATCCAAACACATGATGGTCTCTCCCTAAAACCCTATGGATCAATAACTTTGTCTGTCCTAGTTTGACCTAGGGTTGTTGACATAGTTTTTGATGTCATTCTAGAGTTAGATCTATTCAAGATGAAGCTAGGAATACCCTGGCTAGCTTCTATGAATGGAATTTCCTCCATTATCCACAAATGTCTAAAGCTTTCCCATGATGGTGTTGTGCATGTAGTGCATGACACTAATACCATCCTTTGGTGTCCCATGTGGGATATCCATTAGATCATTTTTGGCTCGCCTCGGTTGGTCTGCTTCCTCCAAGAACAAACCTACTTTACAAAAACTATGTAACATACAAGACTAGGGGCAAGGGACAACCAAAATTGGCTCTTCCTATCTCACAACAACTAGCTACCTCCCCTTCCCAAAAAGGGAAGGAGAAGGTGACCTCCCCTTAGGATGACTCGTCTACTCCCCTCTCTTGGGGGGAGTATTGGATGAGCAAGCCTGGCTTCTACTCATTGAGTTTGATGATTCCTCCTTGGTGTAGACCCAAGATCAAGATATCAGACCTTCCCACCAAACTGTCTAGACCTTGGTACTACCTGTATGTATGGTAGAGGAAAAGTTCCCCATGGAGAGTCCTCTTTCTCTCAACCTCCATAGCCTCCTATCACTCCCCCTCCCAAAACAGTGAATGGGAAGAGGCCTACTACTGAGGCACTTGAGCCGAATCCCCCTGCTACTTCTAAACTTGTTCTTCCTTCTCCCGTTTAGGAGTCTATTCCTCCATTGGAAAAAACTATAGTGGATACTCACATGGCTAAGTAGGAGCCCTATGCTCCTTCATAGCCTTCGGTCTCTAGTTCAAAGAGTCACATAAACTGCTTTGTGCATGAGCGTAAGAGCCAAAGAAAGTCTCTCATGGCTGAGCAGGCTGCCTTGCAGAGGAAAGAAGAGGAGATGATCACCCCTATATTAGGGCCTTATACTACATCCTCCTCTCTTCTCCCCTCTACTTCCATTCAAACCAAATTTGTATCACTTCCAGCTTACACTGCGAGTATGAATGCACTTGACCCTCGAAAGGTGTAGGTTTTCATCACTCCTTCTATGGAGCTACCACTATTGATGTTCCTTCTGGATGTCCAGTCTTTCCCATAGCCTAAGGATATGACTAACACCTCGGTCGTATCTATTGTATTTTTTTTCTCCTCTTCCTTCGTGCCTCTTTCCTCATCTGTGAGGAGTTCGCCTCCTCTGACGAAACAAGAGGTGGAGTGTGGTCCTTCCAGCAATAGAGCACATAAGAAGATCCCACCTTCTCCAAAAGGTGGCACCTCGTTGACTTGTTCAATCCTATTGATAGAACCAGTCCCAACTTCCCTTGAGTTTGTCACCACTCTCGAATCATTCGGCGAGCCTAGAGGTGAACCTTGGGTGCAACCTTCCTCGTCGGTTGAGGTGAAACATGGCACTCCTATGAAGTGCATGTTCAACTCTCTGGATGAGGTTCTGAGCTTGTTGGCAATATTTGTAAAATTGCTGACCTCCTCTTAACATCCCACAACTACAGGCTCATACTCCTTCCCCTTACAATGATCTAGAGTGGGAATCAGATGACCTCTTAGTCAATCAATGTTAGGAAGAGGCCTCTTATTTATCTTTATAGTAGATATGTGTGCATGTGTGTTGTGACATGTTCCCCCATGATCATGCTATGTGTGTCTAGTTGACCCTAGTCATCCCTATTGGTGCTTGGATATAGGTGTTTTTTTTGTGTCATAAACTTTTTTCTATTTGTATCATCATTCTTCCATGTTTGTGACTTGATTTTCATTAAATTGGGGATGATGCAAAGTGTTGGGGGAATTTAGGTTTCCCTTCCATGTTGCCCCAATTTTTTAATTTTTACTTTTTCTTCTTGTGCATTCTTCACATGGTATGATATAGTATGGGGTTGATGATAGTTAATTTTATATACTATATATATATTTATGAGCAATTTTGACCTAAAATATTAGACTGCTCGTGTGCCCTATGTTTATGTTCATTCCTTCTTTTATTTTCCTTTATCTTTCTCTCTTCTTTGCTTTAGTTGTCCCTCTTATGTGTGACAACACTTCTTCTTCAACATCTTGATTTTCAAAAAATGAATTCAGTTCCAATGGATCTTTTCTCAAAAGTCTTCACAAACCTTTTTTCAAGAATCACATTCTCAACTTGAAAACCTAATGGAACGTGTTTCCTTTATCACAGGTTCGTAAAGAAAGAACTGGAAAAACCTCCTCTGAAGTGGGCATAACTTTGATCTTCCCCTCACGTGGGGGCATATTCTTCCTTTTGAATTCCTTGATGATGAATCGATTCAAGAAAGACATCTCTCTCGCACTTTCAAACAGAGAGTCCCTTGAGTTGACTCCTTCTTCATGATGGGTTCACAAGGGACCCCTTTGAAATTCTTCTAACTTTTTGACGTTCTGCATGACCGTTTTCTTACTTGCCTATGTGGTCACTTTTTGACTCTATGGAGTCCGCTTTCCTAGGTTTCCTCCATGTGAGAGATCTTGGAGGACATCTTCCCTATATGTATGTGGGTCTGTAGGGTTCTTTCTTGGCTTCCTCCATGTGAGAGATCTTGGGGGATGCTTCCTTATAGGTCTATGGGTCTATAACATGCTTTTCTAGGTTTCCTCCATGTGAGAGTTCTTGGAGGACACCTTCCTTATAGGTCTGCGGGTCTGTAGGGTGCTTTCCTGACTTCCTCCATGTGAGAGACCTTGGGGGACACTTCCTTGTAGGTTTACAGGTCTATACGACACTTTTCTGGGTATCCTCCATGTGAGAGCTCTTGGAGGACACCTTCCTTGTAGGTCTGTGATTCTATAGGGCGCTTTCCTAGCTTCCTCCATGTGAGAGATCTTGGGAAATGCTTCCTTGCAGGTCAGTGAGTCTGCAAGGAACCTTTTTGGGTATCCTCCATGTGAAAGTTCTTAGAGGACACCTTCCTTGCAGGTCTATGAGCTTGTAAGGTGCTTACTTCATAGGGCTTCCTTCATGTGAGATATCTTGGGGGTTGCCTTGTTATAGGTGTGTGGGCCTGTAAGGCGCTTTCTTTCTTCAGCTTCATAGTTCTATGAGGCTATGGAATACTTTGCTTATCCTGCACTCTTGAGTCTTCTAGATCATGGTCTACTTCCTTGATGGTTTAGGTATACATTTCTAACTCTACTACTTCTTCGATCTACTTTAACAAAGCACTAATCACTATTCGTACTCACTAAAGTGTGGGAAAAATGTATAGGAGTGAATTTGCACCCCTTATCCAAATTACCTTCTTCCCTTCTTCACTGTAGAAAACAAAACTCGAAGACTAAATTCCACATAAGTCTGTTGCCTTTGTTCCACTTGGTGGTTTTTTTGAGTGTCATAGAGGAATAACTGTCGGTGATGCCCGCGTAGCGCACTAACATACATGTGACGCACTTACGTCCATGGTAGATTCTCACATCTAGAACCTGCAAAGGCATTACACTTCTCATTGGGAGTCGACTTGTAGTGCCTCCTTTGGCTGACTGACCCGAATATGGTTTTTTTCTTCACTCTCTCCTTCAAATTCACCATTCATTCTTCCATCTCATCCCTTCGAGCAATCCTTCTCACAAGCTTAAGCATTCTAGTAGCACTCTTGCACTCCATCAACTCAATAGAGAAAGTGTGGAACAACGCCTTTGCAACAGAGGCTTGAGTTCCTCTCATTTTCTCCCCCATTAGCCTTGAGTGCTCTTGGTGGAGGTGGTAAGCTTTCTACTCCTCTTCTGTATTATTTGGTTGAGTGACACATTACTATTTGTAGTGTTTTACTTTTCTCTACTTTACTTTATTTCTTTATCATACTATTTCTTCATTATCACTTTCTTGGTTGTACATGGAGGTGGAATCGCCAAAACGGGGGTCTGAATAAGGCAGGCCCCTATACAGCCACACAACAATTTTCCTCTTCATTGTGTGTAGGTGGGCGTGTGGCTTGGAGTTAGCAGGAAAATGAGTATCTTTGTGAGATTATTCTTGTCATCCTAACTCTTGTTTATTTACTTTATCATATTTGTACTGTACATGTATTGAATGTGGATAGTATTCTAATGTCAACACAAACCTTAATGAGATGGTTTACATTCAAAGTTTGAAGCAAGTAAAACTAATTTATTCGTAATACAATCAAACCTTTCAAATACCTATCATTGTTCTCTATTTCTAGGGATTTATTAAAGTGTTTGGCCCTCAGATTTCTATGGGCATAAAGGTTGTTAAAATGACTACCTAGAAAATGAGATTTGATGCTTAATATGCAAGCTAAGATGATTTCTATGTGCAAATGTGTGTTGGGATGATTAGTGGTATGCTTATAAATGAAACAAAATGATGGAAAGGATAATGGATGCAATGATAAATGAAGGATGATGTTGATGATAGATGAACAAGTGGAGATGAGTGAGATGATATGAAACTATAGTAAACTATCCATGATTATGCATATGCTCAAATGCAAACATAAAAAAAACTAACCTAAAATGTAACTATGATGCAATGGAGATGATAAAATGTAACTATGAAGCAGTTAATTAATATAAGATGAGAATGCAAAGTAACACATGATATGAAAAATAGGTATAAGACTCCATGAAAGCTCAAAGCTCCTACGAAAAACTTGCATGGTAACAATACTCAAAGTGTTGATGAAAAATGGAATTATAACACTATTCCAATTTGTATCTCAAAATAGCATTATAACATTACTCAAAAGGTGGATGATAAATGCTAAGGAAAGAAGGTGTATTTATAGTGTTTCTCAAGCATTTTGTGAGGTGGCACCTATCAACGGTCTAGATTTGAAGGAGAAATGATATACAGTGGAGATGAAAGGAATTAGGATGTTGTCCCCTTGACCAAGGACAACATGCCATGTGTGTAAAGAGAATCCTTTGAGCAATTGGAAGCATGCCAAATGTATGGGATTCCCAAGTGTGTGAAACAAAGACCCATGTGCTCCAAATTTGTTGGAAGTGTGGGGGAATAAAGCCATGTTCTTTTTCTTATTGGTGGAAGTGTGTGAGGATAATTCTAATTAATAATTAGGCTTATTTATTTTCATGTGACCTTTATGAGGTGGCACAGAAAAGTTGTAGAAATGTGCTCTAATTCTTAATCAGGATTAAGGAAGGTTAATTAAATAAACACATTTAGGGTATTTTGTTTATTTAATCATTTAGAAGAATGTGAATTAGAAGAATTAAAAGGAAAGTGAACAATATAAATAAAGTAAGACCTTATTTATATGTAGTTGAAGCATTAATCAAATAGGTTGTATTTAATTAATTGAATATGATGATCGTTTTCAAGTGTATACATTTTTCCCCTCTTTGAAGTGATGTGTTTACACATTACTTCAAAGAAGATTTTGTTGTCAATGCTCAAATGATGTGATATTTTGATGCCCCAGGCTTTGAATTTCAGGTATTGATGGATATTATGCCCCCTCGAGAGATAAATCGATGAATATAAGGATGTGAAAATGAAGTCATGAATGATGTGATAAGTGTTGTGATGATACGATTATGATCCAATGTCAATTCAGTGAAGGTTTGATATCATAGATGATTTATCTCTCAAAATTGAGTTGCAAGCTCTCTTTTTTTACTAGTGCTGATTAATTACCCCTCCTTTTTGGTAAAAATGGGAAATAAATCCCACCATAATTCCCTTCATTTTACCCCTAAAAGGTGAAAATGGTAAAATGGGATTCATTTTTACATTTTGAGTTTGGAGAAGTTGAAGATTGGAGAGCTTAGAGGAAGATGGTGATCCCATACCACAAGTATCGTTTCGAGCATCTTCGCCAACCTGATTAGTCTACTGCCTCTGGACCTATGGTATGCTTTACGAGAAAATTCTTTGTTAGTCATTTTCTTGCCTTTTAGAAGCATTTTGAACGTCATAGATAGATGTTGTAGCTTATGGGATGCTATTTATGTACTTTCAGGTGTTGTTTTTTTTTTTTTAGTGTTTTTGAGCATGTTTAAGAGTTTTGGCACCTTTGGGGTCCCAAATGGCGCCTCTTGCAAGGTTGAAATTGATGTTTTTGAGTCTCTTGAGAGTTTTTGCACCTTTGGGGTCCCAAATGGTGCCTCTTTCAAGGGTGAAAATGCATGTTTTTGTGTGGTTTTAGAGTTTTGGTGCCTTTGGGGTCCCAAGTGGCACCTCTTGCAAGCTTGGAAAATATGTTTTGTAGATGTAAACTCTATTTTGGCACCTTTGGGGTCCCAAATGGCGCCTCTTGTTTCCTTGGAAATTTTTCATCTTTGTTGATTTGAGGTGGTTTAGCTTGTCGTTTGACCTATTTTGCAGGGTGTGAATGCAAAAATCACTCAAGGTGATGTTCGCAAGATTTCCTTGAAGCCTAGGAGTCATCGGTTTTTCATGTTTTGGATTGATTTCGGTTAGATTGTGGCATGTGCAATGTTTGATTGATGTTTTACGTGATGATTTGATCTCATGATAGGTGAGGAATGATAATAGGATTGATAGCATATCATCCTCATGATAGGTGAGGACTGATGGTAGGATTGATAGCATATCGTCCTCATGATAGGTAAGGAATGATGGTAGGATTGATAGAAAATCATCCTCATGATAGGCAAGGAACGATGGTTTAATTGATAACATATCATCCTCATGATAGGTGAGGAACGATGGGTTGATTGATAGCAGATCATCCTCATGATAGGCGAGGAATGATGGGTTGATTGATAGCATATTTTCCTCATGATAGGCAAGGAACGATGGGTTGATTGATAGTAGATCGTCCTCATGATAGGCGAGGAACGATGGGTTGATTTGATTGTCCTGATTGAACCTGATTTGATTAACTACACATTACCTTGAATAATTGATATTCTTGATTGAACATGACATTGATTTACTGATAATCTTGATTGAACATGACATTGATCGATTGATTTGTGTTCATGATTAGGGAGATGGAGATGTACTCTAGTCTTAGGAGTGATTCCTGAAGAATTGGAAAATGGTCCACTGGTTGTCCTCAGCCGACTTAGATATTATCTCCCATTGTGGGTTGACTTCCTTGTTAGACATTCCACAATATAGAATCAATAGAGGTTTATTGACAACATTGGTAGAGATATGGAACAGTGATCATAACACATTTCATTTACCGACTGGAGAGATGACCATGACTCTTGAGGATGTCTATCATATTCTACAAATCCTAGTGATGGGAGAGATAATAGTGTACGATAAGATAGAGCAGGGTGGGACAGCTGCATTGTGGAGATTATGTCGAGATGATCATATTGTGGGGTGATGGATCCTTTAGATAGAGATGATTAGCAGATATGCTCCTTTGTCATGTGTGCTTTCTGGATTCATTGGTGGATTCCTTTGTCCTAATCGTAGGTCAAAGGGATTTTCAACAGATTGGGGTTGTGTGCTATCACAAATGACACTTGATGGTACGAGGTATGCCTAGGGCTCATGTATGTCAGCCCATTTATATTGATATTTTCATGAGGTTTTCTATTACGGGACGATGAGCCTATCATGTGGCATCATATTACTGCAGACCTGGGCATGGGAGCATATAGCCATCACTCAGCCCATGGGAGAGAGACATCGACCATAGGGAGATCCTATGTTTTCAGTTATAGTGGTCCACATGTCCAGCATAAGCTAGGCAAGGTTGCCTATTGGAGGCATGTGCTAGATGATTTGGCCATACTTGGATTGTGAGTAGTGGCTAGAGGATTAGTTGGAGATTCCCTTTATGCTATTATCATGTTATTTGATTGGGAGAACACATGTTGTGCTTGAGCGCTACTTGTATTTGTGTGTACGTCGATAGTTTGGATGGGTTCACGGGATGCCCCTAGGAGTTTCCCATTATGCACGATGATGACAGGATGTGTTAGAGTGGGGCCCTTGTGTATCATATGAGGTAGATTGTATAGAGTATTATACCTTGACCCCTAGTTTATGAGATTATGTTCCGTATATTATAGATGTTGAGATGACCAAGGATTATTCATAGTTCTTCCACACGCATCCCTTTCCTAGATTTACTCATCCAGAGGAGCCAATACCGTCAATTGATGGAGAGGGAGGAGATGACGAGGGTGGTGATGATGGTGGGGAGGGTGCTTGTAGAGGTGATGATGGTGGTGCAGAGGGTGGTTGCAAAGGTGATGGTGGGGAGAGTGATGGTGGTGTAGATGATAGTCATCCATTGGATTTTGCAGTTCTGAGGCGTAGGAGGAGTGTCACCGTAGCTTAGGTGGTAATTCCTAGGATTCAAATTGGGATACCCTCACATTAGTAGTCAACACAGATAGCATCTTTGTAGGTAGAGGTTCAGTCATTTCAGAGCGAGATAGCACAGGCTTGAGCATAGATTGTGTCCCTTTAGAATGAGTTAGGGAAGTTTCAAGCACATATTAATATTTTGAGGACTGATAGAGGGACAGATAGGTAGCAGATACAATAGTTGTAGGCACAAATGATCATACTTACTTTACAGAGGGATACATTTATACATCAGACATAGCAAGCTGAGGCCATTTCCGAGAGGATACAATAGATGGCACCATCTATAGGTACAACAGATTTCTTCATAGAGATCCGACACATTTCCCAGAAGTTGCAGTTTTATAGAGGTAAATATCATGAGTTGGTTCCTCCTGAGCGACGAGAGAGTTTTGTATAGTCTCGTTATGGTAGATCTCATTCTCGGACTGTTAGCATGGGTGTCACATAGCCATTGCCTGAAGATAGGAGAGATTCAAGTTCAGGTCCATTAGGTAGAGGAGGTACTAGTTCCATGAGAGCAACAACTTCTGGTGGGAGCTCGACATAGCATTTTGTGATGTTCTTTGGACATTTTGTATACACCTTTCGTGAGATTGAGGATGTGGTTCCCATGATACAATTCCCTTTTGGATTTTTTTGTATCTCATCCTACTTTTGGACATCCTCGTACACGTGGACATTATGACATTTTTGATGATATATGATATGCAACGGTGATTATGATGCATTTGATTTCCCTATTTATGATATGTAATGTTGTGAATTTATTTAATTTCTATGTAATGATAATGATTATGAAATGTCATGTGATTTATGATTATGCAATGTGATGTGATGATTATGATTATGCAATGTGATGTGATGACTATGATTAAGAAATGTGATGTGATTTATGATTATGCAATGTGATGTGATGATTATGATTATGCAATGTGATGTGATCACTATGATCTATAATTCGATGTGATGATTATGATGTGTAATGCAAATGATTGAATGTGCATGACTTCAAATGTTCAAGGCCTTAAGCTTGAATAAGTGAGCCTATCCAACTTCCAAAAGTTGTGGGAAGACTACAATATATTGATCTTTTAAGCTTCATAACTTTGACATATTTCCCAACTTTCTTGGAAATTTGAAGAGACTCACTTATTCAAGCATAGTGGATGACATGAAATTGATGTTGGAAATGATATGCAATGTATGTCCTTTTTTATTTTCTTTTGTATTTTATGATGCAAATATTATGATGGAATGTATGAATGTAAATGAGATGATAATATTTTCTAAGATATGCAAATGATAATGCAACTGATGTGCAACTAAATGAGAATGATGTCTTTTTTGGTTAATGTCTAGTGTACTCAATCCATTAATAATAGAGATGACACCATTGTGAAATTGTTTCAGCATTGAAAAACCCCATAAATACGCATGCAATACTAACATGAATGCAGTCTAGCTTAACTATGCAAATCTCATTTTCAAAAGTTGTCATTTATATTAACCAATTTTTCGTGCTTTTTATGATCATTGGGCCTTTAAAATATTGAAAGTGAGTACAAGCATCAATGGCATATGTTAGACCAAGATGACTTGAGTACTACTTCCATGATGTTTTAAAATTGCAAGTTAACATAAGCATCTAAGTATAATTAAACCGAGATGACCTGAGCATTGCTTGTGTAAATAGACAAGAGTTAATATTTTTCCTATGCAAATTCAAAATATCATCAGTGATACTTTGTAGTGCACGTCTCGTGACAACTTGCATAGTAATAATGATAAACTCATAGACAACAAACAAAGAAAAATCACACTCCTTCCTCGCTTCTCTAGTTCGATACATCATCGAGGACTCGAGAGATATGATATCAAAAATCAAAGTAGAACAACTTGAACTTTCATGTTTAATGTGATAAACCCTTGATTTAGAAATATCATCATTCATTTGAAGTTTGTGTTTGTAACTTTAGTCTGACGAATGTTTTCCTGTTGGTTCAATATCAAATTTTATTTGCCCCTAGTGAGTGCAAGATTTTTCCCCCAGTCTAGGGTGAGACACAACCATGATGACCAAGATCTAACCTAAAGACCTATTCTAGGGGCCTTAGGGGTTGATCAACATATTAGCCTTGCCTACATTATACATGCAAAGACCACGTAGTTTGACTAACGACATGACCAATATTTACAAGATGAAAATATGAACATAGTGAACACCTAGAAGACTGACCTAAAATGTCTTAGGGGATAATCAAAGATCACCCTTTCCTATGTTCAAAGCTTAAAGATGACGTAGTTTGAATGAAGACCAAGTTTTTGAATTTTTGACCTATTTTTGGGTTTTGACATGTTTTGAATGTTTTTGGGATTTTGATATTTTTTGAATGTTTTTGGATTTTCGATTTGTTTTGAATGTTTTTGGGATTTTCGATTTTTCAACCTTGAGAATGTACAAGAATGTAATACAGTGTAGGACATGCCCCCAGTGTGATACAATAAGACAAAATAATTTTTAGAATGGGTCGAGTAATGCTAGGGGATACCATGATAAAAACACTAGATCAAGCGATGATGCGAACATGGAAGCGTGAAAAATACAAAGAGGAAAGAAATATGAATGAATGATGCAGAGCAAGTCACATAGCCCAAGATAGATGGAGAGTGATTATTTTACACAAGGCACATGTTTTCCAGGTTTTCACCAAGGTACTTTCCCAAAGTGCCACCGAAGTGGTTTTCACTAGAGGACGATCTTTTTTTTCTTTACTATTTTTCAATCCTTTTTCTGATTTTTTTTTTTTTTGCATTTTTTTTTTTTTTGGTATTTTTCTGAGACCTTTACCAATGCACTGGATGAACTACGTGTAAAACCTTTTGAGATGCAAGATATTGAAGGGTTCATCAAAAAGATCCCCTTCTAGTGTAGATAACTGATATGCTCTTGATCCAAAGATTGATATTATAACAAAGGGACCCAACCAGTTAGGTTCAAATTTTCCCTTCTTCTCTCGATCTTGTTGATTACAGGGATTTTCTTTTAATACTAAGTCACCCACCTAAAATGCTCTAGGTATTACTCTGTGATTGTAGCTCCTAGATATCCTTTGTTGATAAGCTTTTAGGTGATCAACTACATGATGTCAGCATTCATCCAACGGTTTTAATTCTTGTAGCCTAGATACTCTGTAATCCTCATCTGAAATCATCCCTTTAAGTGACACACACAGGGATGGTATCTCAACCTCAATAGGTAGAATATCTTTTGACCCATAGACAAGAGAATAGGGTGCTTCTCTTATCAGGGTATGGATACTAGTTTTGTAAGCCCACAATGTCGGGTTTAGTTGAACATGCCAATCATGTCCAGCTTCACTGATGATTTTCTTCAAAATGTTCATGATAGTCTTGTTTGAGGCCTCTTCTTGATCATTCCCTTGGGGATAGTAAGGTGTAGAAAACCAATGTTGGATATGGAATCTTTCACAAAGCTCTTGAACATCTTGATTCTTAAAAGGTCAGCCATTTTCCATAATGATAGATTGAGGAACACCATACCGACATATGAGATAATTCAAGATGAATGATGAGATTTATTTGCCAGTGATGGTGATTAGAGGAACAACTTCAATCCACTTGGTGAAGTATTTTGTGGCTATGATTATAAACTTATGTCCATTGGAGGAAGAGGGGCGAATCTTACCTACAAGGTCTAATCCCCACTAACAAAAATGCCATGTATTTGTGAATGGATGCAACTCTTGTGTAGGTGCATGTATCAAGTTTCCTTGAATTTGACATTTGGAACACCTTTTAACATATTGAAATGACTCTTTCTCCATGTTCGGCTAGTAATACCCCAACCATAATAATTTCTTAGCTAAGGTTAAGCCATTTGAATGTGTGCCATAGATACCCTTGTTAACCTCTTGTAAAGTGGTTACAACTTCATTACATTCTAGACACCAAAGAAGAGTACCATCCAAACCTCATCTATAAATCACATCAACTATTAGGGTTTGGAAAGCTACTTGTCGAATGAAGTTTCATTTTTGGTTTCAAGATAAGTTAATTGGAAGGGTATTGTCTTGTAAGTAGGTATGGATCTCTCCATAGAGGGAAATTTGAGGGTTGACAATATGGCATATCACTTGGGATTTTGGATCTTCATAGGTTGGGTTGGACACTTGTTCTACCATGAATTCATAATGTCTTCATTGTTCAAGTATCTACAAGAGAGAAGCAATGGTGGCCATTGCATTTGCAGCTTTGTTTTCTATTCTGGGAACTTGTGCAAACTTGATCTCAACAAAGTACTTTCTGAAATCATCCACCATCCTCTTGTAGGGTAGCAACTTGTCATCCTTTGTTTGATAATCATTTTTGACTTGGTTAATGACCAATTGTGAGTCACCACAAACCAACATTTTTGTGATTTTCCATTGAACAACTATCTTGATTGCAATGATCAATGCTTCATATTTAGTTGTGTTGTTGGTGCAGGGGAACATTAATCTGTAGGATTTTGGAATTGTGTAACCTTGTGGAAAAACAAACAAGATTCTTGCGCCTGATTCATGTTGTGTATAAGAGCCATCAAAGTATAACAGCCACAGTTGTGTAGATATGGTTAGGATATCATTATGAGGGAATTCAATGTTCATTGGATTGTTATCTGACAATGATGATTCAGCTAGTTGATCTGCTATGGGTTGACCTTTAATTGCTTTCCTTTCCACATATTGGATGTTGAGCTCACTCAATATCATGACCCACTTGGCTAACCTCCCTGTTAAAGTAGATTTGCTGAGTAAGTACTTTAATGGGTCAATTTTGGAAATGAGTTTGATGGTGTGAGTCAACATGTAGTGCCTTAATTGTTGTGTAACAAATACAACCACTAAGCAAGATTTCTCAATAAAGTTGTAATTGATCTCATAACCATTTAAGGTTCTGTTGATATAATAGATGGCCCTTTCTTTTCCTATAGAATCTTCCTATGCTAATAAGGCTCCCAAAGATATCTTAGTTTTTGTAATGTATAGTAATAGCAGTTTTCCCTTGACTGGTGGTATCAACATAGGCAGTGTCATCAGGTACTATTTTAGTTGACTGAAGGTAGCTTCGTATTTGTTATCCCACTTGAAATAGACATTCTTGTGTAATAAGTGGTTGAAAGGATGAGTTTATCAGCTAGTTGAGAAATGAATCTTCTGATGGACTAAAACCTTCCTTTTAATGATCTAAGTTGGATAATTTTTTTAAGAGGAGGCATTTCCATGATGGCTTTGACCTTTGTAAGATCCACCTCAATGCCTTTAGTTGAGACAATGTATCCCAAAATTTTAGCTAATGTTACACCAAACACACATTTCTTTGGATTTAACCTCACCTTGAATTTTTCCAATCTTGTGAATATTTTTTCTAGAATCTCTAAGTGTCCTTCTCTAGTGTGGGATTTTTCCAATAGATCATCTACATAGTCCTCCATAAAATTATGCATCATGTAATGGAAGATGGTACTCATAGCTCTCTGATGTGTAGCTCCAACATTTTTCAACCCAAAAGGCATCACATTCCAACAAAAAGTTCCCCAAGGACATGTGAAGGTCATTTTATCTTGATCTTCAGGTGTTATCTTTATTTGGTCATATCCTGAAAAGCCATCCATAAGTGATAATATTTTGTGCCCAGTAGTCAAGTCTACAATCAAATCAATGTTTGGTAGAGGAAAATCATCTTTTGGACAGGCTTTGTTAAGATCTCTAAAGTCTGTGCATATCTTGATGCTCTTATCTGGTTTGTATACCAAAACAATGTTTGATAGCCACTCGACATAGTCAATAGATCTTATAAATCCCACATCTAATATCTTTTTCAACTCAACTTTCACCAGAACGGCGATATGGGGATGTATCTTTCTTAGTTTTGCTTTACTGGTTTTGTGCCAGGTGGTAATGATAAATGATGCATAACGAGTTCTGGATCTATGCCTGCCATGTCAACATATGACCAAGCAAATTTTATTCTCCTCTCTTCAAATAATTTGATGAAACAAGGTTTCTCCTCTTTTGTCATCGATTCTGCTAAACGCAGTGTCTTCACTATTTTGGTTGTACCAACATTGATGGATTGTGTAGGTTCTATTAGTATTGAAGATCTCTTTTGATAGTGTTCTGGGAGAGTGTCAAACCTTCCATTTCTTGGTGCCTTAGAGAGGTTTTCACCTTGAGATATTCTCTTTGTTTTTAATTTTTCCTAATTTAATAGTGTCATCAAATGGTTTTCACTATTAGACCCATTTCCTATATTTTTCATTTTGCAGCTGAAAGGTTTAACACTCCCTTCGTCAGGAAATTTGTTCTGAGATTCAATGGTAGAACATGTGTCAGGGTTATCAGAACATAGGAAGTTTATGAGGGCATCATCATTTGAAAAGGTGAGTATATCAAGTGGCTCATTTTGATCCCAATCAATTAGTTCAGGATGCATTAAGGACAAGGAATCATTAGATTAGTCAAGTTCATAAGGTGTAAGCATCAGGATAGCCATGTTGTCAAATTTTCCAATGAGGTCTAAGATGTTACTCTCTTCTGATGCATCTATCTCACTCGAAGAATGATCATCTTCACTTGAGTCTACGACATATTGTGATCCATATTCAAGGGGTCTAGAACCAAAACTTTGTCCTTTCATACATATTGGGGTATACTTTTGGATTACATCGATCTCTTTGTCATGGAAAATTTCTTCAGAGAGGGAGTCACATTCATATTCATTGGAATCTGTTTCATGATCCTCACTATCCTATAATTGTAATATTCTTTTGACAACTCTTTTAGTAGCTTCCTCTTTTGAGTCTTCTCTATATCCTAATCATGTTTTGTCTTTGGGATTCATTGTGATGAGTTGTATTGGTTCACTGATGCCTTCTTTTATTTTACCCAAAGGACCGTTTCCTTCATATCCCATCTTTGTCAGGATTGTCTAACATTTTCCATACTTATATATGCATATATTGGACACTGATACCTATGAAGGTCCTTCATCTTTGTATAACCAGTTTAGGACATTCTTGTCTTCTGATTCCTCCACTTGAGTGCTTGCTTTTATAAACTTCCCATGAAAGAGTGTGATGGGTTGTAAAGATTGTTGTCTTGAGGTGGATGGTTGTCCATGTGACTTAGGAGAAGATGAAAGTTGTGATAAGTATGAATATTTCTCAAATGAGTATTCCCCCATGCCCTTGTCTTTTATTTGGATCTTTTCTAACTATTTTGATAAGGCATCAAGTTGACTTCCATTGTTGCATGAAATAGAGTCAACGACCCCTTTGTATTTTGATTGAGCCCTTTCCTCAAATTGTCTTGACGAAGAACCCACTGGACTTTCTTTGTTTAATGGATCAGAGTTGATGACTTCTCTATTACGTGGTACAAAGGTATCTTGACTTGTTCTAAGTGCATTTCAATATTGGGGATTGTTAGAATCGGTAGCAATGGTGACCTCTTGTCCATTGAAAGGAAATTTAAGGAACTAACGATAGGTTGATGGTACCGCTTGCATTTCATGAATCCACGGTCGTCTCAAAAGTATGTTATATGTCAATTTCTTATCTAACACTTGACACACTATGTCTTTGATGATTGGTCCCACTTGAATGGGTAAGATGATCAATCCTTGGGAGGATCTTTCTTCATCATCATATGCTTTTATGGTGATTTTCCTTCTAGGATCAATAGCATTTTTAGAATATCCTAATGCACGAAGAAGCTTGAGAGTGCAAATATTTAGGCCTACTCCTCCATCTATAAGGACATGTTTGACGTGATGTTTATGGATTAGGACTTCGATGTGGAGAGCAGCGTTATGTGGATGGGTGGTGGGTGCATCGTCATGTTCAAAGAATGATAAGCAATGAGGTGTATTCAAATGTCCCACCATAGCTTGAAATGTACATACTTTCAGATTTTGGTACTGTGGTGGCAACTAAAGCTTGTTCTAGGATTTCTTTGTGTGCTAGTGAAATCTTGAGAAGTTCCAATATGGATATTTGAGCGGGTATCTTCTGTAACTAATCAATGATGTTATATTGAGTTACAAGAAAAACATTCATTTTGGATGTGGAAGGGGTAGCTCCTTTCAATGTTACCTTGGCTTGTCCTCCTGTAATTGCATTGATAGGTGTATTGTCTTGATCATTTGTGATTTTTATGACATTAATTCGATTGTCATTCGTGTCAACGTTAGTGCTTAGATTTCTAGGTACAAGGTCATTGATTTGATGTGAGATGGTGTCATCATTGTGCTATATTTCAGTAGTGGCATCCTTCCCTTGGCTTCTAATTTCACTGTCTTGGATGGAATTCTCAACCATCTCAATACAATGAATGGTAGAATCATAAACATACTTTATATTCTTGACTTTGGTATTCGATGTAGAGGACTCTCCCTTTTCATAATTGGGTAAAGGGTTCTTGAACACTCCTTGATCACTGTTTGTTTGGGGTCCTTCAATTTGTACCTTTTTGTTATCAATGAGATCTTGGATTGTGTGTTTTAATTGCCAACAATATTTCATCATATGACCCTTGTTTTGATGATAATCACAGTAATGGGCATCATTCCTCCAAAATGGCTTGACTTGTGGATCCCAGTTTCGTGCTTCTAGCATTGTGATAAGCTTAGCCTTAGTAAGTTCCTTTAAGGTGGAATCTAAGGATTTTCCCAATGGTGTAAATTTTGGTCGATTGGAAGGTTTTGGAAACGGTGTTGCTTTAGTCCCCAGATTAGTTTGATTGTTGTTTTGGCTAACATTTGGAGTGTTGGGAGGATTTTTGGTTTGATTATTCTTGGTGGAAACTGTTGTTAGGTTGAATATGGATTTGGTATTTTAATTTTCAGCTATGACCTCATTGTTACCCACATTCTTGTTTCATTGCCAAAATTTAGGTTTGTCCCCACTATTGTAGTTGTTAGAGGAAGTGGATGGGTTTTTTTCATTGTATATTTTAATGACCCCTCTTTTGACTAAGGCTTCCTCGATTTTAATTATGTTTTCAATCAATTTTTCAAAGGTAGGGGGACATTGTAATTCCAACCTATAACTCATCTCATCATTTAGGTTATCAATGAAAATATCTATCTTTTCCTTTTTGGGCACGAGACGAGAATACCTTGCAAAAAATATCCTCGATTTTTGCAAGGAAATGAGGAAGGACTCACCCTTTTTTGTTTCAAGTTGCAAAGGTCTTTCATGGTGATATCATGTTGGATATTGTAAGAGTATTGAGTGAGAAATCTATTGAACAACTCTTCAAATGTCTTGATGGGGGGTGTAATATTTGAAAACCTTTTAAGGCATGTCCCTCCTAGACTTTGTGGAAATAGTCTCATCAAATAAGTTTCCTCATGCTCAAATTCTAGACTCATAGTTTGGAATTCCCTTACGTGATCTAATGGATCAGTTGTACCATTGTATTTATCATACTTTGGAAATTCACTTCGTTTAGGGAAAGGAATCATGTTGATGGATGGGTTAAAGGGATAAGGAAAAATTTCCTCGATCAAGTATCATTTTGAAGTTCCCCTTTGCATATCTAGAACTTGTTGTTGAAGGTTCTTCATTTGGTGAGTTAAAGTAACCATTTTTTTTTCCTTTTTAGGCTTTTGGAGAGGTTCTTTTAAGATGTTGATGTCAAAATCGGGGGGAAATTTGACTCCTTGATTGGATAACATTAACAGGTATTTTTCCCCATCTCTTTCAAAAATATTTTCCAAAAACTTATGGAAGTTAGGGTCTTGTTCTGCTTGTTGGATATCCTCATCATTTATCTCTTCCCCTTGAGTGTTGTTGAGTCCAGGAATAGGGATTTCTTTTGCATCAGCCATGTTGCTAGGGATCTCACTATTTTGAGGTTCAATGTTGGGAGTTTCAATATCAAAAGCTTCACTACTTGCACTTCCTATGTTTTTCATTTCAAAGTTGGCTATTCCAAGTTCCTTTTTCCTTGAGTCTCCTCTTTTTATATCTTGTTTGGATGGGCATACAAGTGTTATGATTTAGACTAAGCTTTGATCTAAGTTTGAAATAGTGCCAAGGATTACAACTAAGTCAAATAGAATGAAAAATTCTATTGATTAGACAAGGTTTGATTTGATTGCATGGCATAGTTTTGTGATTAAAGGATGACAAATCCTGAAGATGAAACTAGGTTGTACAAGAAAATATGTGATGGATATTGATGATTTAGGCACCTTGAAATGTTTAGATCTAGGTTTAGTTTGAAAAGTTCCACTTGTATGGGTTTGTTTTGAAAATGTTTAGGCTTCTAAGGTATCTAAGGAATGATCTTGGACTCAAAGTTTTGACTCAAGAGATGTAATTAAGGTAGTCAAAACATTGGAAAGGTCTTGGATTTTCACAATAGTACATCATGTATAACTCTAGATTGTTTTTGCGAGCTCTCTTGAAAAAATTGAAGGTTAACCTTTCTCTAAAGTCGTAAAGCATAGAAAAATGTATTTGATGTTGTTTTGGACTAAGAGGTTTGATCTTTGGTTTTTTAATCTTGACCTTTAATGAAATCATCATGTAAACCACATATTATGACTCTATTTTTCCTAAGGAAAGGTAGAACACTACTGGAAGGACTGATTTTATGAAGATGGATGGACCTAAGTTACTGACTTGTCTACCTCAGTGAATGTAGTTCTGAATCAAGGTTTTCACTTTCAAAATGTAGCATTTTTTATGGTGTTTTTTTTAGTTTCATTTTGAAGACACATCAAGTAGAGTATACACTCCTAAGGCTGTGTAAGACTATATTCCTTTAGATTCCACGGTGGTTTTACCCCAACTGCACTATCTTTAGAGGGTGAATTCAGAAGCTTGGCTACACAGGCTCCCCCTTATAGTGCACTCTCTTCTCAGGCCAACCAAGCTTCCAATCCCCATGAAACTCCCTTGGAAAACTGATCACCTCTACTAAAAACTACGAGAATTTGGATGCCTTGGAAATGAATGTTGTTGCACCAAAGAATAGATAAAGGAGTTTGGAAAATCTACAATAAGGGTTTTAATGTGGGCATTCCATTCGTGGGGGATAATCCATATGGCAAGAGTCCCTTTCGATCCATCTTGTCAAAATTATCCTTGTGATACTTGAACTTTCCTCAAGTATCCACATTTATATCCCAGTTGGAAGTCGCTTGGATTTAGTGTGTTACCAGTTGGGTTGTTCCATTGGGTGATTACTTTTTCCCACAAGGCAGGCCCTCTAGGATAAACAAAAGCAAGAAATTATACCCGAGGTTTGATCGATATTTATTTCACATGAATAAAGAGAGAACTCATGCCATATACTCCACTTACACTTGCACATAAACAAGAATGGGTCTAGCTTTTTGGATCACCCAGTTAAGGGGAGAGCATATTCCTACCATTCATCACATATAAAAGACATGGTGTTCATTAACCCATTAATTAAGCTATGTTCCTAACTTAACCAAAAGGAAACATGATGTTCATTATCCTTTTCCTTAAGCTACGTTCCTATCTTAACCAAAGGAAACAAGTAAATAATGTCCAACCCCTACAATATGTTAGTAGTTTATGTTTTGAGTCTTTGACAACAAATCTGGGAAAACCTACAAATGCACAACATAAAATGTGAGTTTTTTATTTTGGTGACAAACTGCAAGAGGTGCCAAAATAGAGACAAGAGGTGCTAAAACTCCAAAAATAGTGCAAAATGGTCTCAAAACAGGTAAAAATGATCCTGAAACTAGTTGCAAGAGGTGCCAAAACAGGTGCAAGAGGCACCAAAACTCTAAAAGTGGCCCAGAATGGTCCCAGAACAGGTCAAAATAGTCTTAGAACAACTTGCAAGAGACACCAAAATAGGTGCAAGAGGCGCCAAAACTCTAAAAGTGGCCCAAAATGGTCCCAAAATAGGTGAAAATAGTCTCAAAACAACTTGCAAGAGGCACCAAAATAGGTGCAAGAGGTGCCAAAACTCTAAAAGTGGCCCAGAATGGTCCCAGAACAAGTGAAAACAGTCTTGGGATAACTTGCAAGACACGCCAATACAGGTACAAGAGGCACCAAAACTCTCAAAACAAGCCAAAATGGTCTCTGCATTGCTTGCAGCAGGTGCCAAAATAGATACAAGAGGTGCCAAAACACTAAAAACAGCCCAAAAATGCCTCAAAACAACTCAGAATTGCCTCCAAACTGGTGCAAAGCATTCCCAAGTCATAAAATTTGAACCTCCAATCATGAAATCATCAAAAAAGTTAAAAATAAGTGAGGCAAAGGCCCCACTATGGGTGCCATCTTGTGTGTGCTTCGAATGTGGAGAGTATTCTAATGTCAACAAAAATTGCAATGAGACAGTTTACATTCAAATTTTGAAGCAAGTAAAACTAATTTATTCATAATAAAATCAAACCTTTCAAATACATATCATTTTTCTCTATTTCTAGGGATTTATTAAATCGTTTGGCCCTCAAATTTCTATGGGCACAAAGGTTGTTAAAATGAGTACCTAGAAAATGAGATTTGATGGTTAATATGCAAGGTAAGATGATTTCTATGTGCAAATGTGTGATGGAATGATTGGTATGCTTCTAAATGAAACAAAATAATGGAAAAGATAATGGATGCAATGATAAACGAAGGATGATGTTGATGATAAATGAACAAGTGCAGATGAGTGAGATGATATGAAACTATAGTGAACTATCCATGATTATGCATATGCTCAAATGCAAACATAAAACAAACTGTTAGAAACCAAGATCTGAAATGAAAACCAGAAAATCACCTTCCACAGAAGAGAAAAACAAAAAAGCAAAGATATTGCCTAAAGATGTGCAACATAATATTATTCAAGAATCTTTAATTACAAGATACGATTTGCTTTATAAAAGAAAAGATGCATAACCCTAATCTTATCTTGAACAACAAGGTAGCTCAATAAGATAAATATGAGAATTAATTAACCTAGGAATTAAATATTACCTAAGTAAAGTTATGCAAGTGTAATTAAATATTAATTACACTAACACCCCCCCATAAGTGCAACTTAGGGAGACTAACAAAGCATGCACCTAAAACTAAGATGAATGCAAGAAAGCATGAATGGGTCTCGACAACAAGGCCTGATCAGGTACCCAAGTACAAATGCAATAATGAGGTAGAGAAGGAAAACCCAGTGGGACAAAAGCCCCCTACAATGAGATGATTGCTGCAAAGAAGCACTGGAAGAACACTGTGGAGTAACACTAGAACCGCAATCTGACAAGCAAGGAAAGATACTTATGTCTACAAGAAACCAAAAATGAAATCATAATAATGTGAAAGGAGACCCGATATCACGGAACACTAGAAAACTCACAAACTGGAACAACCCTAGAATGTGTGAAGCAACAGTAGATGAAATGATGACAAAATCTAGAAATCGTGTATCTCGATGTCAATGCCAAACTGAGACTAAAACTCTTCCATGTGAAGGAGTACCATAAAAACATGGCCCTCAAAATGAGAAGGATCTGAACTAATGAGGATCAAGAAACATAATCTCTCAATTGAAGTGTGAACCGATAAATCTTATGTGTCAAGCTAAAGCAAAAAAGTGGCCAAAAGAAACTAAGAAACAAAATAACCCATGCAAGCTATCATCAAATCAAGATAGATATGGAGATCAAAGTGCAAAACAACACTCTAATCAAATTATTATGCAAGAAACCCCTTGATGGAACTTTATCTCAGTTCATTTATTACAATAACTCAACGATTGTAAAAGGAGAGAATGCTAAACATGCATAAACAGAAAATAACATGATGTGGTACTAAAATGAAGTGCAAATATTCAAGTAATCTCCAAAACACCCATCAGGAAAAATTGGGAATAATGATAAACTTGGGATAGATACAGAAAAAAGTGCATGGACAGAAAAATAGAGCTCCTCAATACCTTTCCAACGCTGCAAAGAAGACAAAAATCGGAAATCATGGCAAAAAGTTATGAGCTCAGAAGCCAAAAATGTACATATGACTTCAAACAGAAATAAATTTAGATAAACAAAAAATTACTAAAACATAACCTACCCCACTGAAAAGTGCTTGGAACCAGCTTTCTAACGATATCTCGTTTGCCCGATTTCGATACTATATGCCCAAGTTATGCCAAAAAGAAAAAAAGTGCTCCTTTAGGGAAAATCAGGGCTAGGAGAGGCAAAGACGGTCGTACGGCCAATGACGTCATGATGACGTCAGCAATTCATAGGAAAAAAATTGATTGCCTGGAGGCCGTTGGGGAAAAAAAATGCCCCCTACCAAAAAAAAAAATTCGGACCCAGAATATGCTGCATGTCCACTAGAATATTTTGCAGTCGCCAGTATATTCGCTATCTGCCGAAATCTCTAGGAGGAATATTCCTCTGCTGCAAATTTGATTGCCTGCTGAAATATGCTCCTCAAATCACTGAAATATTTAGGCGCCAACTGACTGGGTGGCGTGGGGCTCTTGGTCCTCATAGGACCACCAGCAAACTACAGAGCGGTCGGCTGAGGGCTGGGCACATAGCGCCCGGACCCCCATATGACTGAGGGCCTGGGGGCCGTACGACCCTTGGGAAAAATTTTTTTGCCTCTCCGGACAACTTTTCCCAAACTAGCCATACGACCCCTAGGCTTGCATTATGAGGTTCAAATTTTAAGAAAAAATAAAAATAAATTAAAAAAATCACCGAGCTTGAAACCCTCGCAGATCTAGCAAACGGTGACCAAAATGAATGAAATAAAAGCCATTTCTAACTTTTTCCAGCGCTCTGAATCCAATGGAAAACCCTAATATGATCCAAGATGCTTCATAAAGATGTGCAAGGAATGAAACCCTTGAGGGACCCTGAACAAGCTCTGCAATGTATTCCTCCAAAAAAGCTGAGAAGGGGTTGCAAATCGAGGCTCTAATACCATGTTAGAAACCAAGATCTGAAATGCAAACTAGAAAATCACCTTCCACAGAAGAGAAAAATAAAAAAATAGAGATTGCATAAAGATGTGCAATTTGATATATTCAAAGTACAAATAATTACAAGAGATAATTTTTTGTATAAAAGCAAAGATGCATAAACCTAATCTTATCTTGAGCAACAAGATAGCTCAACAAGATAAGGATAACAACCTATAACTTAGGAATTAAATATGCCTAAGTAAACTTATGCAAAGTGTAATAAAATATTAATTACACCAACACCCCCCATAAGTTTACTTAGGCATATTTAATTCCTAAGTTATAGGTTGTTATCCTTATCTTGTTGAGCTATCTTGTTGCTCAAGATAAGATTAGGTTTATACATCTTTACTTTTATAAAGCAAATCATCTCTTGTAATTATTTGTACTCCGAATATATCAATTTGCACATCTTTATGCAATCTCTATTTATTTATTTTTCTCTTCTATGGAAGGTGATTTTCCGGTTTGCATTTCAAATATTGGTTTCTAACATGGTATCAGAGCCTCAATTTGCAGCCCCTTCCCAGCTTTTTTGCAGGAATATATTGCAGAGCTCGTTCGGGGTCCCTCAAGGGTTTCATTCCTTGAGAATATTTATGTAGCATCTTGGATTAGATAAGGGTTTTTCATTGGATTCAGAGCGCTGGAAAAAGTCAAAAATGGCTTTTATTTCATTCATTTTGGTCACCATTTGCCAGATCTGCGAGGGTTTCAAGTTCGGTGATTTTTCTGATAGATCTGGGGGTCGCCTAATTTTTGGAGCACTTTGGGCCCAAACGGACCTCGTCGTTGGATTCACAAAGCCCAAAAACCCCTATTTTGATATAAAATTTGTCCAATTTGGACACAATCGACTGGAGAGGCAAAAAAAAATTGCCAAGGAGGCCATATGGCCTCCCCTGCTCGCTTCCCAAGGCACATTTTTTGAGAAAAATAAAAAAAGTTAAAAAAAATGAAAAATTTGGGGGATTTCTGGTGCCACCCATTCTAATGGGTTTTGCCACCCGTCGGCCACCAGGTGGCCGCTGGTGGCTCCCCCATGCAGCTCTGTTGAACTATTCAGCTAGCCCCCGAGGGCTTAAATCACCAGCCGACGGTCATTTGGGCGACCAGAGCCCACGCGCCAGCCCCTGCCGAGCTCCTGGCCCTAACCCCAATCACTTGGGTGACCAAGGGCCGCACCAAAGCTCCTAGGCCGCCAGCTCCCTAGTCTGCCCAGGGGACCAGGGGCCGAACCTTTTTAGCCCCTAAGGGTTTATTGGAGACCTTATTGGGCAGTTTTGATTATGTCCATGGAAACGAGCATAACTTTCACATACAACATCATTTGTTTGAAAACAAGATATCATCGGAAATTTTTTTTGATGCTCTATGCAATAGTTTAGGTGTGGTTTTTTTGTTTTTCCTTTCTGATGTCTTTTACAGCCTCAGAAGTCAGATGTTTCTGTTTTCACTCCGGGAGACATATCTTTTGACTCGCTTATTTTTTTCGAGATTCAATCGGCATCAGAAAGCTAGTTTCAGCCTCTATGCAGATTTGAGGTCATTTACAGAAGATGTGTACCTTATTTTATGCATGCATTCATTTTTGTCTTGTGCACTAGGTTTGCATTTTTGCTTCTGTTTCTGTAGTTTCGCATTCTCTCCTTTTGCAATCATTGGGTATTGTAATAATGAACTAATATAAAGTTTCTTTAAGGAGGGTTCTTGCATCCATCCTTCGTATTGGTGGCAACTCGCATGATTTTTTCTAGTTTTATGTTGTTTCTTTTAGCTTCTTTCTTGCTTAGCTAGACACATCTTTGGTTTACCTAGAAAAGAACCTTCCATAGAAGAGAAAAACAAAAAAGCAGAGATATTGCAAAAAGATGTGCAATATAATATTATTCCAAAATTTTTAATTAGATGATAATGATTTTCTTTATAAAAGCAAGGATACATAACCCTAATCTTATCTTGAGTGACAAGATAGCTCAACAAGATAAGGATGAGAATAATAAACCTAGGAATTAAATATTACCTAAGTAAAGTTATGCAAGTGTAATTAAATGTTAATTACACTAACACCCCCCCATAAGTGCAACTTAGGGAGACTAAAAAAGCATGCACCTAAAACTAAGATGAATATAAGAAAGCATGAATGGGTCCCGACAACAAGGCCTAATCAGGTACCCAAGTACAAATGCAATAATGAGGTAGAGAAGGAAAACCCAGTGGGACAAAACCCCCCTACAATGAGATGACTGCTGCAAAGAAGCACTGGAAGAACATTATGGAGTAACACTAGAACCATAATCTGACAAGCAAGGAAAGATACTTTTGTTTACAACTAAAACCAAAATTGGAATCATAATAATGTGACAACAGACCCGATGCCTCAGAACACTAGAAAACTCACAAACTGGAACAACCTTGGAATCTGGAAACCGTGTATCTCAATGTCGATGCCAAACTAAGACTAAAACTCTTCCATGGGAAGGAGTACCATGAAGACTCTGGAACATTAACCATAAAAGCATGGCCCTCAAACTGAGAATGATTTGAACCAATGCTGATCAAAAACCATAATCTCTCAACTAAAGTGTGAACCGATGTGAATCTGATATGTGTCAAGCTAAGAAAAGAATGTGGCCAAAAGAAACTAAGAAACTATATAACCCATATCAGTTGCCAACAAATAAGGATGGATATGTAGATCAAAGTGCATGCACACTCTAATCAGAGTATTATGCAAGAAACCCTCGTGATGGAACTTTATCTCAGTTCATTTATTACAATAACCCAATGATTGTAAAAGGAGAGCATACAAAAATGCATAAAAATAAAATAAAAAAAGACCTCAGATCTATGTAGAGGACTGAACCAGCTTTCCAACGCTGCAAGAATGATAAAAAAGGATCACCGAGTCAAAAGATATGCCCTCCGGAGTGAAAAAAACAACATCTGAGTTCAAAGACCTGCAAAATAAATCTGGAGCAAAATATGGTAAACAAACCTACACCACTAGATTAGTGTCAGAATTAGCTTTCCAACGGTATCTCGTTTACAAAAAAATGGAGATCGTACGCAAAAAATATGCCTGATTTGGTGAAAACAGCTCCAGAATGCCCAATAAGGGTTGCAGGGCGCCTAGGGGGCTAAAAAAAAGCCCCTGGTCCTGTGCGTGACCAGGGGCTGGCGGATTTGGGGCTAGGGCGGAGCCCCTGGTCATCCATATGACCGTCAGAGTATGTAGAAGGAGCTGGGCGGTCAGGCGGGGGATGGGCACATAGCTCTCGATCCCCCATATGACCGGAGCCGCTGCAGGGAGCCCGCAGGGGCTGGCTCGGCCTGACAGTGCTTGGGCGGTGGGCACCGGCGGTGGTGGCGGGCCGGTGGTCACCTGGTGGCCGCCAAGTGGTGGAGCCGATTTGAATTGGGCACAGTGGCGTTTCAAAAAAATGTGTTTTTTTTTATTTTTTTTGAAAAAACGTGCCTCGGTTTGTGTGCTGGGGAGGCCATACGGCCCCCCAGACAATTTTGTTTTTTCCTTCTAGACCAACTTCACCAAAATTGATGAAACGAAAGGAAATTTTAGGGTTTTTGGCCACTACAAATGCGATGGTGACCTTCGTTTGTGCCCAAAATACTCCAAACATTTGGCTACCCCCAAATCTTGCAAAAAACTCTGAGCTTGAAACCCTCACATCACAGATCTGGCAAACAATGACCAAAATCTACAAAACAAAAGCCAATCCTAACTTTTTCCAGCACTCTGAATCCAATGGTGAAGCCCAATTTGATCCAAAATGCCTCATAAATGAACTCAAGGAATGATACCCTCAAGGAATCTCGAACGAACTCTGCAATAATTTTCTCAAAAATATGAGAAGGGGCTGCAAATCAAAGCTCTGATACCATGTTAGAAACCAAGATCTGAAATGCAAACCAGAAAAACCTTCCACAAAAGAGAAAATCAGAAAAATCAAGAGCTTTGCATAAAGATGTGCAAATATTAATTATTCAAGAATTCATAATTAATTACATGATAATGATTTTCTTTATAAATGCAAAGATGCATAACCCTAATCTTATCTTGAGCAACAAGATAATTCAACAAGATAAGGATGAGAATAATAAACCTAGGAATTAAATATTACCTAAGTAACAAAAATGTAGAGAGATTGCATAAATATGTGCAAATTGATATATTCGAAGTATAATTAATTACAAGATATGATTTGCTTTATAAAAGAAAAGATGCATAACCCTAATCTTATCTTGAGCAACAAGATAGCTCAATAAGATAAAGATGAGAATTAATTAACCTAGTAATTAAATATTACCTAAGTAAAGTTATGCAAGTGTAATTAAATATTAATTACACTAGCACAAACTAACCTAAAATGTAACTATGATGTAATGGAGATGATAAAATGTAACTATGAAGCAATTAATTAATATAAGATGAGAATGCAAAGTAGCACATGATATGAAAACTAAGTATAAGACTCCATTAAAGCTCCAAGCTCCTACGATAAACCTGCATGGTAACAATACTCAAAGTGTGGATGAAAAATGGCATTATAACACTATTCCAATTTGTATCTCAAAATAGCATTATAACATTACTCAAAAGGTGGATGATAAATGCTAAGGCAAGAGGGTGTATTTATAGGGTTTCTCAAGCATTTTGTGAGGTGGCACCTATCAACGGTCTAAATTCGAAGGAGAAATGATAGATTATGGAGATGAAAGGAATCAGGATGTTGTCCCCTTGACCAAGGACAACATGCCATGTGTGTGGAGAGAATCCTTTGAGCAATTGGAAGCATGCCAAATGTATCGGATTCCCAAGTGTGTGAAACAAAGACCCATGTGCTCCAAATTTGTTGGAAGTGTGGGGGAATAAAGCCATGTGCTTTTTCTTATTGGTGGAAGTGTGTGAGGATAAATCTAATTAATAATTAAGCTTATTTATTTTCATGTGACCTTTATGAGGTGGCACAGAAAAGTTGTAGAAATGTGCTCTAATTCTTAATCAGGATTAAGGAAGGTTAATTAAATAAACACGTTTAGAGTATTCTGTTTATTTAATTATTTAGAAGAATGTGAATTAGAAGAATTAAAAGGAAAGTGAACAATATAAATAAAGTAAGACCTTATTTATATGTAGTTGAAGCATTAATTAAATAGGTTGTATTTAATTAATTGAATATGATTATTGTTTTTAGGTGTATACATGTACATATCTTGCCTATTTCATAGTCTTGTTTTGACCCTTTGGAAGTAGTTATCTAGGTTGTTAGTCTATTTTATAGCATTTTACCTTGCTTGTTTAGTCCTTTGGTCGTACGAATGCCAGTGCACTTGAGAGACACTAGCGCACTATGCTTCCATCCTTGGGCAGAGAGATTCCCAAGGAATAGAGTTAAACCTGAAAATTGAGTCACCTAGCCCCATTATGTGTTTTGGTTCTCTATAGTGATTTAGGGACTTTATAGTCCTCATTCTTGTCCTACATTTCCTAACACCTTGTTAAACTGAGATAAGTTAGGGAAGCCTTCCACTCTTGGCTCTCCATGACTTGGGGCCTTGAACATGGTTGGTCCCCCTCTCTTATAGGTTGTAATGTAATATGTTATAGAATGTAATACTACGTGATATGAGATGTAATTCTAGAATGAAATGTATGATGCAAATGGTACTATCATGATGTTACATGGATGCAATCTAACATGATTATGGATGCAAGATGTTTTTGTGTGCCATAGGACTTTGTCAAGATACATATGGAAGAAATGTTAGTTCAGAAAGATGGAGAAGATGAATGTTATTGTGGAAATGACAAAGGGGATGGAGATGGAAGGTTAGACTGGAATGATAAGGGATCCAACTTTCATGCTTACATTTTTATTTTTATCATCATTGGGAATCAAAAATGGCACAAATGGTCCACAAACACCATGGTATGACATAGACCAAGGTGTGCAAGGTAGCCATTTGTGAGAGACAAGCAGTCAAAAAGACAATGAATGTCCTAGCTCATACTAAGGACCCAATTGTCCCAGTCTTTTTGACAAGAAAAATCACAAACAAAAAAAGAAGAAAAGAGGCCATGATCCATCATCATCCCTCTAAATTAGTTGATAGGACATCCTCGAGGGGACTAGTAACATGACCCAAAATTATTGAAAAGATAATGCAAATCTAGATTAATAAAGTGTTTTCCAAGATAGTGCTTTCTAGTCATGATGATGAGATTGTTTGATTGAGTGATTAGATTGACCAAGATGACCAAGTTGATTGATAGGTTAACAAGGATTGATATATTGATTTGATTGACCACACCTAGCCTCAGGAAGGATAGGCCCTAATAAAGGAAAGATTGATTAATGTATTTATTGATTTGAAAAAGTTGATTGATAAAGATGATAAATTGATTTGATCAATAGGTTGAAAATGATTGATTGAAAAAAGTTGACGAATTGATTTAACTGTACCTAGTTTTAGGAAGGACACATCTTGATTAGGCAAGATTGATTGACCAGGTTGAAAAGATTGATCATTTGTTTGACAAATATTGATGAATATGACTGAGTGATGTGATGATACCCAATTGCAGGAAGGACACATCCCATTTTGGGGAAAGGGACACATCTAATAGAGTTGACCGAATGATAAGTGTTGACAAGGAACCTATCTACAAGAAAGGAATATCTTGCTTAAGGTGAATGACCAAATTGACAAAGGCTAATCTCAGGAAGGACACATCTTGAGAAAAGAAAAGAGATAGGACTAAAAGAGACAAATGACATAATGCCCCATTCCAATTGAATGATTAGTTTAATTGATTGATGATAAGATGATTGATTGATGAAAGAATTTGTTGGTTACGTTCATTTACTGATTCGTCATTTGGTTTGAATGATGATTGTTTTCAGACCAAGGACATGACCAGACCCAGCAAACCCTAAGGGACTTGACCTAGTGGGCCTTGAGGGCTCATCGAAAGATGGCCTTGCCTATGTAGCAATGCGCAGAGACCTCGTAGTTCAACACAACTTGAATTTTCCTTATTTGATAAAAGACAAAGCCATGATTTTATTTGGACAACCTAAAATAACTGACCTAATGCCTCTGGGGCTCATTTAAGATGAGCATTTCCTATGTAGCAAACGTGCAAATGAAACATAGTTCTACCACTCTAATAAAGACTGACTCAGGCTCAGACTCAAACTCTAACTCTAACTTTTTATGATTTTTGAAGTTTTCTAATTTTTTTGGATTTTGATGGTTTTCTATTTTTTTGGATTTTGAAGTTTTCTAATTTTTTTGGGATTTTGCTGGTTTTTTGGATTTTTTTGGATTTTGAAGTTTTCTAGTTTTGATATTATGTGTTATTTCCCATGAAGATGTGAGTCAAGGAATTTCCCCCAGTCAGGTGTAGGACCAATTTATTATGTGTAAAGGGGAAGCAGTAGTTGAATGTGAAGGATGATCGAGATACCCAAATGTCAATGGTCCCCAGGCCATGGGAGGATGACAAAATTTATTATGGGTGAGTGGTATGCGCAAATGGATGAGTGGAAAGGGTGAAAGACCAGATGGAGTGACAATAGAAAAAGTTGTAAGGATTGACTACACATGGTGCCTGTTTTCCAAGTTTTCACCATGGCACTTATCGAAAGTGCCATTGAAGTGGTTTTCACTTTTGGATGAATTATTTCTCTTTTTTTTTTTGGTATTTTTTGACTTTTTCAAGGGACATTTTGAGAATCAAGTGTAATATTTGAGGAGGTGCATGTTGTTGATAGGTTCAGACAATGGCTCTCCTTTAGGAGTATAAATTTTATAAGCACCTAATCCATATAATGTTGTAATGATATAAGGGCCCAACCAATTAGGTTCGAACTTTCTAAGTTTTTCTTGTTTTTTTTATTCTTTAAATTTTCTTTCAAGACTAAGTCACCAATGTCAAAGCTTTTGGGTTGGACCTTTTTATTGTAGCTATTTCAAAGGCGATTCTGGTATGCTTGTAGATATGTCAAAGCATTTTGTCTCTTTTCATCCAGTAACTCTAGCTCATGTAGATGGGATACACAATATTCCTCTTGATCAATCAGGCCTTGAATGGAGACTCACAAAGAGGGTAACCCAACCTCTATAAGAAGTATTGCTTCAGATCCATTGACAAGGGAGTATGGAGTGGCTCCAGTAGGAGTGTAAACACTAGTGCAATAAGCCCATAAAGTAGGGTTGAGTTGTAGGTTCCAGTCATGGCTAGTGTCATTAAAAATATTCTTTAGGATTTTTAGGATTTTTAGGATGGTCTTAGTAGATGCCTCAGCTTGGCCATTTCCTTGGGAGTGATATGGAGTGGAAAAATGATGTTGGATATGAATTTTTTCATAAGGCTCACAGTCATCCTAGTTTTTGAAAGGGAAACCACTATCAGCAACAATGGACTATGGAATACCATAGTGGAAAATGATATAGTTCATGATGAACTTGGCTATCTTCTTTCTAGTGATGTAAGTCAATGGGATGGCTTCAATCCATTTTTTGAAATACTCAGTACTAACAAGTATGAACTTATATCCATTAGAAGAGGTGGGATGGATCTTTCCTACAAGTTCGAGTCTCCACTAATAAAATGGCTAAGGAAAAGTAAGTGGCTAAAGTTCCTGAGCTGGTGCATGTATAAGATCTTCATGAATCTAATACTAATGGCATTTCTTCACAAAGTGATAAGCATTGTGTTCCATTGTAGGCCAATAATATCCCATTCTCATGAGATTTTTAGCTAAGGTTGGACTAGTAGAATGAGATCCACATATACCCTAGTGTACCTCTTGTAAGGTTGTTTGTGCTTCATTTGAGTTGAGACACCAAAGAAGGGTACTATCTAGGCTATGATGATAAAGGGTGTCTTTGATGATGGCATATTTGGATGCTTATCAGATAAAGGTTTTGTGTTGGTTAAGGGATGAGTCTGGAGGGATAATTTGGTCATGCAAATAGGTGTAGATATCTATATACCAAGGAGATTCAAGACCAACAAGCTCACACACAAGTTTTGTTTCGGGGACATCGAATGTGGGGATCAATAGTTGTTCTGCCAAAAACTCATATTGTGAAACATTGTTAGGAATGTCCAAGAGAGATCCAATGGTATCCATTGCGTCAACTACTTTGTTTTGGATTCTTGGTATTTGTTCAAAGGAAATATTGTTAAAGTATAGTTTGAATCTATCTAGCATGTTCTTGTAGGGCATCAATTTCTCATCCTTGGTATCATAGTCATCATTAACTTGTTTAATCACTAATTAGGAGTCACCATAGACTTGAAGGTCCCTAATTTTCCAATTTATTTCCATCCAAAGTCCTGTCAATAATGCTTCATATTCATCCATGTTGTTTGTGCACAAAAATATTATCTGAAATGACTTAGGAATGGAGTCTCCTTGAGGTGTGACAAATAGAATACCGACTCATAATCCATGACTTGTATAAGATCCATCAAAGTATAGTTTCCATGTTGTTGGTGTGTTTATGAAAAGGATTGATTCATCTAGGAACTCAAATACCAAAGGATGGTATACTTTATCTGGTGCACCTATGAGTTGGTTAGCTATTACTTGTCCCTTTATTGCTTTGTGATCAACATACTCAATGTCATATTCACTCAAGGTCATAACCCATATAGCTAACTTTCCTGTCAATGTTGCTTTATTGAGAAGATATTTTGAAGGATCAATTTTAGCAATCAACTTGGTTTTGTGATTTAGCATATAATGTCTCAATTTTTTTCTACAAATACCACTGCTAGACATGCTCGCTCAATAGGACTATAGATTAGCTCATACCTAACTAAAGTGCGACTGATGTAGTATATTTCCCTTTCCTTGCCATCATTACCATTTTGTGCTAAAAGTGCCCCTAGTGCTGATGTAGTAGCTGTCACATATAGTATTAGATGTCTTCTATCAACTAGTGGCATAAGGCCTAGTGGAGTTAATAGATACTTCTTGATTTGGTCAAATGCTTCTTGACACTTGTCAGTCCAATTGAAGGGAATTCCTTTCTTTAACAAATGTTGGAATTGATGGGTCATGTCTACTAGCTGAGTAATGAACCCGTGGATTGATTATAGTCTTCCTTGGAATGTCGTTAGCTGACTGATATTGGTTGGTGGTGACATTTCTAAGAATTCTTTTACTTTGGTAGGATCAACTTCTATTCCTCTGTGAGAGACTATATATCTTAGGAGTTTTCCTGATTGGACCCTGAAAACACATTTCTTTGGATTTAGCCTGAGTTGATATTTTTCAAGTCGGGTGAAAATCTTATCCAATACTGCTAAGTGTCCACCTCGTTCTAGAGTTCTGGAGAGAAGTTCATCAACATAATTTTCCATAAAGACATGCATATAATCATGAAAAACTGTAGTCATGGTTCTCTAATAGGTGGCTCTGACATTTTTCAATCCAAATGGCATGACATCCCAATAGAAAGTTCCCCAAGTGCATGTGAAAGTTGTTTTTGGTTGATCTTCAGTGGAAATTCTAATCTAATTATACCCTAAGAATCTATCCATTAGTGATATAATTTCATGTCCAGCAGTTAAATCCACTATGATGTCAATGTTGAGAAGAGGAAAGTCATCTTTGGGACAAACTTTATTAAGGTCTTGGAATTTTGTGTAAACTGTGATTTGACCTGTTTGGTTTGGTGACAGGAACTAGATTTGATATCCATTCTACATAATCAATCGGGTGAATGAATCTGACATCCAAGAGCTTCTTGAGTTCTACCTTGACAAGGAGTGCAATCTGGGGGTGCATTTTTCTTAACTTATAGTTGAATGGTTTAGAATTTGGTAGCAATGGTAAGTGATGTAGCACCAATTCAGGATCCAATCTAGACATATCAACATATGACCATGTGAAGTTGACTTGTCTTTTTTAGAAGAATACTATATGGTCAAGGATGTTGCTAACTGTATTATTCCTGGATTATCTAATGTTCCAATGTTAACTTCATTTGTTTCTTCTGTGAACAACAATAATCTCTCTCGGTCTATTGGGAGGCAGTCCTGTCCTCCATCCTTGGGTGCCTCTGAGATGTTTTCACCTTTGAATACCTCCTTTAGTTTTACTTTTTCATAGTCAATAGGTGCCTTTTAGTTTTCACCTAAAGAAATATTATTTTTATTTTTACATTTTTCATTTTCACTTTTGCGACTAGAGGATAGGATAACCTCACCAAAGTATGTGGCATGATTGAGTTTTATGGAAAATCCAACTTTACAATCTCCATTTGGTATTTTTTCATGAAGTCCCATGAACTCGGTGATAGCTTCGTCGTTCTCAAAATTGTCTAAACTTGGTGGTTCTTGTTGGTCCCAATCTATAAGTTGAGGGTAGACAAGAGGTAATCCATCATTAGTATTGTCAAGGGTCATGGTGTAGGTAGATAGGGTAAAGACAAAAGTAGAGTCATCAGGCTCCCAAGAGGCTAGATCAATGGATTTCCAAAAGTAGTGTTGGAGCCATTCTTCTTTAGTCAAAGACATTCTAAGACGAGTACTCGATGGATTTCATGAAGAATCAAGGGTAAGCTTTTGGTCAAATTCCTCAAACAATTTATCAAGGTCCATGAAAGTGGTGGAGGATAGGGAATCCCATTCATATTCATTGTAATCAGCATCATAATCCCCAGGGTCCTCATGTGTCTCGCTTTCATTTGAAGCACTAGCAACCTCACTCAAGGGTGACCCGATACCTCAGATAGTCACTTTTATTAGAGAAAAACCTAGCCCTTGATGACTTATTAACTTAGGAGGTTGTAGAGGTTCCAACATTCCTTTCTTGTTTATACCAAGGCCATTTTTTCCATCATATCCATGTCATTTCATTATTTGGAACCCTTTTGGATATTGTTCAATTGGCAATTTCTTAGTTTCAATGTCCTCCTCTTCTTTATACAACCATGTAAGAATGTGGTCATCTAGAGATTCTTTAGAAAGTTCCTCCCATTTGGTTAAGGTGGTAGGAGGATTGTGGATGAAAAATTTGGGCTGCATAGGATGTGGTTTTTCATATGAATTTGGTGACTTGGGTAACTTGCCAATGAAAAAGAGACTCTTCATATCGTATTCACTACAACCTTTGTCTTGGATCTATATTTTAGGCATGGAAGGTGTAATAAATGAGTTGGATGCTTCAAAAAGTGTGGATGGATCAATATAGTGTGATGGAGTAGTGGATGAAATGGAAGATGAGGCCTCTTGATTGATGGGAACTTGACGCTCAACAGTTCCTTTGAGGTTGGAACAATATTGGAAAGGATCAGGGTCACCTAGATTAGTGATTTTAGTGCCATTATGTCAGAATTTAAGGCATTGATGGTAAGTGGAGGGAATATCCCTCATGGTATTAATCCATGATCATCCAAGGAGGAGATTGTAATTTAATTCTAGATCCAAGATGTCAAATAGGGTATCCTGTATTGTTGGGCCAACTTTCACTAGGAGTGAAATTACGCCTTCGAAAGATTGTTCAACATCGTCATAAGATTTGATTATAATTTTCTTAGTTTGATCGATACAATTCTCAGAGTATCCCAAATCTTTCACTAATTTTAGTGAGAAAATATTCAGGCTTACTCCACCATCTACTAGGACTCGTCTAATCTTGTGTGTGTTAACACATACTTCAAGATGTCGAGGACTGTTATGGTCATATTTTGGTGCTGAAAAGTCTTGTTCAGAGAAGGTGGCATGTTGTGGCATAGCGAGGTATCCAACCATGGCCTAAAATTCATTGACATATAGGTTCATGGGTACGAAGGCTTCTTGTAAGGATTTATTGAGGATTTCTCTATGCTGTGGAAAAATGCAAAGGAGTTTCAAGATAGAAATTTGTGCAAGAGTTTTCCCTAGCTACTTTAGAAGGTTATATTGTCCCTTTGGTTGAGGATTTGTGAATGGACTTGGAATAGTTTTCTTGGTTCTACGGGTGGCAACAACACAATCTAATTTTGGCTTATTTATGGTGATGGTGGCAATGTGATCATTAAATGGTGTCACATTAATAATGATGGTGTTGTAATCATGTTTGACGGCTACATAGTTGGCATTGTTGTTATCCCTTAAACTAGAGGCTTTTCCTTTATCATGGTCCTGCAAAGGGGTTTTGAATATTGTATGATTAACATTGGTTTTTCCTTCTGAATTTTCAATTGAAATGGCTTGATCCTCAATAAGGTCTTGAATGAAGTTCTTGAGTGTCCAACATCTAGATGTTTTGTGTCCTTTTGTGTGATGTTATTCACAGTATTCATCATTTTTGCACCAATTAGGTTTGATCAAGGAAGGTTCATAATTCTTGGTGTCTAGTAGTGTGATGACATTAGATTGCAAAATTCGTTTGAGGACTAATTTGATAGGTTCACACAAGGGGGTGTATGTTCTCTTGGCACGGCGAGGACTTCTTCTTTGTTGGTTGTTTTGGATAGCATTTAACATTTGGTTTTGACTTTTTTCTTGGGTACTTGGTGCATTGGATGTGTTTGATGAAGAAGGGCCTTTAAGTTGAATGATTGGTCCTTTGGTTATCAATTTGGCATCAATAGCACTATCATTTGTGACATTGTTGTATGAGTACCAATATTTACCCTTGTCATTGTTGGGTTTTTGATTGCCTTTGTTTATCTTAACCAGTCCTCTAGTGATAAGGCCTTTCTCAATAAGGGCGCCCTACTCAAGAATCTCTTCAAAGGTTGTGCAACATTGGATTTGAATTCGACTCATCAACTCTTTGTTAAGGTTTTCTACAAACATGGTGATGAGTTGTATTTCAAGAATATGACAAGGGAATTTTCTAACTAGACCTCGCCATCTCTGGTAGAACGAGGTAAGTGATTCCTTTTCTTCTTGCTTGGTCATTCTCAATGTTGCAAGGGTGACATTGTTTTTAATGTTGAAGGAAAAATAATTGATGAATTTGTTGGCTAGTTCACCCCATGTTTTGATTCCTTATGGAAGATGTGAGAACCAATCTAAGGCTTTCCCTATAATACTTCGTAGGAATAACCTCATCAAATAGGCGGGGTCATATGCAACTTCCATGGATGATGTGTTGAATTCACAGATGTGTTCTACTAGATCCCATGTCCCCTTATATTTAGGCAATGGTGGTGTTGTGAAATGTGGGGGAAAGGGTGGCATGTATAATTTTTGATCAAATGGTAAAGGGCACAACTCGTTCATTGAGTATGTCTTCTTATTGGTTCTCAATTACATGGTAATTTGTTGTTCAAAGGTCTAAAAATGATGGATCAAATAGTCTGCAAGGGATGGTGTTGCATTATTTTGATGAGATGTCATAGTGTTGGCATTGAGGTCATAGGTTGGATTTGGATTTAGATTGGTGTTTTGTGATATGGGATCTTAGTTGCCATATGGGTGTGGGTTGTTTTGGTTTTGAATGAGATTGGTGTTTGAATTTTTCCCAAAGGTGAGGTTTGTATTTGGTATGGTACCTTGGAATTATGGTATGGACCCTTGATTCATATTTTGGTTTTGGAAATTGAACCCTTGGTTTGTAAGTGAAGGTATGGGACCTTGACTTATGTATTGATATGAAGGCGTGGGCACTTGATTGATGTTTTGATGTGAGGGAATGTTCCCTTGGTTGACATTTTGGCATGAAGGAATGTTCCCTTGATTGATATTTTTAAGAGATGGTAATGACCCTTGAGTGGAGTGTTGGAATGATGTATGGTGTCCTTGGTTTGTAATTTGAAGTGATGGAATAGACCCTTGGTTGGTAGTAGACCCTTTATTGTGGTTTTGATTAGGGATCCTTCATGAGATAATGCACACCTATCTAGGGTTGTTTGGTGGAGGTTGATTTAGTGAAGATACACTTTGGAATTGGAATGAGGGCCCTTGGTTTGTGTTTTGGGATGTGGGTATGGAAGTTTGGTTTGAATTTTGGTTCAAGGGTGTCTGACCTTGGTTTAGACTTTGAATCAAAGGTGTAGGAACTTGTGATTTGGACCCTTGATTGGTGTTTTGAAAGAGAGGATTCATGAAATTTTTACCCATGGTGTTTGAGGACCTACCAAATGTGAAAATTTGACCTTGTGTAGTAGCATGAGTTGGGATGTTTGGAATGTGTGTTTTGGTGGTAGTGGTCATGTGTGTAGTTGTCCCAAGCAGTATTTTTTCCATTTTTTGTGATGAAGGCATGCCAAATAAATTTTTAGTTTCGTGTTCTATGATAGTTAATGTGTCATAACATTGAGGTAACATGGCACACTTTTTGGCTAGTGCATAGAAATTTTCTCTTGGGATTGGCACTAACAAGTTGGTCAACTATGCTTAAAATTCTTGGATCTTGATAAGCCCTTTCAATATCTTGAGGGGTCAATTGTTTTTTGACTACTTCAAAGTTTAGGTCTTCCCAAGGGTCACTTTGTTCTCTTTGTAATGTGTTGTTGTAGGGTCTAGATTGATTTGAATCCATGACATTATTAGGAAAGGGGTCACTTAGTAAATCCATGTCCTTTCATTTGTCTTGTGACTTAGTTTCAACCATGTGAGACCTTTGCAAGTTGGGGATAAGGCAAAATGGCAATGAAACTATACTATGTTTTTGGATTTTTTTGGATGCAAGGATGATAGTGCCTAAAAGATAGGGGATAATGGAAGCTAAAGGACACTAAAATATTGATTGATGGTCAAAGTGAATGATAAGATGATTAAATGATGCTAATTCTAAGGTAAAATGAGATTAATATATTTTATTTTTGTATTCTGGGGTATGGAAATGCAAGGATAATGAAGGATTGATATGATACTAAGGTAAAGTGAGCTATTTTTTTTTTGGAATAAGGGTGCAAAGTGAAATCTAAGGAATGTGAGCCTTAATGAGGGTGATCTAATGCAAAGGAACCCTAAAAAATGTAAACAAAGGGTGGTACTCAAGCTAATGTGAATCCAAGGCAATAGATTCCAAATGTCATTGACCATAAGAGGACAACCAAGACCAAGACACAAGAAAAAGACTCAACATGACAAAGTGACAATGACAAGACAAGGACAAGGACAATGGTCAATGACAAATAGAATAAGTAACCAAGAATTTTCAAAATCTCAAAGGTCTCCCTATGTTGAAAATTTGAAGGATTAAATGCAACCTAAAACTCAAGGTTTACCTTGTGTAATGCAAAGGATGTAGGAATGAAACCTATAATGCAATGTTTTCCTAATGGGTATGCTAAAATGAGCTAGATAAACTTGTAGGTCTTTGGTTTATCAAAGAAAGGTAACTGTAAACTGGTTTTGATTAGGTTCTAGACACAAATTTCAAGAAAAAATATTTAACAGACAATTGTGGCTCAATTTTTATCAGATGTGTTTCATAGTTGTGGCTCATGTTATCAGTTGCAGCTCTATTCCTAGAAAATGTGTTTCAAACTAACAATTGCTATATTTTAGCTAAAATTTATAGTTCACAATGACAATTGCAGGTCTGTGTCTGACAATTATGGTTTTAGAATGGTGTTTTTGACAGTTTTAACATTTTTTGGTGGTTTTGATCTAAATTTTTGACTATTTCTAATAAGATATGATTGGAAAACTGAGAAGACATCAAGAAATTTTTTTAAGACTATTTTGATGTGAAAATGTTTAATTTTTAAAGAATACAAGCACAATCCTAAGGTTGGCAAGGACAATATTCATTGAATTCCCACATGGATTTCTCTAGCCATGCTTATTCAAAGTGGATAGCCTAGGAACTTGGTAGCACTAGCTCCCCTCCACAACACTCACTTCTATGGGCATACCAAGTTCTGAATATCTGGGTCATGAACTCTCAAATTTTTCTATCTCTATAGTGAACATGAGAATGTGGGATAGCTTCAGAGGTTCGACCTCCTACACCAGGAAATAGAGGTATTTTGGACATTACAATCAAAAGGTGTCTAGTAAGGGCATCCAATTCAAAAGGTACTTTGAAAAACTCCCTCAGGAGGCCTCCCAACCCTTAGAACAAGGGTTTACGTATCATAAAGATACTGGGGGAGGGATATTATTTCCATATCCTATTGATTGCAAAGTTTCCTTGCAATCACAAATTCATATAGTGATTCAGAAGGACTTGGGTTTATCCCATTACCGCTTGGGTCATTCCCTTAGGGTGAGTACTTTTTCCCACTAAGGTAGGCCTTCTAATGGGTGAACACAAAATTGGATGGTTCTAGCTTTCTAATCACTGAGTTTGCACAAGGTGAGAGCATAATACCTACCACCGTCAAACACTAAGACATGATTTTCTTTACCCTCTAAGTAAATCTAAGTGAGAAAGAAAATTGTTCATTTTAAGCACCAAATGAAATTTTTCTACTCTAGAACAAGTAAAGTGGTTTCAAAATATGATTCTTGTACATTTGAACCTATAAAACCACTTGTTAGTAGTCTCAAGGAAAGGTCTTGGGCCAATGAAATAGCTACACAAACTCCAAGTTAGCACCAAAAAGGGCTTAGCACCAAACCAAGACAAGAATCTAACAACTAACCTAAAATGAAAGCAAAGATTTTAACTAAACTAAAACCCAAACAAACTCAAAACTTGAGAACTCAATTTTTTTGTTGCTCCACAAGGAAACAATTTTGGGAGTCCCCACCTAAGGCCACATGATACAGAAAAAATATTAGAACCCAAAAAATCTATTCTACTCACATAAATCAAAAGAAAGAGGAAAAAGATATTGAAACTGAAACTTTTTTCCTAGCAAACAATTGTGTCACTCCTTTCAGCAGTTGCATCACTGCGTTGCATCACAAGATGGCATATGTGTCACGTTTTTGAATTTAAATTCTCCCACCCATGGGTACCTCCTTTAGATGCATCATTTTTGGACAAGTACATTGTTGCATTTGACAGATGCATCACTTCTTAGAAAATATGTCGTTGCACTTGATAGTTGCATCGTTCCATACTCAAAATATACAAAACCAAATAAAATATGTACGAATTTGTTTTCAAAAAGCTATGTTCGTATTGGGTTCACCAATGTGAAATGGGGTTTCTTAATTTCTAGCCTAGAATAGTGACATCCAACACCTCTAAGCTAATAAAACCTCATCAACAAGATAACACAAATAATGGAGAGAATTAAAAATGAAAAACATGAAATAAAGCACTCCCCATCATGGTTGATTCACTTCTATTGCTCTCCTATTTCTCCTTCTTGCAATCTTTACCCTCAGATTTGTTGCTTCACATGTGCAAATACATACAAAATAGTAAGTAAAAAGTTGGAGACAATAAGTTGTTAAGGTGAAAATGGAGGACGAAGGTTGATTTTATAGACAACATTTTGAATGGACGATTGAGATTAATCCTCTAGATGGATTCCAAGATAAATGGTGGAGGATGCATTAGAGGGAGGTTACATAATGGTTGGTTGAGATTGAGTCTCAAAAAGATGCCAAGATCAATGGTCTAGGATTGATGCACCAATAATATGCTATTCTTGGAGGAATCATGATAGGTATGATGCCTGATGGCTATGACATCAATGAAGGCTATGATAGGGGTTAATGACAGGGAATCTTTGACCAGGTGGTGTGCATAAACAATTTATTCAAAATTGGAGAAAATGGAGGAAAGGGACAAGTGGTGAATAAATAATTTATTCAAATTATTTATTTGGAGAAAATAAAAGATGGAGCATTCAATTAAATTAATCAATTTAATTAAATGGGAAGGTGGAAATTAGAGGGGAATTAAATAATTTCAACAATTATTTAATCATGGAAGAATAAAAGGTCGAATAATTATTATTATTATCCGACTATAGAAAAATAATTAAACAAATATTAATTTATTTAATTATTAAGGAAAAGGATATATTAGTAACACAATTAAATGACTTTAAATGATTAGGATAGAAATGGGAAGGCGAATTAATTAAATAATTAAAATTATTTAATTAATAAAAGAATGTGATCAAGTGTAATTGAATAATTAAAATTATTCACTTATCGAAGGACAATGATCAAGAAAAATGATGCTCACAAACTTAGGACATTTTTCACTGTCTACATTTGTGACACATTTAGCCCCCACTTTAGCTCCACTATGACTTTACATGCATATGCAAGCTAAAGGACTCTAAACATTACACTTTACTTCATAAATGGATACTCATTCAAAAGATAGGAGAATGAATCCCCCAGTGTAATTATCTGCAAAACCACAACATTAGGAACTGCACCCTACAACAAAAATTCATTAGTTGTCCAAAAATCCTCTTATGCAACTTCTAGAAATCAAATTTGGGTAGATGTATGCCCCCCCTTGATTCCGCTTGCTTTACGAAGGTGGAATCAAGGTAGCTAACTAGCCACATAAAATAAGGAAAATCATATCGTAGGAAATATCCAAGTACCATGCCACATAACGATAGATGATTGATGATTTCAGGTGTGGAATCATGATTCCAACGCAACAAACGGTGTCAAAAACATAGTTCACTAGCACTTGTTATGTTTTTTTGAATAAAAATCACTTTGTTAACTCTAAGATAATAAAAATCCTAATTTCCTACATGAGAGTGAAAAAGAGTTAAACACTTACTTTGTCATTTTACCTTTTTATAGCTTGAGAGTGACGAGAGAATAGTGAAAGATGTCGAGTAGACGAGGTTACAAGCCTAGGAGACTGGACATGCTATGGGACCAGGTGGTGTGTGACAAGCGTCATCATGAGGTGAATCGATTCTGCTACTTTTGCTTTATTTTTACATAGTTATTTGATGATTTTTATGCATTTTTAGGTTAATTTAGGATCTTGGGAAAAAAGTTTGCAAAGTGTCCTATATCTTTGCAAATTGTCCCAAAAGGGTTCTAAAATGTCTAAGGCCTTGAGAAAAGCACACTAGAACAAATTTAGTACACTTTCATGATGAATAAAGTAAAAATTAATGATATTGGATGGTTTATAGAGCATATTTTTGTGTTTTTGATAGGTACCCACCCATTCGTGTCAGTGTCTAGGGGGTAGGCAGTTGAGTTTTCTAAGAGATTTACCCCTTTCACTTACAACAAAGGACACAAAGAACTTGCAAGTTTTGGGTATTTATTGGGTGTACCTCATGCCCCCCGTGAGGTACCATGATGCTATGTTGATGGCTCTATGTGAGCACTGGGATGCAGATACCTATACATTCCACCTTCTGACTAGTGAGATGACGATTACTCTAGAGGATGTCCACCACATTCTTTAGTTTCCTATTTTGAGAGAGAAGGTACACTTCCAAAGAGACCATTCATTTTATGAGAAGGAAGATATGTAGCATTGTCTAGATGGGCTAGTGCATGATGAGTGGGTGAGAGGACGGATCGATCTTGCGATGTTGTATTCATGAGCCCCAGTTGTGAGACAGATCATGATGCACACAGTGGCACTATTACTCATCCCATATGGGCGGGCAGTGCACCTAGAGGGAGGACTAGTACACCTAGTACATGGGATGGCAAAGCACATAATAGTATATGCCTAGGGGTGTTGTATCCTAGCACATTTATATTATGATCTTGGTCAGTTTTTTTCAGGAGGTAAACAACATGGTGCACTACACGCTTCTATAGGTTTGGTTCCTTGAGCATATCACATGCACCAGGCCTACTGACTTCCCATGTCTGACAATAGTGGGGTATCCTCGAGCCTTTGGATATCCTCTATGACAGTTGTGGCAGTATGGGGATTTACACTTTTGGAGAGTGAGATTTGACCGATTGAAGGAGGATGAGATCTTGTGGAGACCTTATCAACTAACACTATTGTGGCTAGATCACACAAGGAAGTTGAGGAGATTATAGTTAGACATTATTTTTATTGTCCATAATGATCATGTAGTATGTCCCTTCTACTACAATTGAGTCATGCGGCAGTTTGGGTAGATTCAGAGACCACTGAGAACATGACCCTTTTTCAAGAGGTCAGTGAGGAGTGCCCAAAGACCAGGTGATATAGTACGAATCACTTTAGACAATGTTGTTGAGAGAAAATCTAAGTACTCGGATCATGATGAGCCTCTAGTCTCTGACGCAGATGACGTCAGTGCCACAGGGAATTATGAGGAGTCGTGGACAGTATCATGACTAGCTCCTATATATCTGATGGTTGAGCCTATAGGAGATGCAGGACCACTGCTAAATGAGGGAGATGATAGAGAGGATAGGACCGAGGAGACACGATATAGAGCTACAGATATATTTACTGATGTCATTGATGAGGAGTATGATGAGGATGCAAATCCTAACTATGATGGCCATAATAGAGAGGAGGAGGATGAGGATGAGGAGGAATAGGAGGATGAGGAGGAGGAGCCATTCCTAAGAGAGGATGATGAGGTAGTAGTTGAGGATCGACATGAGTGGGAAAAGCCCTCACCCATTTGTATGGCTAGATCACGAGAAGGAACATTGGCTACACCAGGCATCAGTACCCACAGTCGTGGAGAGGCTAGCACATCTTCCATGCCCCCTGCATAGGACAAGGTTGATATTTCTCAGCCTACCAAAGATATAGGTGATGATATTGTATTTATGCATGTACTTCATGCTTTTGTATATTGTTTTATGTATATATATATCATGATGTGTACTAATTGTGTATTGTTTCTACCTTTCAGGAGATATGAGAGAATGGAAGGATCTCTGCCATCAAGAAGCTGCAAAGATAGTGCCAGCATATATCGATGAGGAGGAGATGGACTGAAACTATGTGCCCCCTCCTATTGTTGAGTAGGATCTAGAGTCACTCAAACCATTCGTGAGATTAGAAGAAACATATGAGAGTCTGAAGGGATGAATCCACTGAGCCGAGACTATAGTAGAGGCACAATCATCTTGGACCCTAATAGAGGTTGAGATACTAGAGGTAGAGGTAGTGCGACTATAGGTGAAGAGGGATCAGATAGCAGGGGAGTAGCGAGAGGCCCTTGGATGGATACATGGCTTAGAGTTTTCTCTCAGATTCAGCGTATTGCGATCACCATCACACACTACCATCTCTCATCATCCTACTACCTACCCATCATGAGTACCAGATCTTGAGCAATTAGGTAGTCACAGACCTCAGTGATATTGTATATTTTGATGACATGTACATAAAACTTTGGATATATATATGACTATTTGATGTTTTATCACTTGTTTTAATGTGTTAATGTTGAATGGAAATGTGAATAATTAAATAACCTTTGTAAGATTACTTAATTAATGTCTTCATGATTTAACAAAGCTTATGTGATCTAATTAAAACTTGTTACAGTTTCTTTTAGATACAACATGGTGATTAAGTATGTTATGCTAAATTAAATGCACTTATGATCTAAGTTAACATAACACATAGTATGAATTTGAATAGTATGAAACCTAAAGTAACTATAAAATAAATTAAATAATTACCTTAGTGCTCAAGAGACACACATAACCAGTTGTCAAGAACAAAGCAATGTGAAAGCATGTAGGATATAATCTGATATCTCTAACAACACTACTTTACCATTCATACGATTCAAAGGGACTAGACATAATACCTACGCAAATGCATGACATTGATTGGGTCATTGAGGGGTGTACCATCTAGCTATGTTAATGTGTAAGTGCTAGATCCGTAATTTGTGTTGATTATATAGTGTCCTAGCCAATTAGGGCTGAATTTTCCTTTTTCAGCATAGTCTGAAGTAGTGTTTCATTGATTTTCATATAACACTAAATCAACCTTATTAAATGTTTGAGGGATGACATATATATTATGTTTACATTGAAATTTCTTAGTGTAGGCTTGGAGATGCTTGAGAGCGTTAATACGCTATTCATCAAGCATTTCAAGCTAGTGTGATCTTTGTTCCTTATAGGTGTCATTATCAAGAAGACCTTGAAGAGAAATCCTTAATGTCGATATTTCTAACTCCAAGGGTATGATTTCCTCAGTACCATAAACAAGGTTGTAAAGTGTAGTTCCCATAGATGATCGGACACTTGTTCGATAGGCCCATAGCACATATTGTAATTGTGTGTGCCAATCTTTGTGATATTGGTTTACAATTATCTTGAGGATTTATTCGAGAATATTATCAGTGCTTTTAGCTTGACCATTAGATTGTGGGTAGTACGATGTTGAAAAGTGATGTTGGATATGAAATTTTTCCATGAACTTCTTCACATCATTATTTTTAAATGGCATTCCATTGTCTAAAATTAATGCGGAAAGGACTCCAAAGTGAGAAATAATGTGTTCCAATATGAAATGGCATATCACATCAGCAGTGGTGGATCGAAGAGGAATAGCTTCTACCCATTTTGTAAAATAATCAGTTGCAGTAATGATAAACATATGTCCAGTAGAAGATGATGGTGAGATTTTTCCAATTAGATCTAGTCCCCATATGAAGAATGGCCAAATAGGGATTTTGGCATGGAGTTTAGAAGTAGAAGCATGAATCAAATTGTTGTGTTCTTGAAATTTGTGGCATCACTTAACATATGCATAGCAATATTTTTCCATATTTTTCCAATAGTATCCCATACGAAGGAGTTTTTGCACTAAGGAATTTCCTCCAAAATGACCTCCACAGGTCCCACATGAGCTTGTTTGAGTGCTATATTGATTTTAGAATCCCTAATACATCTAAGTAAAATGCCATCAAAGGATCTTCTATATAACATGTCAGTAAGGATTATGTACTTGGTTGTTAATTGTTTTAAACGAGTTCGGGTGTTTGTTGTAGGCTTAGGAATGGTACCATATTTTAAATAATTATATATGGAATCATACCATTCACTTGAGTTATCCTTGATTTTTGTTAATGTGTCTACATATTTATCATTGATTGAGGGTTTCATGATTGGATGAACAATGAAAATTATGCCCTTTGAAGGATCTTGGGGTGATATAAGAGAAGCAACACTCACCATTGCATTTGCATGCCGATTATCTTTCTATGGGACATTATCAATGGTGAATGACTCAAATTGTGCCAACAAGGTCATTGTGGGATCCTTATATTTTGATAATTTGTCATGTTTAGCTTGGTAGACTTCGTTTCTTTGTTGTGAATTGCCAAAGATCTTAATATCTTTGATACCCATGATTAAAGCAACACATAATCCAACAATTAGCACCTCATATTCAACTGTGTTATTCATACATAAGAAATTTAATTGATATGACAAGGAAATAGGCTTTCCTATGGGCATAATTAATATAACTCTAGCACTAGAGCCTATTCTACACTTGATCCATCAAAGTTAAATTCCCATGTAGGAACCTCTATTGTCAACACCCTATCATCGAGAAAAGAGTCATTTCTAGGTAGTGCTAAAGGAGAAGGAGCATCAACTAAGTGGTCAGTCAAGGCTTGACCCTTGATTTCTTTTTGTGAAACAAACCTAAGGTCAAACTCAGTCAACAACATTACCCATTTAACTAGACATCCTGATAAGTCTATTTTATTAAAGAGATGTTTGAGAGGATCATATTTTGTCATGACTTGTATTTATTAATTTAGTAAATAATGTTGCAACTTACTAGTAGCGAATACAAGAGCCAAACATTGTTTTTCGATTGGTGTGTATCATGTTTCATCATCTATTAGAGTTCAAATAATGTCATAAATATGATGTTCTTTACCATTGTCATCTTGTTGAGCAAACAATGTTGCAAGAGCATGGGTGGATGCAGCTATATAGAGGATGAATGGTTTGTTTAGCATACCGGGTTGTAAAATGGGCAAAGTTGCAAGGTTTTCCTTAAAACTCTCAAAGGACTATTTACAATCCCCATGCCAATAAAAATGCACATCCTTTTTGAGGAGATGTGTGAAATATAATGTTCAATCAGCTAAAGATGAGATGAAATGACAGATGGCTTGAATTCTTCCTTATAACGTGCTCAATTGAGAAATTTTTCTAGGAGGTGGCATGTTGATTATAGCATCAATTTTCTTTGTGTCAACCTCAATGCCTCTGTGAGATATGATAAACCCTGAAAGTTTTCCACTATCTACTCCAAAGACACACTTTTTTGTATTTAGTCACATGTATTTATGCATCCATTCAAAGATTTTTCAAAGGAAATTTACATTGTCTTCTCTTGTTAATGACTTGATGAGGATGTCATCAACATAATCTTCCAATATTATGTATGTAATCATGGAATATCAATTACATGGATCATTGATAGGTTGTGCCTACATTCTTTAATCCAAAAGGCTTCATGACCCAACAAAATGTCCCCTAAATGGTTGTGAATGTTATCATATATTGATCTTGTGGGTTGATGAAAATTTGATTATATCTAGAAAATCCATCCATGAATGACAAAAAAGCATGTCCCATTGTTGAATCCACTATCATGTCAATATTAGGAAGGGGAAAATCATCCTTTAAAGAGGCTTTATTCAAGTCACGAAAATTTTTACACATCCTAATACGATTGTTAGGTTTTGCAAATACAACAATGTTTGAGATCCAAGGAGAATAATCAATAGGTTGAATGAAACCTGTATCAAGGAGTTTTTCAAGTTCTCCTTTAACAAGCAAGGCTATTTTAGGATTCATTTTTCGTATCCCTTTTTTTGAACAGGCTTAGCATTTTCAGCAAGAACAATGTTATGTGTCACTATCTTCGGATCTATTCCTGGAATGTTTGAATATTTCCAAGCAAAAAGTTTAGGAAAGTCATGAAGCAAGATATTAGTATCCTCTTGTTCTTCATCATCAAGGCACTTCCCTATCTTAATGAATTTTTCTTTATCATCTACATCCATTTGTATATTAATTGTATCTCCCAAGGGAAGCACATTTGACTTAGGAAATTCAAGATCATATGGTTCCATGCTTTTGTCTTTCTCATTAGTATCAATATCATTTTGCTTGGTACTGATCATAGCATAGGAAAAATTTCTCTTTAAAGAAGATGTCTCATCAAAAGCACCTAACATTTTTTTCAAAGCTTCATCATTGTCAAAGTACTCCCATGATGGTGGGAAATCCATATCAAGTAATTCAGGATACTTTAGAGTGAGATTGATTCTTGCTTTACATGTGATGGTATTGGTGTTTAGAGATGGTGATTGATTTGCTTTGGTTATCTCAAAAAAAGAATATCTCAAACTAGTCTTTGTCTATTGTGTATTAGGTTCTATAGAAAGTTGAATGCCTTGTTCATGCTTTCCACATCCTTTACCATTGTTTCACAAGTTCATAACCTTTCCCATAAAGTCTTTCAATTTCCTTCGGGTTAGGTGGATGTTGATAATCTATCTCATCGAAACTTGTTGTGTAAGTTGTATTTTCTTCCAAAGTAGATGAGGTGGATGCTTGTGCAAATTCTTTGAAATTCTAAACTAGCATAGGCATTGGTTTTTCTTGTTTTTCATCCTCTTTTCGTGTGATTATGTATTTTCCATTAAATCAAGGTATGAATTCTAATGATCCCCAATCATCGCCTAGAAATTTAGACACAAGTTCTTCTTCTTGTTTGGTGGTCTCAAGAGGTTCTATGTGAGATGTTGGAATCATTGTGTTCTGAGGACTTGTTCCTTTTTCAAGTTGTAAGCAACTTTTAGGCTCGAGGTCTATTTCAACTTGATAAAATTTGTTGTTATAGACATATTTCATTATTCGATGAAGGGTCGAAGGAACTGCATGCATCTCATGAATCCATGGTCTTCCTAGAAAAAGATTGTAGCAAATATCATAGGGCATGACATGAATAGGAGTTTGCAAAGTAGCCATTCCAACAATAATAGGTAAAGTAATTACACCGAGCAGTTACTTTTTGATATTGTCAAATCCTCTAATAGATAAGGAATCAGATTTGATTTATGATTTTTCCACACGTAATCTATATAGAATTTTCACACTGCAAAACATTAAGGGAAGAGCCATTGTCAACAAGGGTCTATTTGATGCCTATTTAATTGAATTGGGTGATTATCATAAAGGATTCATTTTTCTTCTTTAATTCTAATGGAGGGAGCTCATGTTGATGGAAGGTAATGTCTACATTAATTGTATTCGTTCCTTGTATGAGAGCCTCCACATCATTTGTATTTGTACCAAGAGGAACCACTATTTATTGCAATGCTACTTGGAGCATAGAGTGATAGTTTGGTGAATTCTATAGAAGGTCCTTGTTGTGCAGTTGTCGCACACACGCCCCACTAGAAGTAGGGACCCTCTTTCGCTTTGGTTTTGGTTTCTTGGCCCTTTCTTTTTGAGGTTTTATCTTACTTTGGCATGTACTAAAATGTTTATTTTGATTGCCTAAGTGTCTCCCCTGAGTTATTCATTGAAGATCTTTGGTTCTAGATAAATTTCAGGTTTTTACTCGGGTTTGGGATTTTCTACCCTGGTCGAATTTTCCCGGATCCTGCTTGGTCTCTAGCTGGACACTGTTGTTCGAAGATTTTCGCTATTCACGGATTTCTGCATGGGCCAGATTTTTTTGAATTCTGCCTTGTTGTCGGATTCCCGAGTTTTCTGATTGTCTTGTCGGGGGCATTTATGTCTTCATACGTGCTTTGAAGGATGTATTTAACTTGATTTTTGGGATCTTTTATGCCATCATGCTTATTATTTTCCATCATTGGAGTTGAAGACTACATCCTTAGAGTTTGTTCTTTGAGCTTTTGATTCGATTTGGGACATTTAGGCTTGAATTGATCGATTTAGTGGCAATTTCTTGTATATTCTGGTCCCTGTTCTTTGTGGACTCCATCCTATTTTCACTCACTATTTCTAGGACCGATTTGGGCTTTACAATGGTATGTTCTCGATCTCCTTTCTTTTAATTAATGGTTGTGGATAAGCTTTGATCTTACTGGGATTATTTGGGTTTAATTTTTTGCATTATTTGGGCATTTTCATGATTACGGTTGTGCAACATTATTTTATTTACCACCTCCCAAGTGAATATTAAGGTCCTTTATCTATTTGCATTCTAACGCGACTCACTTGAGAGTTGTGAGTAATCCCCTAGTCGAGAATTATCAGTGGAAGTGTTTTAATCCTGAGCTTGTTTGTGCTTTAATGGCAGATTTGTAGGGTTTAACTTAGGGCATCGTCATTTATCTTGAGTGTGCTCTCAAATTGAATTAGAATGTTGAGACAATCTATAGAAAGCCCATATTAAGCTTTCCCCAAGCTTTAATCTTTGAAATTCATGATCAATTTGATGTTATGAGTGAAATCATGATTTCGTGTCACAATCCAGGTTTCAGCCTTAATCCGGGATTTTTCGTTCCCTCAGGACAATCTGTCTCTGACAGATTTTCTCGATCTCATCTGCTTTTCTGAAATTCGCTGTCATTTTTGAAGTTTCGTATACTCTGTAGATTTCCGTGAACCCTGGATTTTCCTAACCTCCACCATTTTCTCGATCTCCGCCATTTTCCTGATTTCCTTTGAGTTCCTCGAATCTGCATTGCTTTCAGAATTTTACCTTATCTACGGATTTTCCTGAAGTCCTTGGTTCCCTATTTTTTCTGGATTTACAAAGTGTCTCTTCCTTTGCAAAAATTTGTCTTTGGCGGATTTTCCCAAAATTTGATGAAATGTAAGGAGATGTGGAATGGCATGATTTATTAATGATTTATGATGCATTTTATGATTTATTCATGCTATCTTATGATCTCCTATGTTGTTTATTGATGGAATATGATCAGATTTAATTGATTTTAGGTGTTTTATTGATTATTCCACTAGAATCCGTCTAGCCTGGAATTTCCCGAAATTCCTCCCTAGCTCGGATTCCTCAGATGGTTCTAAAACCCAAAGTTTATCAAAAACATTTTATATGAGTTTTAATAACACCTTGACTGTATGAGGCTTATTCTAACAGTGTTCTTATGGATTAACATTCCCTTTCCTATGGTTTTTATTATGATTTCCATATTGAGTGTAGGCTAAATCTAGCAAGGCAGCAGCTGGGTCCTCCATGTCTAATGCAGAGAAGATTAAAATGGACATTAAGAGAAAGATCCTTGAGAGTAAAATCACTTCTGTCTAGTCAGAAGTGACTGATACAAATGTTGGCCTCTAGGATTATGAAGAATTTAAAGGAAGAATGGCAGTAGAGGATTCTCCTTTGGTGGCTAGAAGGATGATGGAATCAGGCTTGTCACATGTTGCTAGTTTCCCTTTTACAGTGTAGTGTTATGAGCTGGTCATTGAGTGTGCCAGACACTATGATCAAGACACACAGATAATTATTGGTCCTCAAGGGAGAGTTGTAACAAATCTCAACCTTGTCTCCATTTCCCAAACTTTTGATATGCCAGACAGGTCTCATGTGGTGGGATTCAACATGAAGGTAGCTTAGGAGTTCTACGATGAACAAACTATGAAGTCACAACAGTTTATCAATTCCTGGCTGGAGAAGCCCAAGTCACACTACTCCAAGTTGCCTAAGCAGTTATTCAGAGCAAAGTTCAAGGAGTACTATGATGCCATCACTCTTCTCAGCAGGGTGGTTGGATTGAAGAATGCTAGCATGTTTGAGAATTGGATGTGCCATGTGATTGTGAGGATGGAGCAAGATAAGATTAACTACCATTGGGCAGGGGTCATTAGCGAAGTAATTCATGAACATTTGTCCAATGTGTTGCAATCAAAGACCTTCACAATGACTTCATATTTGGTCTATGCACTTAAAAGATTCCACCCCTACAAAGGATTGAGTACAAGGGGCACCTTTGAATAGGATATCATCTATGAGGTTTACCCTCAGTTACATCTAGGAAGCTCAAGCTATGGGAGGGTGAATGATGCATTCACCATGATGCATATCGCTAGATTGCTTCAGGGTGTAGAGCATGTCAGGATTTCAGATCAAGCAAAAGAACTCATCAAGAAATATGGGGCATGGTTTATTCAGTTCCCAACTTTCTCCTACATTTGGATTGATGGCTTCCAGAGAGCTCCATACAGACTTCCAAGATACCCTACCAATCACATTCTACTATTGGAGGTCACTACGTAGATCTGTGACTTTGATGCCATTGTCAAGAGGGACAAGCATAAGACTAGATTTGGTGGAGACTTCCCTCTAAGGATTGGTACTGGAGAGGCTTGTCCTTCCATTGGTTCTTCCCAAGCTTCAAAGGAGGAAATGAGTACTCTTGGCTTGTCTTTCCACTCCAAGAGATCTAGGTTTGATATCACAGAAGAAGCCCAAAAGAAGGCTAGTAAAGAGTATAGCCATAAGGTAGATTTGGAGGACTACTGGGTCAACTGCAGTGAAGAATTTGAGGTCAGAAAGAAAAAGTTATCTCAACTTCCAGTTGAATCAGCCTGACTATACAATGTGAAGGCAATCTCAAACCAAATGAGGCCATAAAAGACAGACCAATTGCTGATGTGGATTGGTTGGAAAAGGAAAAGATAGAATTAAAACAATTGGTGGATCCAGTTATCAAATTCACTAGGATGTGGCTAAAGCATAAGCTATGGGAGTTGGAAAATGATGGTGTACAGTGCACCTATGTGCTAATGGGAGATTTGGATCCTCACTCCACCTCTGAAGAATCTACCGAGCAAGATCCTAAGGGCAAGGGTAAGTTGGATTCTCCTTTCAAAATCAAGATAAAAGGTGTTCAAGAGACAGAAGCCTAGGAAGCAGAAAATAAGAGAAATCCAAAGGCCAAGAAGAGGACAAGAACTAAGAATTCTGGCCACAAGGGGACTGAGGAGTAGAATCCGAAGGTTGATGTTTAAATACCTAAGAGGAGAAGAATCATAAAATTGTTAGAGATGGAAAGCTCTGAGGTGGGGGAGGAAGAAGTTACCCCACCAGTGGTAAGTGTTGAAAGTTCAGAGGAGAAGGCCAAAGTGTACACAAGGAGGTTTAGGACTCCTTCTCCTAGGCATAGTGTGCCCAAGGTGGACCTCCCTCCAATGGTTTCTCATGAGGAATGACAAGATGATGTGCCTTTCGCTCATGAAGCTCAAAGCAAACCAAGTGAATCCAAGGATGTTGAGGATCATTCAGATACTGAAGAAGAAGAATTCCATGAGGGTGATCTCCATAGTACAGAAGTAGAAGTTGAAAAGGTAATACATTCTCCTTTGGTAGCTTATGTCGGGTCACCAATTGGAACCAAGGAGGTTAACTCACCTCCAAAAGAAGAGGAAACAATGAAGGATCCATCACCTGAACAAGAGGAAGAGCATACTGAAGGGAAGGAAAGCAAGATAGATGAGACTCTTGAGAAACAAAATTTGAGTGAAGAGGTACCTAAGGAACAATAGGAGGAAAAATAGGCTAAAGTGCAATTAGAATCCACTGTTCCTGGTTGGTTGGAAAAGGAGATAAAGAGAAATAAATTTGTTGTGGAAGATAGTCCACCGAATTGGGATGCATTACTAGCCAAAATTGGAAAAGATAAAGGTAAAAAGAAGGCTAGGGTGATCTCAAGGATTGAAAGAGATGAAGCTCATAATAGGGTTGTTCACATTGCCACCCCTGCTCCAGATAAAAACAAAGATGTTGTGGCTGGAAAGGATTACAATGTTCATACTTTCAATCTTGGGCCTACATCCGTGGAGTAGGATATTGAGGATTACTAGGGTTCTAGTGCGGTTATCTTGGGTAGATTGAGAAAGGAAATAAAGACCAAGCAGGAGCTAAAGAAAGAAAATGAGAATCTCAGGAAATGCTTGGAAGATTTGATGAAGCCCCTATAATCTATTAATCCCTCGGTTTCTATTGCAAATCCTTTACCTCAGGAGACCATCACCGAGCTTGAAAAGATGAAAAATTCCACTCTTGCCACTACAAATCGGTTGCAAGGGGTGCGAACCAAGGGTAATGAAGCTATCAGGGAGATTTTGTCAACTAGAAAGGATGCTATCATGTCAACTGATTGGTTGAAGGCGGTGTTGGCACATGATAGGGAAGATACAAATCTCCTTCTACAGAAAACCATAACTATCATGGAATACACCAGGGATAGGTTGGTAAGTGATAATATTCTTCCTTCCTCTAGGGTTTCCGAACCTTGGGAGTGGTTTGAGGCATTGTAAATCAGGTAGAAATTGTTGAATAAAATTTACAAACAAAAGAGGTAGATCGATGACACCATAACTGGGGTTTATAGTGGCTGCATTGCTTTATGTGAGATTATGACAAGGAGAAGGAAGATTTCTCCCAAGTATTTGAGTTTGGAACAGTTGAGGAAGTGGTGGCATGATGTTTACGTCCCAACTAATGATGATTCTATTTTTGAGCATCAGTTAGATGATGCAGCCACATACATTGCTATCATTGACAAATACCTAACTTATAAGGTGGATTGGGATGGGTCGGTGAAAAAGTCAAGGGAAGAAATTTCATCAATTGAAAGATGACTTAGGGTTTTGCCTTTTCCACCTGTGGCCGAATTGGATGGGGTGCTCTTGAAAGTCCATGAAAAGCTAGATTAGAATAAGGACAAAGGGGAAGGCAGTTAATGCCCAACTGCATCGAGATTTGTTCTTCCCCATTATCCCGCCCTGCATTGGTCTGGATACATTGGGAATCCCAGGCTAACCTGGGTATAGTTCATGCATTTAATGCATTCCTTTATTTTATTTGACTTTCTCTTGGGTGACTAGTGGTGCCTAATTAATATTGTGAAAGTCTTGTTGGGCCGACAGGGTTTTTTGGGGGGATTCTATATACTGGGCATTTTCACCTCATTTGTAAGGGTTAGAAGATAGAAGTAGAATAGAGAAAAAAATAGTTAGAAGCGAATTAAGTAGGGAAAGATAGCAAGTAGGTATTCTTAAGCAAATATTGTAACACAAAGTTGGAATTGTTGCTACAATGGACAATTTGAATGCAAGAAATGACATTGTGATTTGGTGCCATACTTGTATTCTCTTGTCTTGCATGGTTCTTGTTATTCCATATTTTAAATTGCTTTGAGGAGGTTAATATTTAGATTATATTTGATTCAATAATGTTTGTGATTTGATCAACTTGAAGTGTTGCAGCAATCCCTTAGTCCATACTTTTCGCAACCAATTGATAGTTAGTTGCTTTGCAAAGTTAGCCTGGACTTCATATTCATTGTGCTTAGTTCAATTGTGAGGATTTGTTCATTTCAATTGTAATTGGGTTGTTTGAATGGATGTTCATGATTTTAAAATCTTAACACCTTAGAAGATTGCACTATTTTCTTTGAGATTGCAGATCCATCTGGGTCGAGTGGAAATCAGTTTTGAGGGATTGGTCCATTTCAGTGTTTATCATTTGCATTGTTAATCTTAGGAGTAGTATTAGATTTAGAAATTTCTTTACAGCCTAAGTCTTTTGTTATTTCTTTATCATTGAGTCAGATTTTGAATTGAAGTATCATTACATTATTAGATCTGATAAATGGAAATTTAGTATTTTGCTTGTAGTAAGGTCCCACTGTGATTACCAACATTTTCACATTTATCACTGGGTTGTTCATGCATTGTTAAGAGCTGACATTAGAGACCTTGGGGATATCTCTTGAGGCCTGCTAATAGAGATTTACTTTTCAAGTGAGATAGGATATTATATTTTGTCTGAGTTGTTTCTGTGCAGAAAACATCATCAACAAATTGGTGCTAGAAGCAGAGCCTGAATAAGCAAGCTAGATCAATTTTTGAATGCCATCTCTCCTGAAAGATTCAGAAGAAGGAAAAGATCTACTCCAGGAGAAGAGGAATTTCAGGAATTACCAGGCTCCACTAGGTCAAGAAGGACCAACAGAAGGGGAGAATCATCATCATCCCATCCACCTCCCACCTCTCCATCATCCCCATCTTCATCGGGTTCATCTGAATCTGAGGGCATTCCCAGTCCACAAACTCATCCAGTCATAAATCAGCCATTACCACCCCCACCTCCACCAATGGCTTTCCTAGCAACCAACCCATCTCCATTAAGTTTTTTCGTTTACAATGTCATGCCCAAAAACCCTGAACACTTTTGTTCAAAATTCCATGTCAATGATCCAAATAGGACCATTGAGGAACACATCAGGATCTTTCAGACTGGCCTCAAGGATAGAGGGATAAACCATGAGGATGTAGCTTGTAGATTATTTCCTTATTCACTAGGGTAATATGCATTCTATTGGTACAACCATTTTATTGTTGGGTCTATCGAGCATTGGACTGAGCTAGAGGCTGCCTTTTTGCAAAAGTTTCAAATCCCCATTAGTTCTAATGAGCTTTACCATCAGTTCACTAATGTGAAGAGGGAGGTCAATGATCCTATAGGATCTTTACACAATAGGTTTCATCGTGCTTATACCAGACTACAAGCCCCTTATGCTATTGATGAACCCACTGCTCTAGAAGTTTATTATGAGGGACTTGATAGTTTGATAGCTACCTTTATGAAGTGGAGTAATAATCCTCTTGCTAGTCTACTTGATGCATATGCAGAGGCAGTGAAAGTTAGCACTAATCTAAGGCAACATATGTATGGGCCCCTACCCTCATTAGGACCTGTTGCTCACCCTGGACAAGTTCCAGCTCTCAACCAGGCTTTGGAAAACCATACTCCAATCATGAATCCAGTACCTCAGTTGCCTCTGGTCCCTCACCCAGGACTTCCTGTGGGACAAGTCTCATCCACAATTAGTTACCCTTAGCAAGGTGTGAATCAACCTCTGCATATCCAGCCTCAAGCTAATTATCCTTCATACTTACAAAATTCTGAAGTCTTGAACCAGTCACTAAATGTCAATGCTGCAGTAGGGTATTCCCAGAATAATGTGAATCAGCCTCCATATAGTAATCCTGACAAGGAGAGACTGGATGAAATGTCTGAACAAATAAAGAAGTTTAATATGGAGGTGACTTACTTGAGGAACCAGAATAGTCAATTGCAAGCTGCTCAGAGAAATATGCAGTCCAATCAGGGCAGAGAGAATCCACAAGGACAACACTTTGATAGAGGGTAACATCAGGATCGAGGATACAATAATGAAAGAGGATATAACCAGGACATAGGTTACAACAATGACAGGGGATTTAATAATGATAGAGGGTATAATAATGATAGAAGACATAACTATGATAAAGGACAACCCTCAGGCTAGAACTTTGATAGAGGTGGTGGACAAGGGTTTGATAGAAGGCAGCAATCAGGACATAACATGACTTGGAACACAGGGCCCAACAATGGAGGAGTCCCCACCCCATTGGATCAACTAGTTAGTCAACCTGTCAATTAGTCTGTCAATCAACCAGTTAATCAAGAGAAGCCTCCTAGCAGTGTATATCTAGCTGAGGTTGCTTTATCAAGGTGGTGTAGGCCCCACAAGACTAGTCAGCATTCTGAGTTAGACTGTCAAGAATTACAAACAATAGCCTCAATCTTTTAGTTTGAAGTGGAGAACAATGCAAGCGGTCAGGAAATAGTACCATCCAATCCTTATGATTCACCGGTGTTGGTACTGAACCATGCTCCTTTTCCTCAAAGTAAAGAGAATGTACTCGAAGAGGAATCTGACCAGTTGGAGGAAGAGGCAGACCAGGTATGCAATGGGTATGAAATGACACAGTTATTCAATGAGAGTCAAGAGAATGATAATGGTCCCAGAGATGAAGAAGAGGCTTATGTCAAAGAGGAAGCTTACATTGAAGAAGTGCAGACCTTCCAGAGGCCTGTCAAGAAGTATGACTTGAGGGAGTTTCCATACAGGCACCCATAGGCTAGAGGCCCCTTTACTACTTCCATTCCACCGAATAGTTTAAACACACCTCTAGACCCTAATGCTAGCAATAATCCATCACTGCCTCAGGTGTCCAAGCAATATTTATCTCAAGATCCAGGACATGCTAATGCACCAAAAGGGAGAAATGTTGATGCAAATAAGGAAAAGATGGTGGAATACCCGAGGGAGACTCCTACTGATTTAAAAGAAGAACAATTGGCCATGTATGTTGTTGAAGAACTCCAAAAATTGAAGGTAAATCTATCTGCATTCGAGTTATTAAGAGTTTCATCCATTAGGAATGTAGTCTTAGGATCTCTTAATGCAAATTCCATGTCACAAGATAAATTAGTTAGCAAGAGTGTCAATAGAGTATCTAGTTCTCAGTCAGTAGGAAGGAAAAATCAGACTCATAATGAAGTCCATATGCCCCCTGGAGATACTGGGAAAGAAAAGGACAAATCTCAAGTTGCTCAATTAGATGCTTCCTTAACTTTGTTTCAAGGTAAGATAGACACACCTCCATTCTTGATTTTTGTTCGAATATTCGGTAAGAATCTACATAATTGTCTGTTGGATTCTGATGCTTCAACCAATGTTATGCCTTTCGATGTATGTAGAGCTATGGGTATTACCCCTGCTGACTCGTAGAAGAAATTTACACAATTGGATAGGATTGAAGTCAATGTTGTAGGAGAATTAAATATGATTCACATGCAAGTTGCTTCTGATCCTAGGATTCAATAGGTTATCAATATACAGGTAGCTGACATACCTGACGCTTGTGGCCTAATTCTAGGAAGAGACTTCACCAAGGCCTTGAATGGGTATGTTTTGACTAATCACTCCCATATGTGGCTTCCCTAGAAGGGAGTGCCAAACCAGATTTAGATTGAAAGAGAACCCAGAATGAAGTACATGATTACAGAATATCAGAAAAATTCTACTAAAATTTTGGTATCAGAAGTAAATATGGGTAACTATATGCTTGTTGCTCCTCTTGAAGAGCCAGATATGGAGGAATTTCTTATGTTCCACACAACAACTGTCGACCTTATAGCAGAATTCAGTAGTATTGAAGTCCTGATCGAACCAGATGAAAAGGATAATGACTTGGAAGATAGTCAGCTTGGTTTGCTAGATAATTTTCAAGAGTTCATTCAGAAGTGCATTCAAGATCAAGTTTAGTTGGGAAGAGGAATGAACTTTGGAGAACTACTTTTTCCCAATTGGTGCAGGGTACATAATGCCTCTCATTCAGAATTGGACTATTGCTTATGCCAGGTTGCAGTGGAACAAATACAGAAATGTATCAACTCACTCCTATAGCCAAAATCGATATCCAAAATGTCAAAAAAAATTCCAAACGGAAAAGAGTAATGCCTTCTGAAGAGCCATCCAGTAGTAACAGTGCAAGTGAAAATTCAGAGTACTCTACAATTGTTGGTTGTTGGACTTTAAGATTCGATGGGTCCAAATCAAAGAATGGAGCTGGGGCAGGTTTCGAGCTAATTATCCTAAGAGGTAAGACATTTTTTGCTGCTCATAGACTTCAATTCCACTGTACGAATAATGTAGCAGAATGTGAAGCCTTGGTGCATGGATTGTTAATGGCATTGAAGAAAAAAGTTAAAATCTTGCAAGTTTTTGGAGATTCTGAGTTAGTAGTCAAACAAGTTAGGAGACAATACTCTTGTCATGACAAGAGAATGACCAACTATAGATACAGAGTGTGGGACCTCATTGAAGGATTTGATGCCTTCAACATTCAGTTGATTCCATGAAATAAGAACCAGATAGTTGATTCTCTTACTCAGGTGGAAAGTACCTTGCAACCTCTGTCTCTTTCGAGACTAAAGAAGTTTACTCTGGAGCTGACCCTAGTACCCTCAGTACCCGATAATATCACCAAATTCTAGGTATTTGAAGACCACAAGCATATCTTAGATTTTATTACTAGTACTGATGGCTTTGCTTCTCAAATCATTAACAAAACTGAACTTCAAGAAGCTGAGATGGACTTGGAAGGGGTAATTAATCTGAAGACCAACACAATTCCCAAGTGAATGGTGCAACTAGAGAGGATCTTTGATCTGGACAAGATCAGAGATCAAGAACAGGATACCAGGAAAGAGTCTATTAGTGGACAGTGTGACAAATATAATATGGGATCTCAGAAGGATGTCAAAAATGTCTTTATTGGTAAAGTATGCACCCCTGAGGAAAGGAAAGGAATCATCAATGCACTACATAGATATCCAGATGTGATATCCTCGAGTTATGAAGACTTAAAGACTTATGATACATCAATCATAACCCATACTATTCCTCTCAATTCAAGAGTAAAGCCTTTCAGACAAAGCCAAAGGCCTATCAATGCTTCATTGGAACCCATAATACAACAGGAAGTGCAGAAACTATTGTCTGCAAGGATAATATTCCCAGTTAGACATTCTACTTGGGTTGCAAACTTGGTTCCAGTGTGAAAGAAAAATGGTGAAATCCGGCTATGCATGGATTTCAAGAACCTAAACAGGGCATCAGAGAAAGATAATTATCTGGTACCCTCACTGGATGAAGTGCTCCAGATCGTCAATGGATCTCAAATGATGTCCTTCTTGGATGGTTATTCAGGATACAACCAGGTCATGGTGCAGTATGAGGACAGGCACAAGACTACTTTCACCACCAAGTGGGGCACTTTTGCTTACAGGAGGATGCCCTTTGGCTTGATTAATGCTGGAGTAGCATTCCAATGAGCTATGGACATTGCCTTTAAAGACATCATTGGTAAGTGCATAATCATTTATATGGACAATATAACGGTCTTTTCCAAGAAGAGAGGTGATCATATCTCATATTTATGCAATGTTTTTCAAAAATGTAGAGAGTTTGGGATATCTCTCAACCCAAAGAAATGCATCTTTGGAGTAGCAGAAGGTAAATTGTTGGGGCATCAACTTTGTGAGGAAGTTCATCACTGGGTTCGTAGAAATAGTTAAGCCACTGAATGCAATGTTAAAGCAAGAGGCCAAAGTTGAATGGAATGCAGAGGCAAAAGAAGTATTTGTAGAGAGAAAGAGGGCTATTGTTGAAGCTCCTATTTTGGTAAGTCTAGACTATGCTAAACTATTCTATATATATTCAATTTCCTCTGATCATTCCTGTGTTGCTATGTTAACTCAAAAGTCAGATCAAGGAAACAAGCATCCCATAGCATTCATGAGTGCACCATTGAAGGATGTAGAGTTGAGATACCCAAGTGTGGAAAAGAAGGCCTATGCCTTAGTTAGAGCTGTAAAGAAATTTAGGCATTATATCCTCAGAAACAAAATCTTTGCAATAGTTCCTGATCCTGTAGTTAAGCTATTATTGATGCAGAATGAGCTGGGGGAATGCAGAGCCAAATGGGTAACTATATTACAAGAGTATGATATGGAAATTCAACCCATGAAGTTGGTAAGAGGGCAAGGGCTTACACAGACAATGGCAGAGACATGCCCTGACCTTACAGCTCAGAGTTATAATTTAGAGGATGTTTCTCCTAGAGAGTGGTACGATGATATTGTTCATTACCTCCTGACCCAGAGATGCCCTGATTATCTCAATTCATTACAAAGAAAGGCATTGCGCTTAAAGAGTGATATTTTAATGTTGAAAGGAGTTGTCTTGTATAAGAAAAATTATGAGGGTGTTTATTTGAGGTGCCTAGGAAAGGCAGAGTCTGAAAGAGTGATGTTGGAGTTTCACGACAGCTATGGTACAGGCCATGGATCAGCACCTTCCACAATGAACTATATTCTGAGAGCTGGTTACTATTGGCCTACACTATTCAAAGATACACACAACCATATTAGAACTTGTCATGTGTGTCAGACTGCAGCCACTAGAGAGAAGTTTGCAGCACTCCCACTCCAACCAGTATTCGAGGTAAAACCCTTTGCACAGTGGGGAATGGACTTCATAGGTCCAATCAATCCACCTTCCTCCGTAGGACATAGGTATATTCTCACTATCACTGATTATTTTACACGATGGACTGAGGCTCTTGCTTGCAAGCATGCACTTCAGAGGTAGTTATTAACTTCATCAAATCAAGTATCATTAATCATTTTGTGTGTCTTATGTCTTTGGTTTGTGATAATGGTTCTGCGTTTTCATCATTAAAGTTTTCTAATTGGTCTTTCGATCATGAGATTATCATTAAATTTGCATCCAACTATTACCCTTAGGGAAATGGGTTAGCTAAGTCATCCAACAAAAATCTCCTGACGGTTATCCGCAAACTGTTAGAAAGAAATCCGAAGGATTGGCATAACCAACTTAGATTTTCTCTTTGGGCAGATCGCACTAGACATAAGACTTCCATAGGAATATCACCCTATCACCTAGTTTATGGATTAGATCTTGTGTTTCCCATTCAGTTAAAGATCCCCACCTTGCAATTCATTAATGAATATTATGATGAGGGAGATAAACGTGAGGCTAGACTTACTAAACTATTACACCTTGAGGAAAAGAGAGACGAAGCCCTGAAAAACTTTGCTAAACATCAGGGGGTTGTCAAGAGATGGTTTGATAAAAGAGCCAAGGTTAAAGCTTTTAGAATTTCTGACTTGGTTCTTTACTGGGATAAAGCCTAGTACCATAAGGGGGAGCATGGAAAATTTGATAAACTTTGGCTTAGTCCTTACCAGATTTCAAAAATTCTGGGAGATAATGCTTTCCGTTTGAAAACTCTCATTGGAGAGGATATCCCACTGCCTATCAATGGGCAGTATCTAAAGCATTATTTCCAGTATTGAGCTATTTTCAGCTCTTGTCTTGTATATAGTTAGAGTAGGTTTTCCTTTCTGCTTTGCTTTTGTTTGTTTTGGTTAGCATAGGGTTTCTTTTGGGTTTGGTTTGTTTTTGCTTTGCTCTTGCTTTGGGGGGTTTTCCTATTTTCTCCTAGGTGTGTTGCACTTGTATGGCAAATATATCATTATCTAGAATTGTTCTAAGTATTTCCTTGGTGGATTTTAGTCTTGTATCTTGAAAGGATGGTTGAAGTCTTTGCTATTGCCAACAGTCTCAATGTTTGATTTATTGAAGATATGTCACTAGTTTTGATTTGAATTTGAAGTATTCTAAAATCTTATCATCTCTCATATATATTAAGAATCTTGATGTTACTATAGGAATCCTTGTGAAGTTTTTTCAGGTGAAAAATCTTATTTCTGCTTCAGCGCCACTATGGTTCTCAGCCCTGAGTATGAACTTCATTATTCACAGGTTGAAATGAAAAGTGACACAGAAAAGAATATCAAAAGAATAAATTCAACTTATCAAGGGTACCTGAATATCTCTATCGAGGCTATAAACACCTAGCTGGCAATAGAGCTATGTTCAGGAGAGTCACAATAATAACCTCGTCAAGGCTATAGATGTCTAACTAGTAGCGAGGCCCTATCCATGTTGCTTTTGAAGTTAGAATCCTTATGTAGCCTGACTTGACTGAGCTTGGTTTCTACACTAGCTTAAGGAGGGAAATAAACTCATATGCACACACTTGGATTTTTAGTTAATGAAAGGTTCGGTCTATCCTTTGGTTCTAATTCTTTAAATCTTTGCATTCTGACTTGTTTGTTTGATGATGAGATTGAAACTAAAGATTTTGGGTTCTCAATTCCTATTCGCCATCAAATCCTCTGGAGCATTTTCCCAGTAGAAGTTGCCATTTGTTGTGCAGTTGTCGCACACACGCCCCGTTGGAAGTAGGGACCCTCTTTCACTTTGGTTTTGGTTTCTTGGCCCTTTCTTTTTGAGGTTTTATCTTACTTTTTCATGTGCTAAAATGTTTATTTTGATTGCCTAAGTGTCTCCCCTAAGTTATTCATTGAAGATCTTTGGTTCTGGATAAATTTTGGGTTTTTACTCGGGTTCAGGATTTTCTACCCTGGTCAGATTTTCCTGGATCCTGCTTCGTCTCTGACTGGACACTATTGTTCAGAGATTTTTGGTATTCATGGATTTCTGCATGGGCCGTATTTTTCTGGATTCTGCCCTATTGTCAAATTCCTGGGTTTTCTGATTGTCTTGTTGGGTGCATTTATGTCTTCGCATGTGCTTTGAAGGATGTATTTAACTTGATTTTTGGGATCTTTTATGCAATCATGCTTATTATTTTCCATCATTGGAGTTGAAGACTACATCCTTAGAGTTTGTTCTTTGAGCTTTTGATTTGATTTGGGACATTTGGGCTTGAATTGATCGATTTAGTGGCGATTTCTTGTATATTCTAGCCCATGTTCTTTGTGGATGCCATCTTGTTTGCACTCCTTGTTTCTGGGACCGATTTGGGCTTTACAATGGTATGTTCTCGATCTCATTGCTTTTAATTAATGGTTGTGGATAAGCTTCGATCTTACTGGGACTATTTGGGCATTTTCATGATTAGGGTTGCACATCATTGTTTTATTTACCACCTCCCAAGTGAATATTAAGGTCCTTTATCTATTTGCATTCTGACGTGACTTGCTTGAGAGTTGTGAGTAATCCCCTAGTCGAGAATTACCAGTTGAAGTGTTTTAATCCTGAGCTCGTCAGTGCTTTAATGGCAGATCTGTAGGGTTTAACTTAGGGCATCATCATTTATCTTGAGTGTGCTCTCGAATTGGCTTAGAATGTTGAGAGAATCTATAGAAAGCCCATATTAAGCTTGCCCTAGGCTTTAATATTTGAAATTCATGATCAATTTGATATTATGAGTGTGTAGACACCTAAATTTGGACACTTGATTTATCCAAATTTATCCCCTTTCGTCTAAGCATCCCCTTATTTGCATTAATTAAGTAATAGCACTATTATTTAATTAATATCCTTAATTTTTCCAAATCCTAAGGTATTTAATTAATAAATAAATACCTTATCTCTTTAATCCTCCTTGTCATGAAATGAATTAAACAAATATCACATTTATTTAATTCTTCATATGTCCCATCCTCCATCATTTTTATCTAATCTTAATCCATCTTCTAATCCCATCATTAGGGATGTGCACATGCCTAATCCTTGATTAGGATGTGTCACATCCTCCAACTTTTGCAAGTTGGCCTTTAATCTCTCTTAGCCACTTAACCCTCCTCTAATCCTTCATTAACTAGCCTAATCAAGCTCTCAAGAAATTTTTAATTCCTTTTATCCTTCCAAGGAATATTAAATTCATTTTTCTCTTCCCCATGTGATATTTGACTTGTCACATCAAGTCACATGTGAAATCTAACCTCTTCTAATATGTCATTAATTAGTCTAATCAAGTACTTGCACAACCTTAATCACTTAATCAAGTCAACCCTATTAAATGTTTTCTCCTTTTGACAAGGCATCTCCATTCCCCATGTGAATTTTTAATTCACATGTAATCCTCCAATGCATTTAAAGGAATTTTAAATTCCTTCTCTCATCCCCATGAGAATATTTGAGGAATTTTTAATTCCCCACTTGTCCTCTCACCCACATGGGGACAAGTACCTCCTTTATGAGGAGATCTTGTCCCAATCCCAAGGCACTATGTACCCTCTCCATGTCATGTACTACCCTTCCACCTCATGTACACTTCACCTTTTTTGATCCATAGCACATGCCACATGTCAAGATGTGAGGGCTTGTGAATTCTCAACTCACATTGGTCCTACATCTTGATCTTGGTGGCTCAATCTTGACCGTCCATTTCCCTAGAGATTTCTAAAATCTCTATAAATACCCCCTCTTTTCTCTCATTTTTGGGAGAGATCATGCATTGTAACCAAACTCTTGCAAATTTTTCCTTAGAATCCATATCTAGCCATTTTCATGCTTGCACTCACTTGCATCCACCTTCATATCATCATCTAGCTTGCATCTCTTGCCATCCAAAGAGCACACAACACCAAAGATCGAAGGGCCAACCAAAGGATTGATTCGACACAAGGTAAAAAGGTTCCATTTGTTGTTTTTATATTGTGTTGAATCCAACTAGGCCAATCTTGAGGTGTAGTTTGTTTTTAGTGTTATTTCCATTACTTTGTTTGCTGCTCGTTTTCTAGCACCTAGATTCGACCTATCATAGAGTAAAATCATGATTTCGTGTCACAATCCAGGATTTTTCGTTCCTTCTGGACAATCTGTCTTTGGTGGATTTTCCCGATCTCATCTACTTTTCTGAAATCCGCTATCATTTTCGGAGTTTCGTATACGCCGCAAATTTTTCGTCAACCCTGGGTTTTCTTGATCTCCCTCGTTTTCCTGATTTCCTTTGATTTCCTAGAATCTGCATTGCTTTCAGAATTTTACCTTATCCACGGATTTCCTTTGACTCCATATTTTCCTGAAGTCCTTGGTTCCCTATTTCTTCCAGATTTGCAAAGTGTCTCTACCTTTGCAAAAATCTGTCTCTAGTGGATTTTCTTGAAATTTGATGAAATGTAAGATGTGGAATGGCATGATTTATTAATGATTTATGATGCATTTTATGATTTATTCATGCTATCTTATGATCTCCCATGTGGTTTATTGATGGAAAATGATCAGATTTAATTGATTTTAGGTGTTTTATTGATTATTCTACTGGAATCCGTCAGGCCCAAAATTTCCTGAAATTCCTCCCTAGCTCGGATTCCCGAGATGGTTATGAAACCCGAAGTTTATCAAAAACATTTTATATGAGTTTTAATAATTCCTTGACCATATGAGGCTTATTCTAATGGTGTTCTTATGGATTGACATTCCCTTTCCTGTGGTTTTTATTATGATTTCCATGCTGAGTGCAGGTTGAATCTAGCAATGCAGCAGCCAGGTCCTCAATGTCTAATGCAGAGAAGATTAAAATGGACATTAAGAGCAAGATCCCTGAGAGTAAAATCACTTATGTCTGGTCAGAAGTGACTGATACAAATTTTGGCCTCTAGGATTATGAAGAATTTAACTGAAGAATGGCAGTAGAGGATTCTCCTTTGGTGGCTAGAAGGATGATGGAATCAGGCTTGTCAAATGTTATTGGTTTCCCTTCTACGGTGTAGTGTTATGAGCTGGTCCTCGAGTGTGCCAGGCACTATGATCAGGACACACAGAGAATTATTGGTCCTCAAGAGAGATTTGTAGCAAATCTCAACCCTGTCTCCATTGTCCAAAGTTTTGATATGCCAGACAAGTCTCATGTGGTGGGATTCAACATGAAGGCAACTCAGGAGTTCTACGATGAACAAACTGTGAAGTCACAACAGTTTATCAATTCCTGGCTGGAGAAGCCCAAGTCACACTACTCCAAGTTGCCTAAGTAGTTATTCAAAGCAAAGTTCAAGAAGGAGTATTATGATGCCATCACTCTTCTCAGCAGGGTGGTTGGATTGAAGAATGCTGGCATGTTTGAGAATTGGATGTGCCATGTGATTGTGAGGATGGAGCAAGAGAAGATTAACTACCATTGGGAAGGGGTCATTAGCGAAGTAATTCATGAATAGTTGTCCAATGTGTTGCAAACAAAGACCTTCACAATGACTTCATATTTGGTCTATGCACTTGCAAGATTCCACCCCTACAAAGGATTGAGTACAAGGGGTACCTTTGGACAGGATATCATGTATGAGGTTTACCCTCAGTTTCATCTAGGAAGCTCGAGCTATAGGAGCGTGAATGATGCATTCACCATGCATATCACTAGATTGCTTCAAGGTGCAGAGCATGTCATGATTTCATATCAAGAAAAAGAACTCATCAAGAAATATGGGGCATGGTTTATTCAGTTCGCAACTTTCTCCTACATTCGGATTGATGACTGCCAGAGAGCTCCATATAGACTACCAAGATACCCTACCAATCACATTCTACTATTGGAGGTCACTAGGCAGATCTGTGACTTTGATGCCATTGTCAAGAGGGACAAGCATAAGACTGGATTTGGTGGAGACTTCCCCCTGAGGATTGGTACTGGAGAGGCTTGTCCTTCCATTGGTTCTGCCCAAGCTTCAGAGGAGGAAATGAGTACTCTTGGCTTGTCTTTCCACTCCAAGAGATCCAGGTTTGATATCACAGGAGAAGCCCAAAAGAAGGCCAATAAAGAGTATAGCCATAAGGTAGATTTGGAGGACTACTGGGCCAACTGCAGTGATGAATTTGAGGTTAGAAAGAATAAGTTCTCTCAACTTCCAGTTGAATCAGTCTGACTATACAATGTGAAGGAAATCACAGACCAACTTGATGATGATGGAAACTTGATCCAGGATCATGCTTATGAGGCCATAAAAGACAGACCAATTGTTGATGTCGATTGGTTGGAAGAGGAAAATACAGAATTAAAACAATTGGTGGATCTAGTTATCAAATTCACTAGGATGTGGCTAAAGCATAAGCTATGGGAGTTGGAAAATGATGGTGTACAGTGCACCTATGCGCTAATGGGAGATTTGGATCCTCACTAAACCTATAAAGAATCTACCGAGTAGGATCCTAAGGGCAAGTGTAAGTTGGATTCTCCTTTCAAAATCAAGATAAAAGGTGTTCATGAGATAGAAGCCAAGGAAGCAGAAAAGCAGAGAAAGCCAAAGGCCAAGAAGAGGACAAGAACTAAGAAGTCTGGCCAGAAGGGGACTGAGGAGAAGAATCTGGAGGTTGATGTTCCAATAGCTAAGAGGAGAAGAATCATAAAATTGTCAGAGATGGCAAGCTCTAAGGTGGGGGAGGAAGAAGTTACCCTACCAGTGGTAAGTGTTGAAAGTTCAAAGGAGAAGGCCAAGGTGTATACAAGGAGGTCTAGGACTCCTTCTGCTAGGGATAGTGTGCCCAAGGTGGACCTCCCTCTGGTGGTTTCTCATGAGGAACGACATGATGATGTGCCTTCCGCTCATGAATCTCAAAGCAAACCAAGTGAATCCAAGGATGTTGAGGATCATTTAAATACTGAAGAAGAAGAATTCCATGAGGGTGAACTCCATAGTGCAGAAGTAGAAGTTGAAAAGGTAATGCAGTCTCCTTTGGTGGCTTATGTTGGGTCACCTATTGGAACCGAGGAGGTTAAGTCACTTCCAAAAGAAGAGGAAACAGTGAAGGATCCATCACCTAAACAAGAGGAAGAGCATGCTAAAGAGAAGGAAAGAAAGACATATGAGACTCCTGAGAAACAAAATTTGAGTGAAGAGGTCCCTAAGGAACAGCAGGAGGAAAAATAGGCTGAAGTGCAATTAGAATCCACTATTCCTAGTTGGTTGGACAAGGAGATAAAGAGAAAACAATTTTTTATGAAAGATAGTCCACCGAATTGGGATGCACTACTAGCCAAAATTGGAAAAGATAAAGGTAAAAAGAAGGCTAGGGTGATCTCGAGGATTGAAAGACATGAAGCTCATAATAGGGTTGTTCACATTGCAAATTGGTTGCAAGGGGTGCAAACCAAGGGTAATGAAGCTATTAGGGAGATTTTGTTGACTGGAAAGGATACTATCATGGCAACTGATTGGTTGAAGGCGGTGTTGGAACAAGATAGGGAAGATACGGATCTCCTTCTGTAGAAAACTAGAACTATCATGGAATACACCAGGGATAGGTTGGTAAGTGATAAGATTCTTCCTTCCAACAGGGCTGCCAAACCTTGGGAGTGGTTTGAGGCATTTCAAATTAGGTAGAAAGTGTTGAAGAAAATTTACAAACAAAAGAGGCAGATCGATGACACCCTAACTAGGGTTTATAGTGGCTGCATTGCTTTCTGTGAGATTATGACAGGGAGAAGGAAGATTTCTCCCAAGTATTTGAGTTTGGAATAGTTGAGGAATGGGTGGCATGATGTTTATGCCCCAACTAATGATGATTCCATTTATGAGCATCAATTAGATGATGCGGCCACATACATTGTTGTCATTGACAAATACCTAACTTATAAGGTGGATTGGGATGGGTCGGTGAAATAGTCAAGGGAATAAATTGCATCAATTGAAAGATGACTTAGGGTTTTTCCTTTGCCACCTATGGCCGACTTGGATGGGGCGCTCTTGAAAGTCCATGAAAGGCTGGATCGGAATAAGGACAAAGGGGAAGGCAATTAATGCCCAACTGCATCGAGATTTATGCTTCCCCTTATCCCACCCTATATTGTTCCGGCTACATTGGGAATCCCAAGCCGACCTAGGTATAGTTCATGCATTTAATGCATTCCTTTATTTCATTTGACTTTCTTTTGGCCGACTCGTGGTGCCTAATTAATATTGCGAAACTCTTGTTGGGCCAACGGGTTTTTTTGGGGGGATTCTATATACTGGGAATTTTTGCCTCATTTGTAAGGGTTAGAAGATAGAATTAGAATAGAGAAAAAAATAGTTAGAAGCGAATTAAGTAGGGCAAGATAGCGAGTAGGTATTCTTAAGCAAATATTGTAACAAAAAGCTGGAATTGTTGCTACAGTGGAAAATTTGAATGCAAGAAATGACATTGTGATTTGGTGCCATACTTGTATTCTCTTGTCTTGCATGGTTCTTGTTATTCCATATTTAAAATTTCTTTGAGGATTTTAATATTTAGATTATATTCGATTCAATATTTTTTGTGATTTGATACTTGAAGTGTTGCAGCAATCCCTTAGTCCATACTTTTTGCAACCAACTGATTGTTAGTTGATTTGCAAAGTTAGCCTGGACTTCATATTCGTTGTGCTTAGTTCAATTGTGAGGATTTGTTCATTTCAATTGTAATAGGGTTATTTGAATGGATGTTCATGATTTGAAAATCTTAACACCTTAGAAGATTGCACTATTTTCTTTGAGATTGCAGATCCATCTGGGTCGAGTGGAAATCAGTTTTGAGGGATTGGTCCATTTCAGTGTTTATCATTTGCATTGTTAATCTTTGTAGTATTAGATTTAGAAATCTCTTTAAATCCCTAGTCTTTTGTTATTTCTTTATCATTGAGTCGGAATTTGAATTGAAGTATCATTACATTGTTAGATCTGATAAATTGAAATTCAGTATTTTGCTTGTAGTAAGGTCCCACTATGATTACGAGCATTTTCACATGTATCACTGGGTTGTTCATGCATTGTCAAGACTTGACATTAGAGACCTTGGGGTTATCTCTTGAGGCTTACTGATAGAGATTTACTTTTCAAGTGAGATAGGATATTATATTCTATCTGAGTTGTTGTGCAGAAAACATCATCCACAGTCCCAAAGGGATATTTTTGTAGGAGTATTCTTAAATTTTTCAATGAGATAAGAGTCCCTAAGGTGTGAATTTAAGTGAGGAATACTAGGAAATATTGGATTGGGTAAAGGTAATGGTGTTGGGTTGGGTTGTTGTGACTGCAAATTATTTCTAGTGTAATGTGTGTGAGCAACAACATCATGCTTAGGTGGGTAAAGGGTAAACTCAGGTTTATGTGGTGGTTGAGGTTTATGTGAAGGTGGGTAAAGAATGAGTTGAGGTTGAATTACATTGAAATATTTTATTTTAGGTTTATCACAACAAACCTTAGTGGATGGATTTTGTGAGATGAAGTCTTGAAGGGCTTCATCTAACATGTCAATTTCATCACTACTAAAAGGTTTGGGAGGTAATTTATCATTGATTGGTTTGGGTTTCTCATCAAAAACCATGGTAGATGAACTTAGTGAGAGGAATCCTTCTAGAGCTTCATCTAACTTATCTAAGTCATCACTACTAAAATGTTTGGATGATATAGTTTTACTAAAATGAAGCATTATTTTTATTGTTTCATTGGATGTTTTGATGTTTTTTTTTACATTTTTTGATGAATCTGATCTAAATGAACTAGGAACTAATGTTGAAAATTAAAATTGTAAAAATCTAATGCTATTCATAATTTCCATGAAAATTAAATGATGTTATTTCTAATGATCACAATGTAATAGAAAATAATTGAACTGAAATAGAAAAGTAACTAGAATAAACAACTTAAGAAATTGGAAATCAAATGCTAAAAACAGAGATGAAAAATGTGTACTAGGACTAAGTCACCCAGGGTGGTGACTTAGTCCTAGTAGGGGTATTTTGTAAGTTTCTTTGAATTTTTGGATGGATGCTTATGTGTTTTATACTATATAATGCAAATCTAATGTGCAGATGCAAAGTTTCACTATTGTTCAAGGAAATGAGGTGCAAAAATGCAAGCTTAAATGAGCTTTTGACTAATGCAAAGTATGAAACCCTAGAATGCAAATTAAACAATGCATCATGCAATGCAATGTTAATGGAAGCTATTCCTAGGATTTAAATGCACTATAAATCATAAATAGGATGTTCTAAATGCAGGTTCACCAAAATGAATTGCAATTTTTTGTAGATAGACACTCTCTTGCACTTCTAGGGTTTTGCACCTAAAAGGAGAAAGGTATCCCACAAAAACATGGGGGTTCACTCAAGAATAATTCTAATATGATTGAAATATGTCTAAATGAAATTTCCTAAATGGAAAGAATAGATAAAAGGAATTAATTATTAATGCAAAAGTAATGAAATGCAAGATGTTTGAAAACACATTGTGATATGCAGAAAGATAGATTAAATGCAATATAGAACAAGATAGAAAGGATAAATAGAAAGAGTGCACCTAGAAACTAACAAAGGCTGGAATGAAGACTATAGATATCTCTAAAATTCTATAAAATCTAATTTTCTTGCCAATTGAGACACTTACCCCAAGTTGGGTGACTTAGTCCTAGATCTGGGAAACTGCTCCATAGTTTGTTTCAACCAAATGGCTATCCAAATATACAAAAACTTTTTTCAAACATGTGCAGTGGGACTAAGTCGCCACTGATGGTGAATTAGTCCACTTTAGCTTTTCTAAAAATCTGAAAGTGGAAACAGAAGCCCTCAGTCTGCACTTTGTTCTCCAACTAAAATCCAAATCCATATCTGTGAGAACACCTGCAAAATAGAGTATAATTTGGTTTCTAATGGGGGGTTTTCCTTGGTCAAACCCCTATTTGGTACTTAAACCTTGAAGGAGATAGTGAAATATTCTATAAAACCTTAGCCCTAAGTGCATCTAAAACTAGGAAATCTGAAGCAAGACGAAACTCTATTCTAACATGCAAGAATAAGATGCATAAATGAAACTAGAATGATGCAAGAATCATTCCAATAGACCCTGAATCACCTTATAAATGAATATTAATAACATGAAAACCTTCCTTAGGCTGAAAATAGAGAGAAAATGGAAGATGGAATCACTTAGAAAATAATTCATTAGGCTTGGCTTGATGACTAGTTGCATCTCCCCAACCTAGAATTCTTCATGATTCTCCATAGGCATCCTTGATCAACCCTTGACAATGCAATATCTTGGAAAAAAAAGTGAGCTTGAAGACCTACAAAAATCCTAGCTTGCTGCCCTAAAGCTTCAACTTTACTGTAGATAGACTAATAAATATTCTTGTGAAAGAAATTCAACACTTGACTCTTGAATTTGTTTGTTGAAAATGACTAAATGTTGTGAAAAATGCCCTAAAAACTTATATTCATACACATCAATACATAATTATTCATTATTTAGACCTCACAGGCTTACATCCATAAGAGATTTGAATTAAGTCAGTTTTTTTCCCGCTCAAAATTGAAAAATCCCTCAAAAGGGACTAAGTCGCTACCCTAGGTGACTTAGTCCCACCAAGGGTTTTTGAGGTGGTTTTTCTAGAATTTGAATAATTTGAATGTTATTTTTTGGGATTTGTATGATTTGTGGGTGGAATAAGCCTCAAGGTCCAAAATAATGAGTCTTAGGGGCCTATAAATGGTAATTTTAAGGAATGATTAATGCAAGGGTGCCAAAATAGGTCCAAATTAAGCACGGAATTGCCTCTTTCTTCAAGAGTATACAATTTTTTGTGACACAACCACAAAATCTACTTGTAAAATAAAGAGAAATCAGTATCTACAATTGCAATATGTGTTGCTCATGACATGGTTGTTAATGGGAAAGATTATGACTTGCATGAGTTGCTTTGGCAGAAACTCCTGGAGAACTTGCATCAAACCAAAACAAAGAAATATGTTTTCAAGTACGAAACACTAATTTTTTGCTTTCTTGTCTACTTTCGAAGAGAGCTACTTAGAAGTAAAAAAATTATGTGGGAAAGAAGAAGATAGATAGCACACCAAGTCTTTGATTACTTAGACAATATTGGAGATTACAATACCCAAGCTAATGCATTGACTACATTTTTTGTAGTATTCCTAATGAACATGTATGAAAGAGAAAGAATTCCTAATAATTTGCTGGAGAAGCATGTTAGAATAGCCAAGATCTGATTGCAAACCAGAATAACCTTCCACAAAAGAGGAAAACGAAAAAACAAGAGCTTTGCATAAAAACATGCAAATTGATATATTTGAAAAGTACAATTAATTACAAGAGATAATTTGCTTTATAAAAGAAAAGATGCCTAAACCTAATATTATCTTGAGAAACAAGATAGCTCGATAAGATAAAGATAAGATCCTATATCTTAGGAATTAAATAAATCCTAAGTAAACTTATGCTAAGTGTAATTAATAATTAATTACACCAACACCCCCCCATAAGTGCAACTTAGGGAGAAGCAGATTATTATGCAAATATGAGTCCCAGCAACAAGGCCTGATGAGGTACTCATGAACAAATACAAAGAGAGAAACCACCCTCAGTGAGATGAACTGCTGCGGAGAACCACTGGAAGAACTCTGATGAAGCAACACTAGAACCCCAAATCCGACAAGCAAGGAAAGATAGTTCTGTTTGCAAAATACCAATCAGAATCACAAATACAACAGCAAACCTGATGCCAAGGAACACTGGAAACTCACATACTGGATCAACTCTGGAATCTGTAAGCGACAGTAGATGAAAGATGAATGGACCCATAATGATGACAAATCTAGAAGTTGTGTCTCACGAAGCCAATGCCAAATTGAAACTAAAACTGCCCATAGGACAAGTACCATCAAGATTCTGGAACATTCACCATAAAACCATGGCCCTCAAATGAGAAATATTTGAACCAATGTGCATCAAGAACTATAAAATCCCAATGAGAAGTGTGAACCGAAGCAAACCAATAATGTGTCCAGCTAAGCAAGAAAGAAGCTAGAAGGAGACAACATAAACAAGACAAACTCATGCGATTTGTCACCAAAATGAAATATGGATGCAAGAACCCTCCTTAATGGAACTTTATATCAGTTCGTTATTACAATACCCAATTATTGCATAAGGAGATAATGCAAAAATGACAGAAACATGAGTGAAAATGTAAACCGAGCACACAAAGAAAAAATGAATGCATGCATAAAATAAGTTACACATTTTCTAGAAATGACCTCAGATCTGCACAGAGGTCGAAACCAGCTTTTCGACGTCGCGGAAATCGCAAAAAATGGATAAGCGAGTGAAAAGATATCGCTTCCGGAGTGAAAAAGGCAAAATCTGACTTTCGAGGCCGAAAAATATATCAAAAAGGAAAAACTAGAAAATATCACTAGCACCATTGCGTAGAGCGTCGAAACAGCTTTCCGATGATATCTCGTTTGCAAAAAAAGGACCCCGTATGCCCAAGATATGCCCGTTTCCATGAAAGTTGTCCAAAAAGCTCCGATTCGGCCCCTAGAAGCCCTCAGGGGCTAAAAAAATAGGGCCCCTGGTCGCCTCGGAAAACCAGGGGCTGAAGAGCAGGGAGTGGCGGCAAAGCCCCCGGTCGCCCATATGACCGGGGCGAGGGGTTGGAAGCCCAGCGCGGGGCTGAGCTGGGCGCTCAGTCGCCCATATGTCCTCGGCTGAGGCCTTACCAGGCCCAGGGGGGCTGACATTTGGAGAGCGGCTGGTAGTTGGAAGAGCCACCAGTGGCGGGTGGCGCGGTGGCTGCTGGGCTAAAGGTGGGCAGTGCGGTCAGTTTTATACTGACTACAGAAAAACCCAAATGATTTTTTTGATTTTTTTGATATATATTTTTTTTTTCGAAATTTGAACCTCGAAAAACGTGCCTGGGGGCCATATGGCCCTTGGGCAAAAAAATTTTGCTTCTCCAGACAACTGTGTCCAAATCGAATGAACTTTATATGGAAATAGGGGTTTTTGGGCGCTGCGAATCCAACGGCAAGGTCTGTTTGGGCCCAAAGTGCTCCGAAAATCAGGCAACCCCCGGATCTATCAGAAAAATCATCAATCTTACAACCCTCACAGATCTGGCAAACGGTGATGAAAATTAATTAAATAAAAGCCATTTCTGACTTTTTCCAGTGCTCTGAATCCAATGGAAAACCTTGATCTGATCCAAGACGTTGTATAAATGTACTTAAGGATTGAAACCCTTGAGGGACCTCGAATGAGCTCTGCACTGTGTTCCTCTGAAAAATGCTGAGAAGGGGCTGTGAATCGAGGCTCTGATACCATGTTAGAATAGCCAAGATCTAATTGCAAACCAAAATAACCTTCCACAGAAGAGGAAAATGAAAAAACAAGAGCTTTGCATAAAAACATGCAAATCGATATATTCAAAAAGTACAATTAATTACAAGAGATAATTTGCTTTATAAAAGCAAAGATGCCTAAACCTAATCTTATCTTGAGCAACAAGATAGCTTGATAAGATAAAGATAAGATCCTATATCTTAGGAATTAAATAAATCCTAAGTAAACTTATGCTAAGTGTAATTAATAATTAATTACACCAACAAAGCATGCAAATGACAACCATTTGGGTATCACCTAATGAATGTATAATAGAGCTGGTAGAACCTAGAATAATATGGATTGAGTCTCTAGGATATGAGATTGATGAGAATGAGGATGAGAGATACATTGAAATATTATTGAAAATTCCTAAGGATTCCACCCTGCCTAGACATGGTACATATGAGGAGAAATCAAAGGAATTATAGTTGGAAACCTCAAATCCTACCAGAACAAAAAGGGTAAACAAATAATTTGAACAACTCTTTGCAATGCATGGCCTTCTAAAAGAAGAAGTTGATAGATTAAGGGAAGTTGGAGCAGAGAGGAAAGCTAAGATAGCTGGTGAGTCCTCTAAACCACGTAGATTAGGAAGATCAACATCCACCCCTAGCTTTGCATTTCCAACACCATCAAGTACAACTACAGTTAAATGAAAGAAGGTGGAGCGCAGTGCTCCAACAATAATTAATGTGTCTACACCCTCTTTACCTAGCACCCAGACTTCAAAAAGGAAGAATGTACCTCTAGTAGCACCTCCAGCTACCTCTAGAAGGAGGAAGAAATAGAAAGCATCAAGAAAAAAAAAATTAAGTGATGTTGTGGAAGAATAAATTGAACTCAGATTAGAGGAAGAAGAATAATTGAAAAGAAAGAGTAGTGTCTCCACTAGGAGTGAAGGTGCCTCACAAGAGGCTAGCACTAAATCAAAGAAGGCTAAAGTCAATGTTATGGATTATTAGAAGCCACTACCAAATTATATGATGAAGGACCGATGAAGAAGATAAGAAAAATATTATAGATACCATTATTCAGTATGTGATAATTTTGGATGCAAACATGGACAACATGAAGAAGAGGGTAAAAAATGTTGTATTGAAAGCCCTGGTAAAAAGAAGACATGAAGTAGTTAAAGTTGAAAAAATATCAAAATTGATGCTTTGAATGAGATTGGATAATCTTTATCTAAGGATGATAAGGCTACCTTATTGGAAGCATACACAAAGTAGCTCAAGGTAAAGGAAAGATTTACCATTCTTATGGCTAGAGAAAAGGACATCACAGAAAATTTGAAACAAGAAACTTTTGATACAGTGAAAGACATGGAACAAAAATTTGGGATGATTGTTGATTCTTCATTTGATACAACTCAAGTCAAGGAGCTTGGTAAAGATAAAGCTATTGATGTAAAGGAAAGTATTCCTCTTATATCTAATTTACCTTTTTTTTTGGTAGTAGAAGAGGTAAATGATCATCCTACAGAAGAGACTCCACGTGTCGATACAGTTGATGAATCACATGTTCCTCTAGAGACATCTACTCCTTTGAAAGACACAAAGAATACAATTGGGGAAAATAATGAAGATCAGGCTAAGAAGAATTTCAAGGATAATGTTGAAGATCACAATGAAAAACATAATGAAGATACCAAAAATGAAAGTGTAGAAAACAAAAATGGAGAAGACCAAGAAGGTCAAGATGGAAAGAATAGTGATAAGAAGGATGTTGAAGATAAAAAGGAGGATGAAAACAAGGAAAACCAAATAGAAAATCTCTTTGGAAAGGAAGAAGAAGAAGATAAAGAAGAGAACCAAGAAGAAATTGAGGTTGAAAGAAATGAAGAACCACAAAAGATCATAGAACCATCAAAGTCATCTAGAGAATCCTTTGGAAGTAAAATCAAGGGTCTTTTCACAAAACAAATAAGGGTTCAACCGATCATTCTGCCATAGTTGATTTAGCTCTCATCACAACAAGGCATTGTATATCTGAATAATATCTCACCTATTCAAAGAATGGACCTTAGAGATACTTTTATTGCCTCTGAGAGAGGAAATTATAGAAACTCATTAGAAGGGGACTAAGCTAATCAATGATTCCCTTAAATCTCTATAGGATGCAACCCACGATACCACTATTGATGATTCTCTAACACTTGTTGAGGATTTGAAGGTTATGGTTGATTCAGTCAAGGAGTACACCTCTAACCTAAAGTAGTAGATCCTAAAAAAGAGGTATAATAAAGGCTTGTAGAGAAAATATTGCTTTAGATTTAGGATAAATGTGCAACCACACATAGTAGGGTAATGAAAAGCTTGAAATAGATGAAGGAATTTGAATATGAAGCTAAAATATTATTCTTATATTGTATGAGGTGGAAAGATTCCACTCAAGGAATTAAAAACTTAATGGACTCAATAGAATCACAATATGCTAATACCAGAGCTTATGACATTACAAAAGATAGAAACTATGCCTCTTGGACAACCATTTTAGACTTGAAAAACATGTTTTTCACTTTGAAAAGATAGAAAGAGGATATTATAAGGTGGTTCAGACATCTTGAATACTTGGTGGAGACCAAACACATTTTGATGTCAAGTTCCCTTGTGAATGTAGAAAAAATAGAAAAGATAAATCCTAATCCGACCACTCCAGAAGAGGGAGAGGAGAATTTTGTGGAGTTGGAATCTATGTATAAGGTGCTTGCTACAACTAAGAAGAGTTGGGATGAAAGGAAATATACTTGGGAAGACATTCTGAATGAGATTCAAGGTGATTCCTCCTCTGGGTGAACACATTTCACCTTGTTTTAGTTGTTTCCAATATTTCTTAATTGTACACATGATCAAATGTAATTCTTGTGATAACTCCCTAAGGGGGAGCTAGTCGCTTCATTTTAGTTGTCTTTCTATACATGTGTCTCACCAGCACATCCTTTGTCTTTGATGTCAAAGGGGGAGAAGTTTTGAGAAGTTTTGGTGCTAAAGTTATTAAAATATTATGTCGGGCGAGAAGCTTTGAGAAGCTAGAAAATGCTTTGGAGCTAGAGTTGCTAAGATAGTTTTGGTGCTAGGTTGGAGAGGTTTTACTAGAAGAATTTTTTATGTTTATTTGAAAGGAGGGGTTCATACAAGGTTTTGAAGACAATTTTGAAGTTGTATTTTTGGAGATTAATTTTTGGAACATGTTTCCATCAATGAAAAAAGGGGAGACTATTGAAATAATGAAGAAGGAACCCTTTGATATGTTGTCGTTGATGCTAACATTGTTTGTAAACAGTTTTGGTGACACCTTGATCAGGTAATTTGGTCAAAAATTTATCATGTTGTAAGATCAACTTATGTCATTATAGTATGTTGCTTAGGACTGCTAAATGCATCTATTATCAAGATTTCAACAATTTTGGTTGATCTGGATGAAAGTTACACATGAAAAAAGGTTGACATAAAATTATTTAGCTTATACAGTGCAAGGTGGTATGAGTTATTTGGCTCACATTCCTCTGGTGTTTGGATTCAGACTCTACAATTATTGGGAGATGGTTTATAGGTGAGATTACTGCATATATTCTATATGGTGCATGATTATATGATCATATGGATGATTGATGTTGGTTAGATTGGCCTATTTTGTGATTAGGTCTAATTTTAGGCCGACCTAATACTTGAAATTGTTCAATGAAGATTAATATGTATTCCAGATGTTAAAGGGATCTATTTTAGATCTATGCCAACCTAAATTCAATTTTAACATGATTTTGTTGAGTTCAAAGAAGTTTTGAATCAAGTTTGGAGCCAACAAAGTTTTTTTGAATCAAAATAGGGCTACATCTAATTAGGCCAACCTAATTGATGTATGCAGATGTAATAGAATATATATGTGGAAATTTTTTGAGTTGCATTTGAGTGGTATGTGTGTGGTATGATGTGTTTGAAATATGATATTGTGAAAACTTTTGAATTTTTAAGATCAGTAAAAGGGAAAAATTGTTGTGTATGTTGAGTCACTTTTTTCTTGTATCTAATTTTGGCTACAAGCCTTATAAGGATATTCTATCCTAACAATGAGCCCTGTAATATCTTATAACCAATTCTAATATATTGTGAGGTAATACTCATTGTGGTTTTTCCCTTTTTTGGTTTTCCACATAAAAATCCTAGTGTTTATGTGTTATGTGGTGTTGTGATCTCTTTCATGTTTCAATTTATAACTGCAATCAAATATGTTTTGATTATTGGTTGGATTATTACTAAATGTTTTAATAGAATAATAATTCAATCCCCCTCTCAGTATTCTAGGTGCTCAAGAGCTCCCCTTGGACTCATTCCCTGTCACTAAGATCTAGTGATATGAGGTAGGAGCAACCACTCCCAAATTCTACCTCAAGTATTCAAATTTCTCTTTTAAAAGAGGCTTAGTGAATATTTTAGTAACCTAATCCTTGGTTGGCACATATTTCATTGTTCACTTCTTGATCTCCTACCTTTTCTCTCAAAAATTTATAATCTAGCTACGATTAGTCCTAGAGTGCATCATTGTTAGAGTGCAGGAAACACTGAGAGGGGGTGAATCGGTGTTTCATTTTCAAATCAACTTTTATTAAAGAACCCACTTTAATTTAAATAGATATAAACATTAGAAACATCACACACATTGAATGTTGCATTCACTTGATTTAAGCATAGACACTATTGCAATCACTTCAAACATCATTGATATTAGATGTAGAGTGAAAAAATTGCTTGAACCATAATAAATCATCAACCACAAAAATACATGCAATCAAAAGAAGAAAGAACACTAGGATTATGAGTGGAAAACCCTCATAGGGATAAAATACCACTCGGGAAAAATTGCCTCACTGGAAAATCCTCCCTAGCTACACAATATGCTTCACTAGTAAAGCCTCACTGTAAAAACCTCCATATTCTTAATGACTAATCTCTAATAAAAGAAGAAAAACTATTTCAAAGGGTTACCCTATTACAATATGCACCAAAAAAAATACACCTTCAACACCTTGTCGACAAGAATCTCCTCTGATACAAGATTCACATCATCAAAAAAACTGAAAGAAAGATTTTATTTACAAGACTTCCTTCAACAAATACAGTGAACAAGTTGACATGAACAATAGACAAGCTCTGTAGTATTTGAGTAAGAATAGAAAAATCCTCAACCTCTCACTGGAACCTTTATGTATGGACAAATAACTAAAACCAAGAGATTTTAACAAAAAAAAAAAAATTGTCATGACTCTCAACTCAACAAATATTTCATTTCCATTAACAAACAAAGCACTATCACTTGTTCTTTCTTCAAATCAGAACTTTGTCCCCTGTGATCTTATCCATAGTACCCTAATCTATGCAAAGAGAAAGGCATATTTCATGAATACTATTATTCAAGGTAATCACGAAACACTTTGATAAACTAATCTTTAAGTTCTCCTCACCATGCATTATTATACACAAAACTTCAATCTTTTCAATACTCTCTTAAAGAGTACAAACTACACCAACTCTATGTAGAATTAATGAATAAAACCATTCAAAGACATTTTTTTTCACACACAGCCATACTATCTCACTCTATAATACTGGCATGATGAAACTTTAAGAAAACCCCTACAAGAACTATATTTTTCATATATATATTCAGAAGATAAAACATCATATAAAAATAGTTGCAAGAGCCAAAAACGTTTCATTCCAAAAAACCATGTAATTGCTCTTCCATCTTTGAATAAGTGGCTTGATCACTAGATATCTATGGGATTCTCCACCAAGGTATTAAAGTTATTAAAGGAAATTTTATAGTGGCAGGTTACTTGGTAGGCCGATAGAACATGCCTTAGTGACTTAAGCAACTCTCAACATAATTTGAAAACTTAGCAACATAAACATGAAGTGATAGAAACATAAGATCAAAAAGCACTCTTTTGGAAATACCAAATATCTCCAAATAAATAAAGATACCTTTGTAGCCTTTTTTCCAATGAACCAAATCAGCCTGTACTTTTCATCAACAACTTCCACCTTAACATTTGGCATTAATGACAAATAATTCCACTGCCAACAAACTTCCCCTTTGGCATTGATGTCAACTTATCAATTTTTTGTATCCTTTTTCTCCATCATCAAATTGTTGTTCTCCCCCTTTGACAACAATGACAAAGGGTATCTAAGCAAGAATTGCATAATGATCACACCACTAGCACCACAAATCATGAGAAATCACTATGAAGACAAACCTATTATGCATTGATCATGCAAGAAGGGCAAGAAAATTGTCCAAGAGGAAGCATTTGTCTGAGTTTGAGTTTTGATGGATTAATTGAAGATATTATAACAACATTAATATACTTTCACTCCATACATGAAGATTTCTTCAAGATAAAACCATCAGTCATCCACTATGCATTCATTATCCAAGAGAACTAAACATTCAACACACATACATCATACTGTCATAGTGAATACAAACACTCTACAACAATAGACTCTTAAGAATAGTAACAATCATAGTTTATACAAATTGGTCAAAGTGATTAGGCATTCTTATTACTGCATGTAGCATCACTATACTTGTTACTATACACACAGTTCACTGTAATCCATGTTATTGTCTTTTGAGTATCACAGTGTAATCCATACCATCATCAATCATAAATACCACTTGTACAATCCACTGCACCACACATTGTCTACTGTCATACACCCTATAGAAAGATGTTCTTGACACTACCTAATGAATTATGGAGAGCACAAGGTTCCAGTTGTAGCACTAACAAATAGTATGATGCCATTGTTAGTCATCATTGTGCATGAGTATCATAGGTAAACCTTGACAGAGAGCATATAAATGTAGAACGTTGTATACTTATCACTGCATAAGGAAAACTATTGTTAAGCATATGAATCCAATGTCAAGCACATGAAAAGGATATAGCCACTATCACATCAATACGTTGAATGCATAGAACTATCAACAATCACTTTTAGCAATTGAATATGTAGCACTCTCATAAGCAAGTGTCAGTGTATTCTTGATGAAGATATACAATATGATTACTTTCCAAGACTATCCTTTGAAGAAATTTTCTATTTCCCCATTTAGGTATCAACTATCATGTTCAACATGAAATTTGACACTGTCACATTTGGGCCATTCTATATCCTTCCACCCACCCCTCGGGTTGGGTGGGGATTATAGTTCCCCTGGTTCTTGAAGCAAATATTCAACACATAATGTTGAGGATGAATTTGAAAATTTTCTTGTTCGTTATGTATGTGAGGGGGATGGCTTCGATCCATTTAGTGAAGTAATTAGTGGTCGTGATAATGAATTTATGGCCATTGGAAGAGGTGGGATAGATTTTTCCCACAAGGTCGAGTCCCCATTGTGTGAAGGGCCAAGGAGAAGTAATTGGTGAAAGTTTCTATGCTAGTGCATGAATCAAATCACTGTGTATTTGACATTGGTGACATGCTTTGACAAACTCAAGTGCATCTTTTTCCATTGTCGACTAGTAATACCCAAGTCTCATGATCTTCTTAGATAAGGTAGGGCCACTTGAATTAGATCTGAATATACCCTCATGTACCTTATGTAAGGTTTTTTGTGCTTTGTCAGTTTTGAGACATCAAAGAAGGGTATTGTCAAAGCTATGATGGTATAAGGTGTCACTGATGATGGTGTATCGGGCGGCTTTATAGATAAGGTGCTAAGAAAATGTGTCTCAAACTCACTGGTATAACCCTGGTTCTATCTCTAATCAGCTCAGAGTTGCATAATTGTTACCTTCATGCTTCTACCACTATACTGCTAGGTGATTGTGAGAGAGGTGTGGTAGTGCGGTGAATACCACCATGCTACAGGATCCTTCAAGCTGACGAGTGATAGTGCAATGTATAGCGCCATACCATGGGAGTCTTTGAGTCATCTAGTGGTAGTGCGATATAATGCCATCCCACAGGAGCCTCCTAGTTGTCTAGCAGTAGTGCGGTGAATGGACCATGGGTGAATGAGCGTGGACTTGGTTAGTTGTTGAGGTGTACACTAAAAAGTAGAGGTTGTTGGTGACTTGGAGATGGTCATTCGATGACTAGGAAATTTGACAGTTGCTCAATAAAGGAAACTAAACTGAACCATTTGTACAAAGAACATTTTGAATCATGGTTGTTGCTATACATTGTAAGGTACTATAACTATGATGAGTTAGATGGTCGAATGATTAGTGAGTGTTCTTCATTGTATGTTGTATATGCATTGTAACAATGATACATAATGAAGTGTGATCCGAATTTGATCTATACAAGGTTGATCAGGGAAATGTTGCTACTGTGAGATTGATTATCTGAAAGAAGAGTCTGTAACTTGTATGTAATTCAATTACTATAATACAAAATATTTTTCTTTGGTGTCATGGGGTTTTCTCCTATAAGGGTTTTCCCATGTAATTATGGTGTTCAATTGTGTATGTGTTTATTTTTCTATTATGTTATTCCTTTCATGTGCATCTTAATGAACTCTACTTGCAAAACTTTTAAGACATATTTGCATTCTTCTCTGAGGTTTGACATTAGGAGATTTTGTTCCACACCTTAGGCTTTCCTTACAAGTGGTATTAGAGTCTGTCCAGTTGTGTTATCCTTGTGGTTAAGTTGGGGATTATCTGTCAATCCTGTTCAGTGGGAGGATTTTGTAGAAGTTTGGTAATCTATATTGCAGATTAATATGGCAAGCACATCAGGAAAGATTGAAATTGATAAATTCAATGGTAGCAATTTTGAGTTGTGGAAACTCAAATGGAATACCTATTGGTGGATCGTGATCTTTGGCTTGATGTGTCTAGAATGAAACCTTTTGGAATGAAGCAAGAAGATCAGTACCTCACAGACAGGAAAGCAAAAGGGTTGATAAGACTCTGTTTAGCGGACTTTGTTCTCCTGAATGTTCACCAAGAGAAATCCACATCTTCTTTGTGGAAGAATCTTGGAGACATTTATCAGGGAAATTCCTTGGTGAATAAGATGTTCTTAGGGAAGAAGTTATACTCTTTGAAGATGGAGGAAGGAGCATCTATGGCTGATCATCTAAATATGTTTAACACATTGATTGCTCAGTTAACATATGTGAGTGTGAAAATTGATGATGAAGATTGTTGTATGCTTTTGTTGTGTTCTTTTCCTGATTCTTAGGATCATTTAGTGATGGTGATTGGGAGCAGGAAAACCACTTTCAAGATGGATATGTGGTCACTTTGTTTTTGTCAGAAGAAATGAGAAGAAAATCTTCTGATATGGCAAAGGAGGCTCTTGTTGCTCATGGTAGATTCAAGGAGAAAGGAAAGAAGAAGGACAAGAATTCCAAATCAAAATCAGAAGGGAGATCAAAGTCTCCTAGAAAGAAGGCCAAGGTGAAATGTTGGAACTATGGGCAGCCTAGTCATGTTTGAAAGGATTGCAAAGAGGAGAAAAAGAATAAGAAGAAGAACCTTCCAATAATGATTCTTCTCAGAGCAAAGCATATGCCTTTATTGCAGCCTTGGCAACTCAGGCATCAGATGATGTATGGCTAATTGATTTTGTAGCATCTTTCCACATGAAATCTCATAGAGACTGGTTTACAAATTATGAAAAATATGATGGTGGAAAGGTGTATTTAGCAAGTGATTCATCTCTGGAAATTGTTGGCCATGGAAGAGTCAGAATTCAATTTCTCGATGGAAGAATTAAGGGAATTGATGGTGTAATGCATATACCAGGTCTGGTTCAGAATTTACTTTATGTAAGTAAGCTAAATGATGTTGGAGCGCAAGTCTCATTCTCTAGCAATGGTAGCAAAATTATTAGAGGCTCGATGGTGCTAGCTAGGGGTTTTTGAATAGGTACTATGTGTAAGTTGGACGCACTTGTTGTTCAATGTAACAGTGTCTCTGCAAAGTCACAAAAGGTTGTTCATGTAGAGAAGGAGACTGAAGTCCCTATAGGGTAAAATTATTTGGAAGTTAAACTTCCAATAGAGAAGAATATGCTCTAGCATCAAAGGCTTGGTCACATTGGTGAAAAAGGTTTAAAATCCTTGAAAAATAAAAACATGGTTGAGGGGCTTAACGATTGTAATTTGGAATTTGAATTCTATGAACACTGTATATATGGAAAACATCACTATGTTTCTTTTTACTCTAGTCCTTGTAAATCTTAAGGTGTTTTGGATTATATTCACTCTGATGTATTTGGTCCAGTAAATGTTCCTTTGTTGTTGAATCCAAAATATTATGTATCTTTTATTGATGATTATTCAAGGAGGGCACTTGTATATGTTTTGAAAAATAAATTAGAAGTGTTTGGTCAATTTAAAGAGTTTAAGAACTTGGTAGAAAATTAGACTAGAAGAAAAATTAAATGTTTGAGGATAGATAACAGTGGTGAATTATGTTCTGGATATTTTGAAAGGTATTGCAAAGACCATGGAATTAAGAGGCATAAAACAACACCTTACACTTTGCAGCAAAATGGAGTTGTTGAAAGGTTGAACAGGATGATGTTGGAGAAGGAAAGAAGTATGTTGAGCAATGATGGTCTAGAGAAGAAGTTCTGGGCTGAGGTTGTGGCTACAACAAGTTACTTGTTGAATCGGTCTCCTTCATCAACACTTGTTGAAAAAACACCTATGGAAGCTTGGTCTGGTAAGAAGCCCTGTCTGAGACATATTCATTTCTTTAGTTGTGAAGCATATGTATATTTGTTGAATGAAAAGAGATCTAAATTGGAGAACTAATTTGTTAAATGTATCTTCATTGGCTACGATATTGGTGTGAAAGGATACAAGATTTGGAATCTTGTGACTGAAAAAGTTGTATATAGTAGAAGTGTAAAATTTTGGGAGCTGAAACTTTAATCAATGGATCTGTAGTCAAGGATGAAAGAAAATAAAGAGGAAAATTATGTTGTTAAAATACCTCTAACTCCAAAAAAAGAGGAACACATTGATAGTGTACCTAAAACTGAGGAGAGTTCGAGCAACTCTAAGAGTTTTGAAGAAGAAACACAACCTTAGCCTCAGCCTGTGAGGAGGTCTACACATGAGAAGAAGCAACCTAATAGGTATGGGTTCTCTATGTTAGATTCTACTTGTGCCTATGCTTTGATTACTAATACTGATGAACCTAGGACTGTAAAAGAGGCAACTAAAATGTCTAACTCAGATTCTTGTTTGGAAGCCATGAATGAAGAAATGGCATCATTAAAGAAAAATGATACTTGGGATCTAGTTCCATTGCTTGAAAGTAGAAAGCCTGTGGGCTGAAAATGGGTATTTAAAAAGAAAATTGATCTGGATGGTTGTGTTGAAAAGTATAAAGCAAGGTTGGTTGCAAAGGGATATTCCCAAGTAGAAGGAATTGATTATGGGGAAATTTTTTCTCTAGTATCAAAGCTGACATCTATTAGATTTATTTTGTCACTTGCAGTAGCGTATGACTTGGAGATTGAGAAAATGGATGTGAATACAACATTTCTTTATGGTGATTTGAAGAAGAAATTTATATGTCTCAGCTTGAGCACTTTGTGAAAAAAGGGAATAGTAAGTCTACGATTTTTGATCTAAAATCTTAGTTGTCTGCAAAGTTTGAAATGAAGGATCTTGGTGCAGAAAGGTATATTCTAGGAATGGAAATAACCAGAGACAGAAAGAGGAGGAAGCTTTGGCTTAGCTAGAGTAATTATATTACCACTATTTTGGAGAGATTTAGTATGACTGATTGCAAGTAGCTAGTTGTTCCAGTTTTGCAAGGAATTAAGCTATCTATTGAAGAGTGTCCAAAATATCCTACTAAGATGGAGGATATGACCAGAGTGCCTTGTGCAAGTGTAGTTTGCAACTTAATGTATGCAATGGTTTGTACAAGGTCAGACATTTCCCAAGTAGTGGGACTACTTAGTCAGTTTATGGCTAATCCAGGAAGGTCGCATTGGTATGTTGTGAAAAGAGTGCTTAGATATTTCAAGGGCACTTTGAAATATGCTTTATGTTACCATGGAAATTTGGTTGAATCACAGAGGACTCTCAGCATTCATGGGTCTGTGGATTTTGATTGGGCAAAGGACATTGATAGTAGAAATTCCACCAGTGGATATATTTTCATGATGAATGTTGGTGCAGTTAGTTGGATAAGCAAGCGATAGGTTGTAGCTGCTTTATCCACTACAGAGGCTAAGTACATGGAAAAAAATCATGCCTGTAAGGAAGCCATTTGGCTTAGGAGATTGTGTTTTGATATTGGTTTTGATAGAAGGAAAATTGTTATTTGTTGTGATAGTTAGAGTGCCATTTTTTTGGTGAAGAATTCAACTTTCTATACCAAGACGAAACATATTGACATGCAGTACCAATTTGTACATGATAAGGTGGAGGATGGAAAGTTCTGTTTGGAAAAGGTGGATACTTTGAAGAATGTTTTTTGATGCACTGACAAAGCCAGTGAGCATGGATAAGTTCAGATGGTTTGTAAATCCTATGGGCCTTGGGGTCCAGAATATTCAATGACTTCATGTATTGAAAAGGGTTCAGTGAGTTCTTCATCAAGTGGGAGATTGTTAAGAAAATGTGTCTCAAACTCACTGGTATAACCCTAGTTCTATCTCCAATCAACTCAGAGTTGCATAAGTGTTACCTTCATGCTTCTACCGCTATATTGCTAGGTGATTGTGAGAGAGGTACGGTAGTGAAGTGAATATCGCCATACTACAGGAGCCTTCAAGTTGACGAGCGGTAGTGTGGTGTATACCACCATACCATGGGATTCTTTGAGCCATCTAGCAGTAGTGCAGTATACATCCATCCTACGAGAGCCTCCTAGCTATCTAGTGGTAGTGCGATGAGAAGACCATGGGTGAATGAGCATGGACTTGATTGACTAATGAGGTGTACGCCGAATAGTGGAGGTCATTACTGACTTGTAGATGGTCGTTCGATGACTAGGAAGTTCAATAGTTGCTCAACAGAGGAAATTAAATTGAACCATTTGTTTAGAGAACGTTTCAAATCATGGTTGTTGCTATACATTGCAATGTACGATAATGGTGATGAGTTATATGGTCGAATGATCAGTGAGTGTTCTTCATTGTATGATGTATATGCATTATAGTAGTGATACACAATGAAGTGTGACCAAATTTTTTTTTGTACAAGGTTGATTAGGGTAATGTTGCTACTATGAGATTGATTATTTGAAAGGAGAGTCTATAACTTGTACGTAATTCAATTACTATAATACAAGATATTTTTCTTTGGTGTGCTAGGTTTTTCTCCCATAAGGGTTTTTCCACATAATTCTGCTATTCAATTGTGTAAGTGTTTATTTTGCTATTTTTTTATTCTTTTCATGTGCATCTTAATGAACTATACTTGCAAAAATTTTAAGACATATCTACATTCTTCTCTGAGATTTGACATTAGGAGAGTTTGTTCTGCACCTTAGGCTTTCCTTACATAAAGGATTTTCATTGGTTATTGGAAAGGTTTAAGGGAAGGGTCTGGGACTGGAGATAATCATAGATGTCCTGATACCATGGAGACTTGGGACCAACAAGCTCACAAACTATTTATGACTCTAGAATATCATATGTAGGAACCAAAATTTGTTCCACCAAGAACTCAAATTGCAGCACATTACTGGGAATGTCTAGGAGAGATCCGATTATAGTCATTTCATCTGTTGCCTTGTTTTGTACCCTAAGAATCTATTCAAAAGCAAGCAAGTGAAAATATGACTAAAATTTCTCCACCATGCATTTATAAGGCATCAATTTTTCATCCTTGGTGTTATATTTTTCATTGACTTGGTTGATGACCAATTGAGAATCTCCAAATAATAGAAGTGTTTTGATTTTCCATTTTATAGACATTTGGAGTCCTATGACAAGTGCCTCATTTTGTGACATTGTTTGTGCATGGAAAAGAAATGTGGAATGACTTTGGAATGGAGTCTCCTTGTGGTGTGATAAACGATATACCGATTCCCGAGCCATGACTAGTATGAGACCCATCAAAATAAAGTTTCCAAGGTGATTTAGGCTCTATATGAAATATAGACTCATCAGGGAAGTCTGCTACTAGTGGATTATCTCCTTGTATAAGTGCATCAGTGGGTTGATCCGCTATTAATTTTCCTTTTATGGCCTTTCATTCCACGTACTGTATGTCATACTCACTCAATATCATAACCCATTTTTCCAAGCGACCTATCAATGTTGCTCAACTTAGGAGATACTTCAAGGGATCAATCCTTGCTACTAGTTGTGTCTTGTCATTTAGCATGTAATGTCTTAACTTCTGGGCGGTGAAGACAACTGCTAGACATGCATGTTCTATGGGTATGTATTTGAGTTCATATCCAACCAACATGCGACTGATGTAGTATATAGCTCTTTCCTTCTCCTCATGATCATTTTATGCTAGCAATGCCCCTAGTGTTGAAGTTCTTGTAGAGATATATAGGATCAAAGGTTTTCCTTAAATAGGTGGCATTAGGATAGGTGGTGACAATAGATAGTATTTTATTTTTTGGAATGTCACTTGACATTTTTTTTTCCATATAAATGGGATGCCTTTTGTGTAAGAGATATTGAAATGGTTGGCACTTGTCAGCTAGTTGTGTGATGAAGCATCAAATAGACTATAATCTACCTTGCAATTTCTTTATCTCACTTATTCCTTTTGGTGGAGGCATGCCTAATATGGATTTCACTTTGGCAAGATCAACTTCAATGCCTCTGTAAGAAACTATATATCCCAAAAAAATTCTTGATGTCACACCGAAGACACATTTCTTAGGATTCAGGCAAACTGTGTACTCTTCTAGTCTTTTGAAATTTTTGTCTAGCACATTAAGGTGATCCTTGCGTGTTAAATACTTTTCCAAAATTTCATCCACATAATCTTCCATTAAAGTATGCATGACGTCATGAAATATTGTCATCATGGCTCATTGATATGTGGCACCTACATTCTTGAGGCCAAAAGGCATGACGTTCCAACAATATGTACCCCAAGGACAAGTGAATGTTGTTTTATGTTGATCTTCTAGGGTAATTCGTATCTGATTATAACCTGAGAAACCATCCATAAGGGACAACATCTCATATCCTACTATAAGGTCAACTATGATGTCTATGTTGGGTAATGGAAAGCAATCCTTTGGACACGCTTGTTCAAGTCATGAAAGTATGTACAGATGCATATTTGACCATTCGACTTAGTGATAGGTACAAGATTTCAAATCCATTCACCATAGTCTATTGATCTTATGAATCCTGCATCCAACAATTTCTTGAGCTCAGCTTTGACTAACAAGGTGATTTGTGGGTGCATTTTTCACAACTTTTGCTTTATTGGCTTGGCATTTGTGAGTAAGGGAAAATGGTGCAAGACTATGGTTGGGTCTAATCTAGGCATATCGGCATATGACCATGTGAAGTTAATATTATTTTCTAAGAATAATTTTTGAAATTTAGGTTTTTCTTCCTCTATCAAAGATGTTGCAAAGAGAACAACTTTGGGATCTTTTGTTGTGGCTATATTAACTTCCATGGTGTCCTCAATGAGCATTCTTGATTTTTCCTATGTCACAGGGAGAAATTCCAATCCTCCATCCTTAGGTTCCTTGAAGAGGTTTTCACCCTCAGATATGTCCTTTATTTTTACTTTTGTATTGTTGGAAGGTGCCTTGTTGTTTTCACCTAAAGACGTGTCTTTTTATGTTTTATTTTTATTTTTGTGACTAGAGGATTGCACAGTCTCCTTCAAGTATGTTGCACAATCTAGGTCTATGGAAAATCTAGCCTTGTGATCTCCAATTGGTATTCCCTCACGGAGTCCCATAAATTTTGCAATGGCTTCATCATTCTGAAATATGTCTATAGCTAGAAGGCCTTGTTGATCTAAGTCAATGAGTTGTGAGTAGACAAGGGAGATACCATCATCAGTGTTGGAAGATGGTGGGGATGATGCAGAAAGCATCCACATAGATTTAGAAAGGGTAAAGATGAAATTGGCATCCTCCAACTCCCATTCGGAATCAAGATCAGTATTGTCATGTGGCAAGTTAGATGATGGACAGACAAGTGTGTTGGAATGATGGTTAGAGGACAGTGAAAATTTATCATCATCGCAAGGCCAAAAGAGTCCTACCCATTCTTCTCTTTTCAATGGGACTTTAGGAGGGTCCTTAGGAAGGTCAACTTTAAACATCTATCTAAATCATTCATCAAAAGAAGGTTCACCAGGTTCAAGAAACATTTCATCAAGGAAATAGTCACTTAGAGATCTTTGGAAACTAAATTCCAACTCATGTGAGTTATTTTTAGTAAGGGAATCTTTGATAGTCTCGACACTTTTTGAAATATTCATGCTCTCACCTGAAAGTACATTGGTACATTGCTCATTAGTTTAGGTAGCCCAAAACCTAACCCAAGATACTTTGGTCTTAGAGAAGGCATTAAAGGTTCTCATATTCCAGTATTTTTTTTTCCAAGGCCACTAGTTCTATCATAGCCTTCGCCATACATTGGAACTAGTAATGGGGATGGATCTACTGGGTCTTTGTAAATCCAAGTTGATATGTCTTTCAATGTCTTCTTTGTTCATGTCACCCCATTTTGTGAAAATAATTGTTGGAGGAACTTTAGAAATCTCTTTGGGCTCCATTCTGAAACAAGGTCGACCATAAGCCTTTGGAGACTTGGGTATTTTAGTGATGCAATAGGAAGTATTCCATTTGTATTCTCTACAGCCTTGGTCCTAGATCTTGATATTAGGATCGACCTTCAGGATGGAGGGAGATGGTATGGCCAAAGATGAAGGAGTGGATGTGGATGTGGATGGTTTGGTGAGTGTGGATGGTCAATGTATTTGGATGAAGAGGATTTCAAAGCTTCTCAGTTAATTGGCACTTGATGTTCTAAAATACCCCTCAAATTGGTGCAATGCTGGAAGGGATTAGGGTCTCCATGTTTGGTGATTTCAGTGTCATCAAAAGGAAACTTGAAGCATTGATGGTAAGTGGATGGTATAGATTTTAAGGCATGGATCCAAGGTCGACCAAGTAAGATGTTGTATGGAAGCTCAAGATCTAGGACCTGACTTGTTGTATCCACAATGACCGGCCCAACTTGGATAGGAAGTGTGATAATGCCTCTAGAGGAGCATTATTCATCATTGTATGCCTTTATAACAATGCTCTTGGTAGTTTCTACACAAGCATCAGAGAAGCCTAGTGATTTAACCAGTTTTAGGGAGCATATATTCAATCTTGCTCTGCCATCTACTAAGAATGTGTTGTCAACCCACCAAGATGGCTTAAGGGTCATATGGCTTAGGGTCCTACAATGTGATGACACCATTTTGAAGGAACTTCTTAAGGACCACTTCAATTCATTCACCCAAGGGGGTGTATGTGCAACTCTTTGGAAATTTCCTGGTTTTACATGGTTTTACATGGTTTCCCTTGGTTTTGATTGTTTTGATTATTTTGGATGGTGTTTGCGGTAGGTGTTGGTGTGGTCATTAGTGAGTTTTCTGGTTGAACTCCTTTAAGAGTAATTGCAATACCTATGGAATTTACTACTTTATTGTCAACAACGTTGTCATTGGTGATGTGTTTGTTTTTTACCCAATATTTATTTTTGTTAGCAGGTGGGTTTGTGTTCATGTTCTTCTTGCCATATTTGAGTTATCCTTTAGCAATAAGGGCCTTTTCAAGTTGAACTCCTTTTTCGACTAGGTCTATAAAAGTGACACAACAATGAACTTGTAAATTGTATTTTAATGGGCCCATAATGTTTTGGAAAAGCATGTCTACCTTTTCATTTTCTAGTATCTCAACATGGCATCAACTTGCTAAACTTCTCCATCTTTGGAAGAATGGAATAAAGTTTTCACTAGTTTCCTCTTGAGTAAGTGTACATTAATTGGTAATGGTGGCATCAGTATCAATGTTATAGGCATAATTTTGTACAAAAATTTTCAGCAAGTTCCTCCCATGACTTTATTCCTTTTGGCAAGGTAGAAAACCATTCAAGTGCGAGACCTGCAAGACTCCTAAGGAAGAGTCTCATAAAATAAGTATATTCATATGCAACGTCCATGCAATTGGTTGTAAATTCTTGTATGTGTTCAAGAGGATTGATTTTTCCTTTGTATTTAGTGAAGTTTGGCACCACGTATCCAGGAGGGAGTTGTGGCATGTGTAGACTCATGTCAAATGGGTATGGACATAGGTCATATGATGTGTGGGTCTTTTTGTGTTGCAATTGCATGTTCTCCATTTGTTTTTGCAAGGTCACAATTTGAGTTGTGAGTTCATCAATTATGGGGTTGTTCATAGTGTTACACATGCTAGTGATAGGTATTCCATGAGTCCCCACTTGTTGTGAGGATATGTTCAAATTTGGAATGTATTAGTATGGAATGTGTGATGTATTTTGGTTTGGAACTTTTTGGTATTGAGAATTTTGATTAGGAATGTGTTGTGTATGGATGTGTGATGTGTATGTGGGAATGTGCACTCCAGCAATGTTAGTCTATATTTGCAGAATATATTGACCTTGAGTGTTTTGGTGTCCATTAAATGGAGTCATGTACTATGTTATTTTATTTCCTTGTCCAAATTGGAAAATGTAACCATGGGGAATGTTTGTGCTTTCTCTTTGGGGGACATTGGTGTTGGTATTGAATTGTGATGAAGTATTGACATTAGGTTGGGTTCCTGAAATGGTAATTCATCATTTATTCCTCCCAAAGGGGTTCAATGAATTTGTTCCCATGGAATTATTTGAAGACCCAATTAAAGGATTTGAGGATGTTGCTCCCAAAGTGCTAGATGAAGCGCAAAATAAAAGGTTTGAAGAATTTGTCCCTATTGTTGAGGATCCAAAGGAAGCTCCAATTGCTTGTGATGACATTGTTGGCATTAGAGGCATTGATTGTGATGTGGCTTGTGGCATGCTTGATGTTCCTCCAATGGATGTTGTGTTGACCGTGTTAGAAGTATTTTAAGAGGAGGTACCACTAGAGGTAGCATTGATGGTGTTTGTCGCATTTTGTGTGGTGACACCAATGAAGGTATTGTTTGCATTGTGTTGTGGTGTCAAAAGAGGTTGGTTGGTATTGGAAGTATTGTTTGCATTATGATTGGCAGAGGCTGATCTTAAGGTGTTAATTTCAAACCCTCATGGTAATTTGGCCCCTTGTTCTAAAAGCATGGTTAGATATCTCTCTAAATCTTGCAAGATAGCTTCTTCCACAAAGGAGGCCATGTCAGGTTTTGTGCAGTAGCTTCTAAGTCTTCTATGAATACATGTCCATTTTTGTCTCTATGTATGAATGGTTCAAAGGGGTTGTGTGATGAAGATGGAATGCTCAAGTCACTGAAAGGATTGATGAAAGATACCCCATGGCTATGTTTTGGTTCATGTCATTGGAAAAGTTATAGGGGTTGGTGTCTTGTCCAAAAGGGTCCATTTGTCTTCTTTTCCTTTAGAGCCTAGTCTCAACCATATAAGGATTTTCTCAAATGAGGGAGGATGATAATGACAAGTAATTCTATGAATGGGAATGATATGACACTATGTTTTTGGATTTTTTTGAATGAGGGATACAAATACAACTATGTTTTTGGGGTTTTTGGCAATAAGAAATGCAATATGACAATGTTTTTTAAAGGAAATGTCAAATGCAAAAGGACAATGAAGACTAAGATGAAAGGTATGACACTATTTTTTTTTATTTTTAGGATAAGGGATGCAAAAAGAGGACTAAAATGACTAAAATATGCAAAGGTATAAGCAATTTTGATGGACTTTTGGAAAAGGTTTACTCAACCACTCAAAGCTTGGTCTATGTCTCAATTTGGATCATAAAATGAATTTTTGGTAGGACTAAATGGAATGACAAGATGACAAAGTGAGGTTTCCTAACTAGACTTATGAGTTGGAAAGGTCTCACAAAAGGACAATGACTACAGGAAATGATTTTTGACTAAGCCCAATGATAACCTACTTTTGAAGGAAAAGAATTTGCAAGGTATCGTAAGTTTTCCTATTCCAAAGTCTAAAAAAATGAGGACCTAAAGACTGGTTTATTGCTGGAAAATGATGGCTTCTAAGATGCAACCAATAATTTGCAAGGATGGACTTATGGGAAAATGCAAGCTAAAAGATCCAAGAAATGAAGATTTGAGCAATTCCTTGTCTAGTTTTGAACAGAGGCCACAGGAAAAAGATGTTTGAAAGTAGTTTAAAAATGTTTGGACTCAAGTTTTGGACAGTAATAGTATATTTCTTAATGATAGATAATTGCATCATTTTAGGTCACAGATGTGTTTCACTATGTCAGATGCATCGCAGGTTCAACAAATGTGTTGTTATAGGTCACATATGCATTTCAAAAAGTCAATTGCAGTCTGCTAGAAAGAAAATGTGTTGTGATACAATCAAATGTGTTGTATAGGATAGAAAATGTGTCTTAGTAGAGCGATTGCGGTGTAGAAAGTCTCAAATGCGATGCAAAATGTCAAATGTGTTGAACAGAATAGAAAATGCATTGTAGGCTGAGTAAAGGTCTGGTTTGTTTGCAATTTTGGCAAATTTTCATAATTGTTTCAATGAGTGTTTCCAGGTCTGCGAAAGGTGTTTATTTGTTCAATGTCTCAAAAAATACTTGGAAAACACAATGTTTTATCTGTGAATGTTTGAAAACATGCACAATGAAGACAAACACAATCCTAGGTTAGGCAAGGACTATATCCACTGGATTCCACATGGGTTTTCCCAGCCGCACTTATTCTTAGCACATGATCTAGAAGCTTGGCCACACTGGCTCCCCCTTACATTGCACTCACTTCTCAGGTCAACCAAGCTTCAAGCCCCCATAAATCTCCCATGGTAGGCTTTTCACCTCTACTAAGAACTACAAGAATATGGATTCCTTAGCAACGACCGTTGTTGCACTAGCGAATAGATGGGTTTTTGGCAACTACATAAAGGTTTTTAGTTTGGGACTCCCGCTCGAGTGGCCAAACATGAGGCAAGATTAGCTCTGATAAGGAGGAATTCCAGCCTGAAGAGGTTACGCTCAATAGGATTTTTGGGAATTCACTTGTCTATGTGACACATCTGCAGTTGTAATCTTAATTTTTCCATTAGGATTCACATTTGTATATCGGTCAGGAGTAGCTCAGCTAACGAGGTTTGTTGCCAGTTTGAGTCACCTTCAGGTGAGTACTATTTCCCACCAAGGAAGGCCCAATTCCTAGAGTCAATAATAGTTTCTCTTGCACCTGGGATCACACAAGTGTGCAAGGGGAGAGGATACTTCTATTATTGAACCGAGGTTAAACAAATTGGAGACACTTGTTCATTTTAATTATCCAAATTGTAATGTGAGGAAAACACATAAAACACTTTGTTCATTTTAAACTTTAACTCAATGTGAAACAAAGTTCATTTTAAGCCCATGTCATGAAAATGCATGTAAATTTTATCCTTATGAGTTTCAATGCAATATTGTGTTCATTGCAGCCCATGAAATGTGAATGCAAGTTGTTTGTTGTTTGTTTGCATGATTAAGAAATTGAAAAAGTGATATCAAATCAAGAAACAAAGGTTTAGACTCCTTGCCACATGATGTAAACCACATATTAGTAACCCAAAAACCTCTAAACTATTAAACTGAAATAAGAACTCTAGAAAAAACTATATAAACCAGAAAATAAAACTTTACCAAGTGAATGCGTCGTTCTGCAAAGCAAATGTGTCATAGGGCCAAAAGCTAAAATTTACTAGGAAGATGCATCGATCTGCAAAGAAAATCTCTTGCGACTATCAAATGCGTCATTTGGGCTTGCAAATGCATCGTAATAGAGAAAATGCGACATTTTGGTTAGAAAATGCATCTTGAGCCTACAAATGCATCATTTTTCAAAGTAAATGCATTGAGACACAGTGATTGTGGCTCAAAAATCTACAAATGTGGCATTCCATACCTGTACCTGCAAAAACACAAAAAATCATATGGAAATCTGCAAAAAATGCATTTTTGGCATCAGGTTCACCAATGTAACTTTGGGAAAATTACCAGGTAAGCATTATAAGCATAAACAAACTAATCCTAAGCAAAGCAATGAAGAACAAAGGAGTTAGAAAGCATGAAAACAAAGAGCAATATTACCAAATGTCTTCAACTTTCATGAATCACCTTCATTGCACCTTCTCTATTTGCTACAATATTATGTTCCCCCTTAGATTTATGATGAGCAACCTATTACTATGCCAATTTCCAAAGCAAAATTTGAAGGATTCTATGTAAAATGCTACACAATGCATGTATACAACTATGAAGCAAGCCTAAAGGATGAAGTCAAGAGAATGAGATACCAAGATATGAAGTGTCCAAATGAGACTAAAATTGTCATTTTATAGAAAAGTCAATTCTAGATGAATGGACAACATTAAAAGATGAGAAATACCCTAAGATAAATGGTTAAAATTGAATGTGACAACCCACAATTAGGGTTAGGGAAAAATTAGGGTAAAATTTGAAAATAAAATGAATGGACAAGGTTGCATGTGACAAGGAGATAGGAATGGCATGGAAAAAGAAAAAGATGGAAAATCAAATAATAATTTAAATTATTTGATTTATGGAGGAAAGTTGACATTTTGAATTAAAAATTAATTTAATTCAAAAGAGGTGGTGCCATGTGAAAGTAAATAATTAAAATTATTTACTTGGAGAGAAAATTAGAAAGTGGACAATTTTTTTATTATTATTAATAAGTGCTACCAAAGGGGATAGCACCCATGTACATCCGAACAAAAATCCATGACATGTCGAGGTACAATCTAAAACAAGAAGGAAAATTTTACTAATCTCTACTACACTAGATGTTGGTAGATAGCTGCCAGACATCTACCCACCCTAATTACCTTTGCTAGACTACCTTCACATACCCACAAGCAGCCAAAGTCCATGAATCTGAATAATGCATCTAGGTTTGAGTTTTTGACCCCTACCCTGAAGATCTCCCATGCATCTGTCATAAAGTTTACCAGAGCCTCCCGACACAGTTGGAGAGCCTCCACTTCGTAGTCTTCGCCTTCCTCATCCTCAGCCTCAATGCAGGTGGGGTCAAAGAATAGACGCATATGAATGACCAAACCATCCACAGCCAACTCCAAGGTTGCACTAGCTACGGCATGGGCATTAGTAGCCACCACAAAACCATTGAGAAGCTCAATCACCCATTCCCTAGATTTGATTATATCAACCATTCATCCAACCACAATCTCATAAACCTTCCCATCACACTAGTGATGGTCCGCTTTCAATACCCTAGAGACCAGATCCACTATTGCGGTACTCACCTCCATGTTTTCAATGGTGAAGAGCCTTCCACATTTCTTGGCCAAGTATTCCTTAACATAGAGGCAACTCAAACCAAAATAGTGCACCATCTTTGTACAACAATAGTCTTCCCAATCCTACATGAGTTTTGAATGAGTAAGGAGTGACAGATATGCATTGATATAACATCAAAGCCAAGGCCCAAGACTAGAAACAAATGTAGTGTCCATCGATCAATCTAGGCACCAAATTTTGACCAAATCTATTCTCACTAGACCACGTGTATAGCAAAGATCATGTCGCCCACTCACGTGCCCGGAGAGAGATTTAAAGTGGTGGCTCGACTCCCATTGAGATCTCCTGCTATGATCTCCTTTAGCCCAGACCACTACATTGTGGTAGAGCCTGTGATCCCTTTTTCTTCTTGGAACACCCCCCAATTTGCTAGAAAATCCACTACCTTATTTTCTTCTCTATATACATGCATCAAAGTGAAATTTGCAAGCATTCTAGCAGCTCCTTAATTGGTGTGATCCAGTCACCAATTCTCCAATTTTGTGATCTCCCTAAAGTTATTGCTTGGACACAAAGCAAAGAATCACCCTCAATTTCAACTAAGTTTATGCCATTTTGAGTGCATAGCTGCAAGCCAAGCCACAGGGCTTCCATCTCTGCAATATTATTGGAGAAACTCCTAAATTATTTTACGCCACCTAGACACAAACTCCACTTCTGTCCCTAATTATGTAGCTAGCCCCAACACATCTGAGATTTCCCTTGGCAACCCCATAAAATTTCTTCTTCCATTTAAACCAAACTGGGTGGGTCCAATGAATCTCTTTCCTATTAATCTTAACTGCTCTTGACAACGTGGCCTTCAAAATTCTAAGCTCATTCCAAGCCTTTTTTATCTCATCCCACCTCGAGAATTTCACTTTGGATTTGATGTTGATTCTGTTGTTTGTTGTCTCAATGATGGCACCTTGAATTTTGACAATGGGATGTTCACGATTTAAGGATTTCTCCTTGAATATGTGCATGTTCCTCTCCTTCCATAGGTTCCAAATGACCAATGAAGGCACCAATTTCCAAATCCCCTACGAATAGCCACTCTTGTTCACATTCGGCCAGCTAGATAGAAAGTCCCAAAGCTTTTAATTCCTTCGGCCCATGTAACTGAATGACCTTTGTAGCCAATCCCAACATGAGGCTGCCATTGGATAGGAAAGGAACATGTGATCTACGTTTTCCCCTGCTTGCTTTCAAAGAATGCATCTGGATGGGCCAATGATGCCAATTCTCTTTAGTCTTTCACCAATTAAGCATCGTTGGTGCAGTGCCACTCAAAGAAATTCCCCTTCCTTGGGAAACACCTCCCTCTTCCAACAAAGCCTCGCCATCTAGGTCCTATCCTTAACTTATACAGTCTGAAGTTGATAGCCCAGTTTGGCCAAGTATTCTTGAGACGCGGCTCCACACCGAATTATAGAATCCTCCCAATTATGCAAATTTATTGATCTATTATTTAGTTCCCAATCCACCGCATCCACCAAATCTTGTGGTAGTGGAAATGATGTGAAATTCATCCATTTGCAACAGCCCTCCAAGGAATCATCTTCCTTGTGAATGTAGTCTACCACCTTGGAGCCAAATTCTACCTGTAGCCTTTCCATGTGCTGGTCCAAATCAAAAAACTCGGTCAGACTTTTGTGACCATTCCATGAGTCCGTCCAAAATAATGCCTTCCTCCCATTCCCAATTCTCCATGAGAGATGACAAGTAATTAGGGGTCTGCAATTTGTTATATATCTCCAAGCCACTGATCCACCATCAAGGTTGGCTATAGTTAAGATTCTTGAGGGTTCTAAATTGTCTAGATATTTATTTTGCATGATCAGGCACCACATCTTATCAGGATTCTTATACATCTTCCAAATGATCTTGGCTCCTAAAGCATTGTTTTGCAATCTAATCTTGTGTAGCCCGGCCCCACCATATTCTTTTGGTTTGCAAGTCATGTCCCAGCCTATTAGCATAATTTTTTATCAGTCTTTGATCCTTCCCATAAAAAATTCTTCAAGACTTTCTCCATGTCATTCCATGATTTCCTTGGGACTTCATAGCAAGATATCATGTAGATCAGGATTGTAGATAGGATAGCTTTTTCCATTGTTATTCTCCTTGCCAACATGATCCAATTTTTTTCCAAGACATTGCCTTGTTTCTACATTTTTCAACCACCTCCCCCTAGTGTTTCATTTTGCATGCCCCTTCAAAAATTTGCAAGCCAAGGAATTTAGATGGGAGCTTCCCTACTTTGACTCCTAGTATTATAGTTATGGCCTACTAAAGGTGGGGTCTTGTGTTGAAGAAATAAACACAAGATTTTTCCTTGCTCATTTGCTAGCCTGATTTCATTTCATATTCCATGAGCACTCTATTAATTCATCTGGCTTCCCTTAAGCTCACTTCCCTGAGTAGGGTGGTATCATCAATGAATTGGGAATGAGTAACGGGGTCGGTGTTTCATGCCACTCACACCCCATGCCATTCCAATCGCTAGCTCATGCTTCTTATTGCATAATTGAGTGATTTGGCCATGATTACAAAAAGGAATGATGATATGGGATCACCTTGTCTAATACCATTGGTAGCCTAGAAGAAGCCATGGAGTGAACCGTTAACCGATACCAAAAACTGGACTGAAGAGATACAGTGAAAAATGAGATCTCACCAGTGATTGTCGAATCCCATTCTTTTCATTACTTTCAAGAGGAATTTTCAATGCACCTTATCATATGCCTTGCTTACATACAATTTGATGATCATCCCCGCTATCTTGCTTGACTTGAGAGTGTGGATGACCTCCATAATAAGTAGTATAATATTTGTTATCTATCGACCTTAGACAAAGCCATTTTGTTCAACATATATAATCTTCCCTAAAAATAATTTGAGTCTGTTGGCCAGGACTTTCACAACTACCTTATAGATAGTATTACATAATGAAATGGGCCTATAATCATTAAAGGAAGAGCAATTTCCTTCTTTGGAATCTGAGCAATGACCGAATTGTTCAAATCCTTGATGAATCGCTTGGTCTTACGGAAGTCTTCAACCAGCTTCCATAGATCATCTCCAAGAAAACCCCCAAAAAATTGGAAGAACCTGGCTGTGAAGCCATCGGGCCCCCGCACTTTATTCGGATGCATTTGAAAGAGCGCAGTGTGGACCTCTTCTTCTGAAATCTGCTCACACAACATCATGTTGTCCGCTTCACTAACCCAATTGCTTATCGAGTCAAGGAAGCTCTCACTACACTCTTGCAGACATTGTCCTCCAAGAAGGTGAGCAAAAAAATTGACAACATCCTTGCCTATCTTAGACCCACCATGCAAAAAATGTCCATCACGTGTCTGAATTTCTTCTATCTTATTGGCCGCTTTCTTTTCCAAAACTAAGGCATGAAAAAACTTTGAATTTGTGTCACCTTCACTTAGCCATACCTCCTGAGACTTGTCCCTCCAAAATATTTCCTCCTTTTTCAGAAGTTTGATGAGCTTTTCCTTCATCTCTTTCTCTTTAGAAAATCTTCATTCTTCATGCCATTTTTTATCACATTTTTGTTGAGGGTGTCCAGCTCGACTTCCATGTTGGCTTTTTCAACAAATATGTTTTGAAACTTCACCCTATTCCATTATTTGAGCTTTTTCTTGATTATTTGCAATTTTTTGACCCATTTGAAGCTGATAGAGCCCCCCACCTTTGCTTCCTTCCACCAACACTCCAGTAATTCTAGTAGACTTGGATCCTGCCACCACATATTTTTAAATTTGAAGCTTTTTTCACCATTATGCTCCTGCCAATTATTGATAATTCCACTGGGAAATGATCTAAGATTGAAATAGGCAGAATGTTGGCAGACACTTGCAGGACAAATTTAAACCAGAGAGGAGGAACCAGGAATCTATCAAATCTCTTAGCGATAGTAGTGAAATCTGTGTTCCTATTGGTCCATGTGAAAATCTCGTTCCTTGTAGAGTAGTCTGTCAATCCAACTTCAGCCACAAAGCTTCTAAAATCCAAAATAGTCTATGAAACACTTCTAACACCACCACTCTTTTCTTACAACTCTGTTATGTCATTGAAGTCACCCCTTATGACCAATCTATCCTTAAGGAAAGGACGAATGAACTCCAATACCGAGCTCCAAAGAAATGCCTTATCCTCAATTTCTATTGGCCCATATATATTGATGATTATGAAGTGGTGATTTAAGTATAAGTCCTATACATTCACTGACATCCAATTTGCAGAGGAGTAAATGACCTCCACAGAGACAACAACCACCTTCCATAACATACCTAAACTCCCTATATAGCCCCAAGAGTCCTAAAAATGCCCGTCCCAATAATGACAATATTTTAAGAACTTTGACCCATCATCACCTGAAAACTTTGTTTCCTGTAGTAAAATGATACTTCTTGCACTTTTTTGTAATTGACACCTAACTAGGCACCGCATGTCAGGGGCCCTTAGGCCCCTGACATTCCAAGTTGTGATCTTCATTGCTTCCCAAGGGAGGGGCTTCCTCCCTTGCTACTCAAAAACTTGGTGATGCAAGTGAACTTCTTAGCCACAGCCTCCTCTTCCCTCAGCTGTTTAAATGATTTCCTTCCTCAAGAATTGCTAGATGTGCCAATTTTTCCTAGACCCAGATGTTTAATTGTTGATTGAGAGATGCATCTATCTTCAATTATGTCCAACTCATCATCTAGATCCACATTTGAATCCAAGTCCTCACTTGCCATGGAAGCAACCTCATCCCCATCACTTTCCTTTGCTTTATGGCCTTCCTTTTGTGGCAAGGGAGATGACTTGGTGACCTCTATACCCTTATCTTTAGGTGTAGCCTTGGGGGAGGATACCGTGTCTGCCAATGCCTTGCTGCAAATAAGAGTGTCACCTGCCTGTGCCAACTTCTCATTGGAAGCTTCCAGCATGGGCTAGGGAACAGATGGAGGGTTACTCTCTTATAGAAACCTTTTCCAACTTTTCTTCAATCCTTTGTTGTAATCCATATTCTAATGGTCCCGTGAGCCACAATCGATACATAATTTTCTTTCAAAACTTCTACCTCAATTTCCTGTGACCATCATTCTCCATTAACCACTAGAAAGACATTGGAGGGTATGGTGTCAATCCGCAATGTTCATCCTGGCATATTTATAGAGATCGCCATCTAGGATGCTCATTTAAATATCTAAAAGGGTTCCCAAAGAGCGTCCAATTTTCTCCAAACAATCACTCATCCAGTATTCCACTAGAAGATTATAGAGCCTCACCCATACCGACTGGTCATATGGCCACATCTTGACTAGGCCAAAGTTTTGATTCTAGGGTTTCATATACAAGGGCTTTCCATCCATGAACCACATATCTTCCTTCGTAACCCACAATTTCTTTTGCTCGTCTACAAACACCACTACAAAAAATCCTTTCAGAAAAAATCTTATTAGGACCTCCATTTTCCAACTATCTTCGATTGAAAGTTTAATCGAGGCACGGTCAGGTGTTTCACCAATGAAATAGAAAATGAAAGTGGAGTCCTTGATAATCACAACATCAACCTTGATTTCCTTAGAGACATCGATCTCAATGGTTTCTTCTTTGGCCTTCAAGTCAGAATTAACCTTCTCCCCCACACGTTGATCCCCATTCGTCTATTGCTTACCCTTCGTTGATCGCTCAGTCTTTTGTGTGTTGGTAACTCCACCCAATAATTCCACCTTCTAAATGACTTTTCCCCTGGTGGATGTGCCTACCACAACTAGGGTTTCCATTTTTCCATGAGGGTTTCAAGAGTATCATGTTGTTTTTGCACTGGTTTGCTTTCTTCCTCAAATGACGTATTCTGCCTTCGGTAAAATGGATGGCACTTATCCACCCATTTCCCATCTGAAAATACCCACAGAGGGGTGTGATCCAGTGTCCATTCCCCAATGCCATCCTTAATCGTTTCACCCCCCCAACGTGCCTTTGCAGACACAGATCCATCCTTTGTCGATTCACCCTTCTTTGCCTCCACACTACCCTATGCATCTGCTCTGCTCTGCGCCATTAAAATGCAAAGTGGATAATTTTAAATAAATAATTTTATTTAAAATTAGAAAAGGCCAAGGTGGACTATAATTAAATAAATTAAAGAATTTATTTAATTATAAGAGGACATAAGATATTAATGATGTATTTAAATAAATAAGTAAATTTTATTTATTTAAATAATCAGGAAGAAATAGTGGGCAAGTAATAATTAAATAAATTTAAGAATTTATTTAATTATAGAGAGACATAGGAAATTAGTGACACATTTAAATAAATAAGTATAATTTACTTATGTAAATAGTTAGGAGGAATAAAAGACATGAATTAATTAAATAATTGATAATTATTTAATTAATAGTTGAATTTGGACTATAGGACATAATTAAATATTTTAATTATGTTAAGCAAAAATATGGAAAAAATAAAATTTGTAGGCCTAAGTCAATTTTATGTGTCTACAATCAATATATATATATATATATATATATATATATACATTCTGTCTCAAACATCCTATCCACTTTTTGGACTCTAAAGTTTATTGGATATTTTTGAAAATATTACTAAGAACATCCAAGATACAATTATTCTAGTTAAATATTCTTCCTTATTATATGCATTTATTAATGAGAGACTATGAGTAAACAAGTTAAATTGAGTCACCTACTTTAACTACCTCACTTACTCCTTTTGTCTCATAAATTCTTTCATAATTTTCTAAGTATAAAATTAAAATTAATTTATTTTCTTTTATAAAATACAACCCTTCCTACTATGAACCAAAATAATAAATAATTAGTGTCACCCTCCTCCTTCATGCAATATATATCCTTGCACTTTAGGATAACCATTGGTTTACCAAGTAAGTTGATCTATTCCATGTTATTCTCCAACACATTCTATCTCATAATCTTGTCTATCTTCCTCCTATCTAATGTTTACAAATAAGAATTATCCTCCCCAACACATATGACCCTAAGGTATTTTATCAATACTATCATGTCTCTAGACATGGCACAATGAGGTGAATATATTTACATCACATAAAATAGGATCTCATTGATTCCAATGTTTTTCATGTTATGTCTATGAATGAAAAAGTAACAAGTTAGTGAACCATATAAATTAAAAACTTATAATTATTGATCAACTCATTCCCCTACCAAGTGGTTATGCCTTCTTTCTCAACTTTTGATGCTACTATGTTTCTATCTTTCCCTACCAAGTGGTTATGCCTTCTTTCTCAACTTTTGATGCTACTATGTTTCTATCTTTCCTATTGAGGACCCTCATTTTTATATTTTTTTCATTTTTTTTGAGATTATAGAGAATTTTTATTTATTTATTTTTCATTCCATTAATGATTTCCCATCCCACACCTCTTATCACATTTTATCATGATGGGGTTGATAGTGATGATTATTGTAATCTTCTATTTATTGAGTGTCTTGTGAACCATAAGTATATATTCTTTGGATCAATGTGGATATAATTAGAATTTTCAATGTCATCACAAACATGACATTTACATCAATCATATTTAATGATACTTATATTTCTTATAAAATTGTCATGTGTGTATTTACACACACATACACACACTAAATTCAATTGCACTACCCATTCAGGTTATGTCAAAATATTATTGTGTTTGAACAATAGAATTTTATTCCTCTTTTATGTCTTAAAAAAAAATCATGCGCTTGATTTATGCATATATTTTAAGTAGGTAATAAATATATAGTCATAACTTACACAATTCTGGCATGCTTCCATAGTATTGGTAGGATATAGTCCCAAGTTTAGAGAATTCTTGGATATGTCCACCCTATTTAATATTACTAAGAAACATAGTATGATAATTCATACTATTCCAGTCCTAATCTAAGTGTTAGGTGGTCTCATAGGCTAGCTAACCACTTGATTCCTAACTTTAACATTGATGAAATTTCCAATTACTCAATGGGGAGGGATGATAATTATGAAGAAAACAGCAATAAGGATGATGAAGAGGAAGTGGATGTAGATATTAAGGGCCCAAGCCTATTCCCTAAGTTGAATGCAATTATATTGAACTCTGAGGACTTGGACACCACCCCTACAATGCAACCTAACCAAATACCTAACAAAAGTGTATGTAAAATGCAAAGGAGGTTACTACCCTAAAAAATCATGTTGATAACCTTGAAGGGTAGTTGAGAGGCATTTCTCACTTTACCTTGAGAGACATACACCATTTGGTAGCCAACCTAGGTTCTTTTAAGAAATATGAAAGAAACAATGAAGCAAGCACCGATTGTAATTCCTCAAGAAGGATATGGAGAAAATGTTTGATTAATCTCGTGCTCTCCCAGTTTCAGTTTATTTTATGTTTTAAAAACTATGTTGTTGTAGTGTTTTCTCTAGCTTGTGGCCTTTACACTCTTTTTCTTTTTTACTATTATGTTTTTTATTTTTTGTTTCCTTGGGGGCATTTTGTGTAAAGAATTAAACATCCTAATTTTCTTCTTATATTATCCAAAACACTTGTAATTCCTTGTTTTATATTTATGTATGTCACCTAGCAACAAAGTGCAGTATTAACTTTTTATATAATTACTAGCTACAAAACATTCTAGACCAAGAATTGTATCTATATATATTCTCAACAATATAGCATATTGGGATTATATCATGTTGTCTACTAATAGAGAATAATGAAAAATATTTTCATCCATGTTGATTGCATTCTTTTTTAATTATATATGTGTATTGTGTAGTTTACTTTCATATTCATTCTATATATTGATTACATATGATATGTTACCATTCATTATGTTGTAGGTTATATTTTTCTAAAGCATTTGTGTTGCACTTTTTTATTTTTTTTAACATATTTATTTAATACGGCTAATCCTAGAAGCATTAAAATTAAGGATATTTTCTTTAAAATTTATATTTGTAATCTTTTCTTACTTTTTCTTACTAGTTTTTATCATGTTTGAGAGGACATCATTTTATTTTTATATGGGCTAGTATTAGCATTGTTCATTTTGAGTCCTAGAATCTAGACTTGTTCTTTCAAAGTTTATGACTTGGTTTATATTTGTCAAGATCTAAACTATTAATTAGGGTCCAAACCCCCAAGTGAATGAAATAGGTCACTTATACCAAATTTTGAAAAACCCTTCACATCAAACTTATCAAGAAAGTTTAGAGTCTATTAATTTGACCTTTAATTCCAAAACTATCAGATATACAAATTTCAATCGAGTCCCCAGACCTTGATATCATTTTCACTTCAACCTACTAGCTTTATTTGTATGAAATATAAAATTATATTGAAATTAAAATAATAATCTCCTTCTATCCCAAGTCTCAACTCAAATATCAACCAAATAAGATCATAGATATTTATAAAACTCCATCTAAACCTACAATATCAATCTTATATTATTTCATAACTCAAGAGTTGGTTATATATGTCATGTTAGTTTTTCTGATAACCCTAAAATTAAATTTTAGTCAAATTTTAATGCTCACATGTGAGAATCTGATTTATACTCTTGAGTTTGTCATTTTCCTATTTATCTTTTAAATTTTCACATAAATCAAAAAAATGGATTTTCAATCTCATTTGACTCTTGTAGCCATTAATCTTCTAGATTTAAATATTTAAATATAAATGTGTTATATATTTTCCATTATATTTATTTTCATTAATTATGTTCTTTCTTTATTTTCCTTTTCATTTCATCACTTCCCGTGATTAATATTTTTAGGATTTTATTTTGATTCATATATTTTATGAAAAAAAATCTTTCTTTAATCATACAAACAAATATTATTTTATCTTCTCTATTTCACATTATAATATTTTATGATAGTTTTTGTTTAATAAACCATTTTCAACTTGATAAAATTGTGAATAATAGAAACCATTATTATTTTGATCATTTACATTGAAATGTAATATGAATCACTTAAATTAATTTTATCTTTTTTTCACCAAAATCCTAAAAATAATTTGAATTTGATTGTTCAATCACATAACATTAGATTCTAGCAAATATAAAATCTATTTGTTTACATTATTGAGTCTAGTTTGTGTTAATTAGAATTGACCCTATAAATTCAAAAATATGATCTTGCATCTTATCTACTTTGGAGCTTAAATATAAAATATATTATAAATAATAATAAATTATAATCAAACCTCAAGGTATGAAATCCAAATTCATTATAATTTAGATCGTCTCAAAGTTATTAGTCAATCTCAAACCTTAACAATTTAAAATTTACATCCAAAACTATATCCACTTAAATTGGAAAGAATTTATCAAAGTCCAAATATCAAGTGGGTGATAGATTAACTATAGCTAATTGAACATATATTCATGAAAAATAATTATTGAGACCCAAATCCCAAGTTTTATGAAATTAAAACTTTTGTCTAGAACTACATATCATATAAATTAAACACTAAAACTCAACTAATTCAAAATTTTGAGTTGAAAAAGAATTCATGTAACTTTTTAATTAAATTATAAATCCTAAATTCTTATTTTTTAGAATTTCAAATTTAAAATAATTTTGAAACTCAAATATTTATCATTATCAAGTAATTAAGAAACAATGGATTTTAACTTAAATTACTATTATTTTGGATCTCTAAGTGTGTTTTGAACCTACCAAAATTCAATTTAGAGCCAAACCAAGATTCATTTGTTTAATTGAGATTCATAAAATATGAGCCATGAAATAGTGCATCGACTTCACCATAGCATATAAACATCTTGAAGGATTCAAACTTTTATCAATCAAAACCATGATATAATTAAAAGTATCATGAAAAATTTTAATAAAAAATTTGTTAATCTTTATGTTAATATTCTTTATGAGCTCTTTAATTAAATTTTCATCACTTTTATTATTGTGATGCAACAATTATTTATATTTAAGGATGTTCATAACATCACTACTACCCATTACCTAATTTTTAGCTTTTAGCTGAAATCAGGTAACTTAGTGTTTATTCTTTTGTGTTTTCATTTAAACATTGAAAGATATATTATATTATGCTAAGTTCATCAATATGCATGAAAGAGATTGTCAAAACAAATTGCATTTATTCCAATGTTGCAATTACAGAAAAATAAGAAAGAGAACCATATGTATTGCAAATGTAATATTTATTGATAATCATGAGAGTATAAATGTCCCTCACAAGCCAAGGGACTAGCTATCATAATGCTAGTAAAGAAGAAATCATATGCATATGGCTAACAAAATTAAATTGCATATAACATGAAAAAGGACCCTTCATTACCTAGTGGAATGCCAAATCCCATTGACTTGGCCTTGCATCATCTTGATCTTGCTCTGCTACTCTGCTTCCATTTGACACCCTCCTCGCTGCTCCTAGGTTTCCTGCATTGGATAAAAATTGTGTTGTTAGAGCAATGAAAGATCCCTAATCAAAATTATATGCAAAACATCCATAAACATGTAATCTAATGTCTACAAGCATTAAAATAGCAGCATACCATAAGTGTCCTTGAAAATAAGAAAGGAGTGATCAAACACACCTATGATATGCTTTATTTATGTAACTGTTTGTTCCTTGTGCAGATTTATGACAAGTCTTGTTACTATTCTGATTCAGCTAATTATAGCATGTGGGGTAAATGTGGCTCCCATGAGGGTAGAGCTTAGCATAATTCCCTCTGATGTTTTAAGAGGGATAGGAAATTGAGAAACTTGATCAAATCAATGATAAAAATATTATTGATGCATTAAATCAATATGGAATCACATCAGTTGATCAACTTTCATTATCATATTCAAAAGATGCAACACATAATGTGAGTTGTTAGGAAATTCATACTTCATATTTTCATATTCAAAAGATGCAACACATAATGTGAGTTGTCAGGAAATTCATACTTCATATTTTCATATTTTCATGGTGAATCAATCAATAGGCTACCATCATGTCAAAAGGAAGGTACATTTTGTTGGACATGTCTTTCAATCATCTTAAGTGGACCCAAGATCCATTTTATTAAAAGAAGTAAATGATTTCAGAGATGCATCAAGTTCAACTATACATGCATCAAGTTCAATTATGCATCTCTTAAAATAATGAAGGAGAAATCAAGGCATGCCTGAAGCCATCATGAGGCATATGGGGCAGCAAGAAGGAACAGTTCAAGGTAGTGTTAAGTTCATTTCACTTCCACCCTATTGGACAAGCACACATCACTTAGGATGGTGAGCTTTTAGGTCACCACCATAAGTGACATATGACTTCCCAATAGGATTAAAGCAAAAGGAATCAAATCATGAGGACATGGTGGAATATGAAATGCATGATTCCTTACTATCAATAACCTTTCAGAGTTGACAATGGTAGTCCCAAGTGAATAATGAGGGAAAAATATCATAAAGATTTAAGGAGGAATGTCAAGACAATCATAGTTAAATGAAGATCTATAAGATGGTCATAATAGTCTTATGAAGGATAAAAAGATAGTAGTCATCATGAACCCTAGTCTATAGAAGTGTTGATGATTGTATCAAAGAACAAAGCAATGATGGTAAGGGTAGTCATACAGAGTGAAAAAAGCATAATGGTAATCTATAAACACCAATGTATACAAAATGACCATGATACATCATTGCAAGGTAGTGTGTGTAAAAGAATCAATGAGCAATGACAACCTTGTATAGTAGAAGAAGATGAATAAAGTGAGTTATTGTAGAAGCAGGGCATTGAAGAAAAGGACCCCATACAGAAATATGAAGCTATAAACCCATCTGTGAATGTTGTAAAGTCTAAAAACTAGGAGAATTCGAGGGAATGTGAAGTCCAAAATGTTGTTATTCAAGATGTGGAACTTGGTGTTTCCCAACCAAGTTTACAACAATTGGCTAAGTCAAGCTTGAAACTTCTACTACATCTTCAAATGTTTCAAGCACAAATGAAATGCCTCATTTCCAAACTGAAAACATGAATATAAATGAGCCAAGTTTTCTTACTACTACTGTATAGGTTGGAAGTGTAAGTGTCGTGGAAAATGTGACAAGGGTTGAAACCTGTATAATTGATTATGGGAATGGAATCCATGAAAAGATAGATGAGGCAGGCCCTGTAACAAAAGATGATTCCTCCTTTAAAGATGAAAATGTGAATGAAAATAATGGGAACTCTCTAAAATATGGAATAGATTTTCCATTTTTTGAGGTTAAGAACACTTCTTCTCATAAAGAAGGTAAGAATTTTGATGCCAACATTCAAAATAGTAATGAAGACACAAGTAAGGATTTTGATGTCTACATACAATCTAACCAGGTCCCTGAAGTTTAATTGGCTTTAGTTAATGATCATCATAAGATAGATGCTGAAAATAGACCTTTGAGTGTCATTTTACCTACTGGGGAAAATTATGCTCTTGACACAAATACTAAAAATATAGTTGTGGGAAAATGTGCTTCTAATAATGCCCAATTTGAAAGCCTGGTTGTCGAGCATAAGAAAAGTTTCAACAATGTTCAAGATGCATGTTTGAATGTGATGATGCCAATCAGTCGCTCTGTACATGATACCTCTATCGTGACAGAAAATATAGATGAACTACCTGTCAAAAACCATCAGAACAATTCACTCTTGATGAAAACATAAGAGAAAATTTTAGAGAACTTGTAGGCTATAGGAATTCAATTGAATATGACTACACTGGCTGATGGTTCCCAAGAAAATGCCTCTAGTTGGAGTGAAAATTCCAATTTGAAACCTGTTGTACCCTCAGCACACATGCCCCGTTCAGAACGGGGACCCTCTTTTCTTTCACCTTGTAGGGTCATTTTTGTTGCTGCCTCATTTTACGTGACCCATTTTGGCATCCCTAATGGTCAGCATACCCCTAAAGGCCGTCTTAAAGTGATCATGTTTTTCCCACTCATCTTTGGTTAAGCCCTAAGGCTTTTCAGGCTTTCCTTGGCAGTTTCCTTCTACCAGTGGCTCCGGGCCCTCCCAGGCCTGGCCCACCGAGTTTCCGCCTTCGGGCTTCCTCTCGGGGTTCACCATTCACAAACGACAGAAGGCGCTTGCCTTCCCGAACCCCCGAACCCGGTTCGTCGATCACTACCAAATTTCTTTTGTGCAAAGTTTTGGGCTACTTCCATGTCCTTCAGGTCCAGACGGTTAGGCTGTCGTTCCCAGAATTCTCTTCAACCTTTGTCGTTTATGGCGGCGAAACCTTACCGGCACTCCACCCTCTGGGGTTAGAACCTCTCCTCACCACTGATCTTAAAAGACAGTTTCTGGGCAATCATCGCCTCACACCTTTTCGGACCTCCCGCCGCCATCCGTGATTTTCAAACTCACCAACCAAACTATTGGTTGTACCTACATTAAATGAAGCCATTAATGGAAAAGGGTATAAATATAAGGACCTGACCTATCATTTTCACTTGTCAGGATTGCAAAGGAGGTCAAAGCGCTTGCCTAAAGAGTTTGTTTCCTTTGTCGATCACCGCCCTCGCACCCGTCGCCTTCATTTTCTGATCCTTGGTGGGTTTAGCAGCTTCCCTCATCAGACTTCTAAGGTAGGTCCATTGCTTCCCCTCTCGAGAGGTTTTTCATAATTTTAAATGCCTAAAATTGAATAACATGCATTAAAAATGCATTGGATAGATAGATAAAAGCAACACCTAAAAAACCCATGTCTTGGACTCCTAAAAAAACCTCCAAAACACCCTCGAATCTACATCTAGAACTTAACCTCGTCATGGTTGTTCTTCGCCTAGGGGCGTTCACGTCTAAGCTCGGGTCTTCCTTCTGCCACCAGTAAAACCTTAGAAAATATTTCTGCAAACGGATGCACCCTCTCCCGGGCTGAGAGGGTGGCCGGCTCCTCGGACTTCCTTTGTCTGATTGCTGTCAGAATCACAAACTTCAAACTTCATAAATGGGCCTGCATTTTTCCTTCCTAGGCCTGAAATCACGGACTTTCAAGTCTAGAGTTCTGCCAAGTGTTCATCATTCCATTGCAGTGAAACCTCCCCATCTCCCCAACCTCTGGAGCCCACGTTGCACCTCGTCGTCCGATGTTTTTTGCACAAGGTTAACCCTCCATTGTGACCCCAAGTCCTGGTCCACGGACATTTGTCTGTGGAATTCTGTTGCCGCTTCGCCCAGTCAAAACAGCCATCAAGCGACGACCTTCTGCCTCCCGGGCCCCGAGCCCTTGTTCGCCGCAAAACGCAACATTGAAACTTAAATGCCTTTTCGACCTCCGGCCTTCGGCCTCCGTAATTCTATCCTATGCCCACTACCCTAAATGGGGAAAAACACGCCCACCTTTCTGACCTCCGAGCTCTGCCCTCCTGTTCACTAAGAAATACTTCAAACGAAAAATCAAAGTCCAAGCTTGGCAACGGGTCCAGTCCTCCGGGCCGCTCCGTCTGGGTTTCCATTCCTGGATTTCTGTTACGAGGGCGGCGAAACCTCAACGTCTTTCTGACCCTCAAGTCCCAAACCACCTGCCATCCTTCGGGATTTCGGGTCCTGGAACTCTGTTTCTGACCGGCTATTTCAAACAGCAAACCTCTAATAGCTTTCTGAGCCTGAACTTCTGGGAGCCCCAAAAGTGACCTAAATGACCTCAAATTTGAAATCTGATCTTGACCCATGTGCTTAAATTTAGCCCTCTTCAACACGATCCCCTCAAACCACCAAAATTTGAAGTTGAGAAATCACCCGGATCACGCTACCCTATTCGCCTCCCCAAAACAACATTTCTACCAGGGAAGTCTGGCCCTCCATGCTCGAATTGTCTGAAGTTCCTCCAGTCAATGGCTAACGATATCTTGAAGTAAACATTTGATTTCATCAATCATACTTTGTCTAAATTGGGTTTTGACTAACGCTCATTCCTTTGTAATTAGTCATACTCATTATGTCCATGCTTGCAGGATATATGTAATCGAGTGCAAGACCCTCGGGAGGAACTGCAAAGAAGGACAAAAGAAAGAAATTAGGAAAAACTCCTTGTGGGAAGGAGGATAAAGACCAAATGGAGTTCTAGTTCCAAGGTGAACCTCTATGATCAAAATTTAGCACGAACTGGAAGGAAATCTCGGACACCAATATCGGCCAGGTCGATATTAATGAATTCAAGAAAAGGGTCAGAATTCACCCAGGGACTGATAATGCTAGATTAATCAAGGAGAGCGGAATTGCAAAAGTTGTAGGTTTCCCCCCATCCCTTATTGCCCTTGAGCTTGTCATGACCTGTCGACAGGCCTACCAACCTGAAACGAGGACCATCATTGATAGAGATGGGAATATTCTAGCTGACATGTCGGTCAAGGGAATCATAAAGACCTTTCACATTCCTACCTTTGAGGAAATAGAAGTGCCCACAATGGAAGAGGGAAAGGAAACTTGGAATGAGGACCCGATGGGTTGCAGAAGGTTGATAACCCAGTTCTGGCTCAAGGAGAAAAGAGGCAATGCTGCAAAGGTCCCTCATGAACTCTTTCACAGTGATTTCCATGAGAACTATCACTACCTAGTGACCATGTTAAGTCGAGTAATGGGTCTTCCTTCTGCTGCATTCTTTCAAGAATGGATGGTGTACTTTGTTGAGAAAATCATCTGTGGGAATGAAGATGTCACCACGAAGGCCTCATTCTACTGGGGAGGTATTATTAGCAATTGCTTCCATGAGCATTTTATGAATATAAAAAGGAGCTCCAAATTCCACATGACCTCCTATCTAGTCTATTCACTGGTAGAGCAGAGGTAGTATAACAGACTATTTGTGGCACCCAAGGAGGATTCAGGCTAAAAGCTGAAAGGCTATGATCAATATCCCCAGCTCCAATTCAGGAACTTCAAGAAGGAATACTGTAGGGTGAACGACGCCTTTATGGGTCACGTCATCCGGTTACTTGGAGGATATTTTGAGAGGAGAGTCTCTCACAGCATGCAGGAATTCCTAAAGCAATACACTTTCCTGTACCTACAATTCCCCAAGTTCACCTACATTCGCGCCCAAGGTTTCAATGAGAGGCCGAACAAGCTGCCCCGGTACCCCAATGACTGGATAATACTATTGGAACTCTCTCGGCAGTTGTAGCATGTCCACACCCTCCTCAACAACAAGCATTTAGCGGTGATCTCTTATCCCTTTACCTTTAGGAAGGGCATGTATAAACTACAAACCTCCTAGTGTGTTGGGAATTCAGAAAAGGAGCTGGTAGAGTACCACTTCCAACTACACACTGCTCACCCGCAAATGGACCCGTATGGGCATGTAAGAAAATCACTGGGGCTAGAGTATGCCCATTTACATAATGTCAAGGATTTCTGGGAAAATTTCCAAGATGACAAAGAGGTGTGTGTCAGGCACTACATGAGGATGACTGCATACTTTGTAAGAAGGGTGCAACTATTCCCCATAGCGGATCAAGTAGAAGAAGATGAAAGCACTATCATGGATCCCTGGTATAATGCGGTCGCCAACTTACTGATGCCCGTAGTCGACTGGGATGAGCAGGAGGTCGATGACCTTCACATCGTGACTCAACCCGTCGTGGCCCAAACGGAAGAATGGGTTAAAAGACAAGTGAGCCAATTGAAGCAACAGGGAGTGGTCCTAACATATGAAGGGCTAAAGAATGAACCCAGTGCCACCGAGGATGTCACCATCACAACTTCAACAGGTGGAACATCCAAGTCTCCTTCTATCACCAAATCAAAGAAGAGGAAGGGAATGAAAATAGAGCAATCTCTCGATCCCAAGGTTTACACAAGGAAGGATTCAGGAGGCTCACCTTCCAAGAAGCTCAAACGAACAAGGGGCACCATGGAGCCACCTATAATCCAAGAAGGTGACGAAGAAAGGATGGATCCATCAAAACCTCTTCCAGCTCTCCCAGTCTCAACTGCCCCATCATCTGTCTCCCTGACCATGGTCGCCACATCCCCGTCGGCGGTGGACATCTCATTCCACCTTGCCCCTTCACCTCTGGTTGGGCCCGTAATAGTGATTGACTCCTCCTCTGTCATAACTACCCCTCCTTCCTTTGTTGCCATGTCACCTACATCGCTCCCATTAGCCACAATAGCAGCACCAATGCCCGCTCCCACATTTCCTAAGGCTTTCTCAAAACACATGCAAAGCCTCCCTTCTGAGCTCTCCCAAATATTTATGGACCCCACCCTTCAAGTTTCCTTACCGCAGGTCCTCGCTTCTACCACACCCTTGCAACCTCCCATGGGACCACCAACAATGGAGGCCATGATACTGATATCCAAAGAATTGGAGAGGCGGGAGCAAGAAGCCTCGAAGTTAGTTGAGGAGGAGGCTGATGAATATTATGAGCACCCTGAGTATGAGCATTGGCATATTGACCTGGTGGCCTACAAGGAGGAAGGAATAGGCTCTTCCGACAGTGGCGATGAGGAGGAAGATGTCGGCGATAAGGTTATCATACAAACCTTCGATGATGATCTTGAAGAAGAGACAGAAAGGTCACCTCTCAAAGAAGGGGAGGAGGACGACAAGAAAACAAAAATTGTAGAAACCCGTACAAAGGAAAAACAACTAGAGATTGTGTTGCCTCCCATAGAAGAAAAGGACAAAGAAGAGGACCAACCCAAGGGGTACATGCACAAGGGTGAACAGATTGAAGACATAAAGGAAAGGGAAATTGGGGTTGAAGGAAGTCCCCGAGGATAGTTGATTACTAAAACTCCCATCAAACGCCTCACATTCATCGTAGATTCTGATGAGGAAGAGGGAGATAGCACCAAGATGAAAGGTGCACAAATGTAAGGCCTGACAAGGAAGGGTGAAGGTGATCAAGAGCCATCAAAGAAAGAATTTTCCATGCCTGAGTGGTTGGAAAAATAGCTTGAGAAGAAGACTCTCACTCCTAAGGATCCAAGAGCAAGGCTAGAGGCTATCCTAGCCCGAGCACAAAGCTCAACCAGAAAGGAGAAAAGGCCTAAAGTGAGATCCAAAATAACGATGGATGCTTTTGGGTCCTACACCACACAGATAGCAATGCCTGTGGTAGGCCAGCCTGGTATAAGCTACAACATTTCCACCATCAACTTGGGGACCACTACCAGAGAGCAGAAGGTAGGACACCTTGAGGATTCAATGGCTACCGTAGTGCACCTGATAAAACAAGCAAGGTCTCAAAGGATGAACTTAAAGCACAGGTGGCCGCCTTGATAGATTACATCCAACAATGGTCTTGAGTGGATGACATGCCTACCACATCCACGGCTCCACCCCAACTGTTGTCCAAAGAGAAAATTGACAAGTTAGAGAAAAGAAAGAACTTGGACAAGACTACAGAGAGCTGGTTCCGACAGGTCCTGTATGTCAGAAACATGGGTATTAGCCGGGTTGTTTGAACAACCAACAAGTTCTTGGATCTACAACAATCTCTAGAGAGCACGAAGAAGCTCTGCACCAACTTCCCTACAACATATGATTTCACCTATCCAAAGATTGAGGCCATCCTCCAATTACCAAAAGCCACATGGGAAAAGGAGCTCGCATTCAAAAGAGATGACCATTGGCCGATGGACGTGTGGAGGTAGGATTTTGATAACAAAAAGGAAAGGTTGGAACAGATAATGAGTAAGGTGGATCCGAACATTAAATGGGTCAAGGAAATTAGGGCGGAATGTGCCTGGTATCTCAAGTTGATGACAAAGTATGATATGCCCGCAGTGCAGATGAATCCAGAGAAGATAAAGCCTTACTTTTAGAAGATGGAGGATGGGATGTCTAGTGAAATAATGATGGAATTCATGAGTTTCACTGCCCAATCCTTCAACCAATCAAAGTTGTTCAGGGATCAGGGTGTAAAGTATGATGAAGACTAGAGAAAGCTTGAAGATAATGCAAAAGAATGGAGTTACCAGATGTTGCAGTATGAGATCATTGACGTAGACAAGCTCCAACCAGTTATTCTAAAATTCATGGAATATGCAGCTTCGATGAAGCAGGAGGACAACCCTATTATCAATGAGGAGCTCCCAAAGGAATAGCTACAACAAAAGAGCAATCAGCAAAAGACAAGATGCTACAATGCCGACACTAAGTGACAAAATAGGGAAAAGACAAAGTTGTTTTTTAAAAATTGTAATATATTAGGGGTAGGTGAAACCCTATTTTGTAATGAATCTTGGCCATCCATTTAGCTTTTTGGGCACTATAAATAGGGGTATCCTTCATTTGCAAAGGGATTTGAGTTGTTGTAAAGACATGCTACAGAAATTTATAATGAAAATATATTGACAGTGTATTTTTTATTTCTTCACATGTTTCATGGTTCAATCTCCATTGTTAGATGCTTTAGTTAGATTCACATTGTTGTTTTAGTTAGTTGTATTCTTTCTTTGGTGTATTTTATTCATGTTGTTCCATGATTATAGAAATTTTTATTGTGTTGATGCCTTCTAGCCCATACTTTTTGTTGTTTGTTGCTGGTAAATGGCCTTACAAAGTTAGCCTGGGCTGAGATTTGAAGCTGCTCTTTGAATCTTTATTTTTATTCATGCATGTAAATTTTGGATGAATGGTAAAATATTTGCAGACCTTTGAAGATAGCACATATTTTACGATACTGTAGATTTCTTGGTTAAGTGGAATCCTGTTTGAAGGGAGATGTCCATAGCAGAACCTCCATGATCACTGTTCATAGTTTGTTGCAGATCTAGGAACCTTCCCTCTTCCCTACTCTTTTCATTTTTTTTAGAAATGGCCTATGCTAAGGTTCATTGCACATTGTAAATACAAACCTAAAGAAAACATCAAAGTTTTGGATTGTTGTTCGAACCTACAACAAAATACACTCACTCTATTTCCCATCTTAGAAACTTCAGATTTGAAGATCCACCTCGCATCCAGCTACATAAGTTCACCTTGTGATTACCAGCAAAATCACATCAAACATCAATTGAGTAATTCTGTGCAAGTCATGACCTAACACCCAAGAAACCTTGGGGATATTTTCAGCAACTTGTAGTTGGAGATTTCCTTTCAAGAGAGGTAGTGCACCTATGCATTGCCTGTGTTGAGAAGTGCATAAAACACCCATCAACAAAACCCAATGGTGACAACCAAAGAAATTTTTTTCATTACTAAGACAGAAGAAAAATCTATAGACAACAAGGAAGCACTTGTAGGTGAACCTATGGTTTCCCCAGTTTCAAACCCATAGTCCTATGTCTTCAATTTTTGAAGCATCTACGATGCCTCAAAAGGAGATTGAAGAAAAATCAATGGGAGTAACCATAATGCAACAAATATTTGCAATATTTTTATTCCAACAAGGATATATGGGAAGATATAAAAACACAAAAAAGAACTTTGGTAATGCTTGGCCAGACTATGGCATAGGGATGATGTTGAAAACGAGTTAGTCTTATAGCATTTTTTAAGCAAGAAACAATGAAAAAGTGCTCAGAATATGATAAGGAAATTCTGAAGTAAACAATGCTTAAACATAAAAAATATTCATATCACAGGGTCATGAGCTCCATAGTCTATATGAAGTCCAAAAGATCCTTATGGATGATCTTAGAAGGAAAGATTTCACTTCACCAACTTTTCATCAACAAGAAAATCAAGAGACCTAATAAACCTCCCCTGGTATTTGATTACATTGGTAATGTGCCACAAAGTCTTTGGCAACCCCAGTTGGCTACAAAAGTAAAGGTTTTGGAATTCAATATCTTTGTGCAAATAGTGGTTCTGAATACTATAAAAGCAACCTATAAGTGATCAAGGGTATGAAGAGAATGCAGAAAGGAGGAAAAGGACATCATTTTATTGTGGAACAATGAACAGAGATGGTGTGTGTTTCAAGTAATTGACCCCTCATGAAATATCATTCACATTATGATCTTGCACAATCTTGTCACAACAAACTGGAAATGTTTGCAAGTTTTCAAATAATGCAGAAAATGGAAGGAAACAAGAGGCCGAGCATGGCCATTTTTAGAAATAGAGGAGAACATTTTCTTGTGGAATGTTGACAGAGATAGCTTTGGTTTCAACTTCTAAACCTCTCATGAAATGACATTCATATTATAATCTTGCACATTTTTTATCATTCCAAATACATAGACATCAAAAACAAATGTGGAGGCCATGACCATTCTTCTATAGAAAATGCTCAAAAAGCACAGAAAAATGAGATTTTTTATAATCTTTTTGCACTTGCAGAGGATCAAATTGAGTTTTCATTCACAGTGGATTTTAAAAATAAATCACAAAGGACTACAAGAAAGAAAAATTCTCACTATCTCTTGTAGCAACAGAGCTTAAAATGAAGCATTTTTAATCTACAAATATTGAAGAGAATGGTGAAATATCTGCAAAAAATACCTTACTAGGTTGCCTTTGCAACTCGACGGCTCTAAAAACCTTCATTATCAATCCATAATTCCATAACCTCCATATGCAAGAAAATCATGGTGGCACCTCTAGAAGAAACCAAATTGAAGTGAGAAGGAAAATGAGGTCTCGAGTTTTCTTTAGGGTTTTCTTTAACCCTAAATGTTGGCCAACAAAACCAAAGACTTTTTGCCTCTTTTTTTTAACTTTTTCAGTATTAACTATTGCCCATTGTTGTGTATTTTATTGCCTTGGTTTTGCATGTCTAAATCAAATATGCCTCATGCATATGTTTCAAAAAACTTTTCCAACACAATACCTTGTGAGAAGCATACTTATCATGCTTTTGTTTTAAGTGTAAAAGTGTAATAAGATAAACATTTACTAAAATGGTGATTAATACATCACTTTATTAAAAAAAATTATTATTAAATTTTGTTTTATGAATCAAGGTGGGGTATGTTTGAGTCAGATTTTCTTTTTTTGCATCATAGTTTCAAATGTAAAACATTTAGTTAAATGGTGTGATTGTAAACCATTTAATTGAATGTTTTTTTTTTAATGCAAAATGAAAAGAAGCATGTGTTGATATGCTTAGTCATGAGGTGTTAAATCTTGTGCTTTTCAAACACAAAAGGCAAGAGTCAAACAGTTGGAAGACATGTGGAAAGTGTGAGAGTTATCTTTGATTTTTTTGGAGGGGATGGACCTCTTGGAGGCTGTTTTGTCACACTTTTAGCATGACTATGGTCTAAGCTTGACTTTTCTACACTTTGGAGGTCTTTTGGAGTGGTTTTGGAAGGTTCTTTCTTGGCCTTTATCCTGCATCCGACCTAGGGTTTCTAGAAGGACTTGTGTGGGAAGTTGGTTTTAGAATTGCTTAAGTATCTTCAAACTTGAGTTTTTAGGGAGTTCTTTTCTTTCTTTTTGCAGGAATTGTAGCTTACTTTGGAGCTTTTTTCAGGTAGAGGACAACATTGTGCCTCAATATTAGACATGTATAGCAGTATGTGACACCATTTTTATTAATGAAATTCAATTTTTATCTTCTTTGAAGCTATCTCATTGTGTGCAGTGTGGTGATTGATGAATGTTCTTGTGAGTTTCGGTAACTTCTTCAATGTTTGTCTCATTTTAGCACCTTTAGGTAGGATAAATATATATTGATGTGGGTTGCAAGTTGTGTGGTGGTTCAAATAGTCTTTTAGTTGTGAAAGATTTCCTTTCCTTCAGAAATGTTAAGAGAACCAAACCTCCTTACAAAATAATTATGCATTGATATGTTTAAATATCTAAGTTTTGTTAAGTTAAGCTAAGATTTTGATGAGATTGTGTGTTAAAGCAGTTGTATAGGTCTGATAAATCATTAGGTGCATCACCATATGGGTTTAGTTTTCTTTTCATGTTTCTTTCTCCCCTTTTCCCAGCAAGAAATGGTTTAGGTGACACCATCAAAAGGGGAGCCAACCCATAATCTGGAGGTATGCTTTCAAATAGGACACCCACAACCTGAAAGCAATCCCATGTTACATCCAAACTTGCTAAGTTCTTTCACAACTTGGCATAAGGGGTGCAGATTTGGATCACTAACACTACCAACTACAACTATAGTGTTATATAAAATTTCACTCAACTTGTGGTTAGATGTTCTTAAAACATAATGTGAAGGTGACTAGAAATAGTAATTGAAAAGGTATATTATTAATGTTCAAATCAAGGTGGATTTAATGAGCCCTATGAGTCATGTCAATCAAATTATGTGTTCATTAAATTTTTTTTTTACTAAAAGAGGGGTAAAAATTTATTCAAACCAAAAAAGAGTAGTACAAAGTAAGGGCATTACACTGCCCTATCAATCTCTAAAAGTTGGTCCAACTTTTGTAATAAATCTAGGGGTAGCTAACCCCTTTCCATAATATTCTAATCTTGCAAATGATCAAAAGCCCATTTAGCCAAACAATTTGCAACCCCATTCCATTCACGTGGAATATGACAGAAAGAAACATAATTCAAGGAGGCACACAGATTAAGAATTTGTTTTATAATAACAGTCAACTACCAATTCACATCCTCTAACTGTTGTCTCTTCAACAAATTCACTACCACCTGACCTAGATTGAATGTTTTGGATTGTAAAACTTGATATATCTTATCTCAAATCACATTATGAAAAGGTGAATAAGAAAAAAAATATGTATTATTAATTATTCAAATATATATTCTTTGCAATAAAGAATGTTTTTGAATATCATATGTACCAATGATTTTACAATTAATGAATTGAAAATTCATATGAATATTCAAAAACTATCAAAAGGATATGATGCAGGAGCATCCAGTGGCGTCCTACATCACCCAAAAAAAAAGAGAGTTTCATTTCATGTTGGTAGTTTCTTTGATGTCTTTTCATTTTTGGATACCCTTTTTGTCATAATGTAATCCCCAACTTGTACTTTTTCTTTTATATTCCTAGGTTGGAAGATATTACAGTTTTAGTCTCCCAAAATTGCACCTAAAAACCTTCCAAGTCAGATTTGAGGCACTAAATGGTCCTGAAATGGCCCAAAAACTTGCCAAAATTGGCGTAGCTAAAATTTTGGCACGTTCTTGACTCCGATACCTTTCCAATGATTCAAACGGTTCAAAAAACGGAGTCCCAAATCAAAAGTTATGGCTCCTAGAAGTTGGTGCACTTTCTAGAGGATACTAATTTTTGAATTTTCTTTTGAAATTTGAATTTGAAGTTGTAATTTTCAGCGCCAAACCTCCAAAATGAAAATTTGAATGTTTTTTTGGCTCCAAACTCAAAAGGGAGCCCTATTTATGGGTGGGTTTCTAATTTTTGGGTAGCTTTCTCGGGGACAAGTTTGCACACTGCAAAAAGGGTTATTCTGTAATTTTTTGTAACTCGCATATGTTGTAGAACTTAAGGATTTGAGATCCTCTGCATGTAAGAAGTCCATTTTATAAATAATAAAATTATTCTCTTGTTTTGTGAGTTATTTTCTATGTCTTAGGTTGCACCCTCGTCAAGTGGTATTAGAGCAGGTTTTCTTGAGCATGTGGACAAATCGTCGATCGTGAGGCAGTTTGCACTAGGACCATGGTTGTGGGTTCAAGATATTCAAGATGCCTCCAAGAGTGGTTCCTGGTAGGCGTGGGGGTGGCAGAGGTGGTAGAAATGCTGGTGGAAGAGATCCAGTGGTAGCTGAGGGTTTCAGAGCACTTTAGAGACAAATTGATGTGTTATAAGAGCAGTTGAGAAGAGGGTTAAACCCGAGAAAGAGAGAAGAAAGTGAGGATGAAGAAGAGGAGGAAGATTCAAATGTAGAAGAAGAAGAAGAAGCAATTGATCAAGATCAAATGCGGCTGATAAGGGCCATTTTGAAGATCAGGAAAAGACCCAGAGCAGAAGTCCCCAATTCTTTCAAAAGTCTGAACCCGAAAGAGTTGATTGACTGGATTAACAAGCTAGAAGAATACTTTGAGTATGAGGAAATAGAGGACCCAGAATGGGTTAAGTTTGTGAAAATGAAGTTGAAGGGCCACGCCAATCTTTGGTGGAAAGAGGCCCAGTTAGAGAGGAATCGAATAGGAAAAGGAAAGATCATCAGATAGTATCGCATGGTGGGAAATTTGAAGAATCAGTTCATACCAATGGACTATGAGTTAGATCTGCTGAAGAAATTGCAAGGGTTGAAGCAAGGAAGCAGATCTGTGAAAGAGTATACAGAATATTTTTACAAGATGATCATCAAAAAGGGCCATGCAGAGGCCAACAAGGAGAAGGTAGCCTGTTATCTTAATGGGTTGTGACTGAGCATTCAAGAGGAACTGAGCCTGGTTAGAATGACCACCATTGACGATGTGTACCAGTTTGCTCTGAAAGTTGAAGAGAAGTTGAACAAAAAAATTGACAGCAAGAAAAAAGGTCGAGGAAATCAAAGCGGAAAGCGTAGTGGAAGATCTTTTGGAAGCAAAAATGATGATGAGAAGAAAAATGAAGATGTGGGCACCAACCGAAGCCAAAAGAACAACAAATTTTACCGCTCTTGTGATCAAAATAGTGGTGATCACAGAGGAAAAGGACGAGGGAGATCTGGACAAGGATCTAGAAGAGATGGCTTCAGAGGAACATGTTTCCAGTGTGGTGAAGAAGGGCATCAAGCCTATGAATGTACACAACACCAAGGAAGGGAAGACAAAAGGCCAGAAGGTTGTGGAATGGTTGCGCATGCAGATGAGGAAGCCCAATCTAAATATTTAGATGATGTTGAAAGGAGAGAATCCCTAGTGATTAGAATAGCCTTGGTGACTAAAGAGAAGGAGCCAAAATAGAGGAAGAATCTGTTTCACACAAGGTGCAAGTGTGAAGGAAAATGTTGTGATGTCATTATTGACAATTGGAGCACTGATAATCTAGTGTCAAAGGAGATGGTTACAAAGTTGAAGTTGAAGAGGGACAGGCATCCACACCCATATTGGATTACCTGGTTGCAGAAAGACCACAAAGTTCTGGTCAATGAGCAGTGCCTGGTAAAGTTCAAGATCAGGAGTTGCCATGATGAGGTACTTTGTGATATCATTCCCATGGATGCATGTCACATGTTGTTGGGGAGGTCATGGCAGTTCGATAAGCGAGCTATACATGATGGCTATGCAAACACTTATTCATTGATGAAAGATGGGCTTCACCATAAGTTGAAACCCCTGAAGGAGATTGAAGAAAAGGTATGCAGTAGTGCTAGAATCTGTTATGTTGATGGAAGGAAATTTTTAGAAGGTGTGAAGCATGAACATGTGTGTCACACATTGATTCCTAGAATGGGTAAGGAGGATAGTGAGAAGGTACCAGTAGAAGTTTCTGGGTTGTTGGATGAGTTTCAAGATGTTGTTTTTGATAATGTACCTGAGGGTTTACCACCAGTAAGGAATATTAGTCATCAGATTGACTTGATTCCTGGGGCTAGTTTTCCAAATAAGGTAGCTCATAGAATGACTCCAGCAGAAAATGAGGAGTTGAATAAACAAGTTCAAGAGTTGTTGAGAAAGGGTTTGATATGGGAAATTTTGAGCCCATGTGCAGTACCTGCAGTACTAGCACCAAAGAAGGATGGGGAGTGGAGGATGTGTACAGACTCTCGGGGCATAAACAAGATGATAATCAAGTACAGATTTCCCCTGCCAAGGATGGATGACTTGATGGATTATTTGAGTGGAGCTCAGTACTTCACAAATATTGACCTAAAGAGTGGATATCACCAGATCAGGATTCGAGAGGGAGATTAATGGAAGACTGCCTTCAAGACCAAAGAGGGCCTGCACGAGTGGTTAGTCGTGTCTTTTGGGCTAACCAATGCACTAAGCACATTCATGTGGATCATGAACGAGATACTAAAAGAATTTTTGGGAAGTTTTTTCATTGTGTATTTAGATCATATTTTAATTTTCAATAGAACTTTGGATGAGCATTTGATGCATATTCGAAGAGCCTTTGAGAAGTTAAGAGAGGAGAAATTGTTGATTAATCTAAAGAAGTGTAGTTTTGTGAAGAAGGAATTAGTGTACTTGGGGTTTGTTGTCTCAGAAAAAGGTCTCAAGATGGACCCAGAGAAGGTGAAGGCTATTTTGGAATGGCCTACCCCAAGAACTACTACTAAGGTGAGATATTTCCATGGTTTGGCCAATTTTTACAAAAATTTCATTAGAAACTTCAATAGTATTTGTGGACCCCTAACTGAAACAATGAGAAGGGATAGAAAAGAGTTCAAGTGGAGCACTGGAGTAGCAAAAAAAATTTAACTGTTGAAATAGAAGGTGATAGAACAGCCTATTCTAGCCCTCCCATATTTCAACAAGTTGTTTTAGGTGGATTGTGATGCCAATGGTTGTGCCATTGGAGCAATGTTGAGCTAAGAAGGTAAACCCATTGCCTTTTTTAGTGAAAATTTAAATGATGCCAAGAGAAAGTATTTTGTATATGATTAGGAATTGTATGCAATAGTTCAAGCATTAAAGAAATGGAGGCATTATCTGTTGCCAAAGGAATTTTTTCTATATACTAATCATCAAGCATTGCAGTACCTGAATAGTCAGGGATAACTAAATCAAAGGCATATGAAATGGGTAGAATTTTTGCAGAGCTATACATTTGTTCTAAATCATAGGAGTGGGAGGTCGAATAGGGTTGCAGATTCCTTAAGTAGAAGGCAGACATTGATGACAGAGATGCAGATTGAAGTGGTTGGGTTCAATAAACTCAAAACCTTGTACCCTAAAGATCCTGATTTTGCAAAGGCTTGGAAATCATGCAAGGAGCCTTTTATAGTGGACAGAACAAGGTGGTTGGATTTCATAATCTAGGATGGCATGTTGTTTAAGGGAAGTCAATTTTGTATCCTGAGGAGTTCCATGAGGGAGAACCTGATAAAGGAGAAGCACAATGGATGAATGGCAGGACATCTTGGTTAGGATAAGACCATTTCCATTATCAGTGAGCATTATTATTGGCCTCAATTGTCACAGGATGTGAAGAAGTTTGTGCAAAGTTGTAGGGTGTGTCAGATGGCTAAGGGAGTGAGCTAGAATATAGGGTTGTATCAGCCCTTACCTATACCAAAGAGGTCGTGGAAGGATATAAGTATGGACTTTTTTCTTGGTTTTCCAAGGACACAAACACAAAATGATTCAGTCTTTGTGGTGGTTGAATTTTTTTTGAAGATGTCACATTTCATTCCATGCTAGAAGACCCATGATGTTGTTCAATTGCTGATTTGTTCTTTAGAGAGGTGGTGAGGCTACATGGTTTGCCCAAGAGTATTGTCTTAGATCATCACACCAAATTTGTGGGATACTTCTGGAGGACCTTGTGGAAGAAGCTAAAAATAGAGTTGAAGTTTAGTTTTGCACACCATCCACAGATAGATGGGAAGATAAAGGTTGTGAATAGAAGTCTGGGTAACCTATTAAGATGCTTGGTAGGAGATAAACCCAAGGGATGGGACTTGATCTTACCCCAGGAAAAATTTGCTTACAACAATTATGTCAACAGAAGCACTAGTAGATCACCATTCCATATTGTGTATGGAGGCAACCCCAGAACAACTCCAGAATTAAGGAATATGGACCAAGAGAATAAGATAAGTGTTGAAGCCAAATATTTTGCAGAGCACATCAAGAATATACATGAGAAGGTAAGAGAACATATTAACAAGATGAATATGCAGTATAAGGCCAAGGCAAATCAGAAAAGGAGGAATAATGAGTTTCAGATTGGTGATGAAGTAATGGTCCACTTGAGGAAAGAAAGGTTTCCATTGGGAACCTATAACAAACTGAAGATGAAGAAATTTGGTCCCTACAAGATTTTGAAGAAGCATGATTCAGGGAATGCATGAGGTAGAGTTGTCAGATGGAGTCAACATTTTCCATGTGTTCAACATTTCAGATTTGACAGAGTATCATGAAGGTGGCATGGAGGAAGCACCAGCAATAGGGTAGTATGGAATTCCAGCACCTACTTTAGAGAAGGAGGAGATTGAAGCAATCCTGGATAGCTATGTGGGAAGGAGTACTAGAAACAAGCAATATGAAGAATATCTGGTGAAATGGAGAGGAAGGCCTTTGGAAGATTCATCCTGGTTGTCTAAGGCAGAGGTTGACCGTTTGGGTTTTCCTCAACCATCTGAGACATGATGGGGTCAATTCTTAAATTACCCTGGGTGTCTGATGCAGGAGCATCCGATGGTGTAAGGGAAATCCTATGCACATCGCCCAAAAAAAAGAGTTTCATTTCATGTTGGTAGTTTTTTCGATGTCTTTGCATTTTTGGATACCCTTTTCATCATAATGTAATCCCCAACTTACAATTTTATTTTTCTATTCCCAGGTTGGAAGATATTGCAGTTTTAGTCTCACATAATTACACCTGAAAACCTTCCAGATTAGATTTGAGGCACTAAACTATCCCTAAACAGCCTCAAAACTTTCTGAAATTGGTGTAGTTATTTTGAGAACATTCTTGACTCTGAGACCTTTCCAATAGTTCAAACAGTTCAAAAAACGGAGTCCCGGATCAAAAGTTATGGCTCCCAGAAGTTGACGCACTTTCTAGAGGATACTAATTTTTGAATGTTCTTTTGAAATTTGAATTTCAAGTTGTAATTTTTGGCACCAAACCACCAAAACTCAAATTTGAATGTTTTTTTGGCTCCAAACTCAAAAGGTAGCTCTATTTATGGGGGGGTTTCTGGTTTTTGAGTAACTTTTTGGGGGACAAGTTTGCACACTGCGAAAAGGGTTATTCTATATTTTTTTGTAACTCACATATGTTGTAGAACTTGAGGATTTGAGAACCTTTGCATGTAAGAAGTCCATTTTTTGAATAATAAAATAATTCTCTTGTTTTGTGAGTTATTTTTTGTGTCTCAGGTTGCACCCTCATTAGGATAATGTAAGAAGTTATGACAATTCTTGTGTTTGAAATATCACACATTTTTTCTTCTTTTAGGGTTGAATATTTTGTATCATTGCATTGTGCATATAACCATAGGTTATATAATTTTAGAGGGTTAAAAGGATAAATGGTGGTGAATAAAGGGATATCTAAATTTTAAATAAAGGTAATGATTTGAAATCAAATATTAGTTAGAATTTGATTTCACTAAAATGATAAGATACATCCATTTGTTCTAAAAAATAATAATGTGAATCGATATAATATGAAATTATTTTGACAATCATTAATTTATCAAATGATTCATTATTATTTTTATAGGGTTTAGAAATTTGCATGGGATAACAATAAAAAGCTTTAACAAATTTAATGTGTATGGTTCTATTAATGAATGTGTAGGTAGTTTATATAGTATACATTCATCAAAATAAAGATTGCAAGTATGAAGAAATAAATTAAAACCATAATAAATATTTATCTATTTGTTATAAAGGATAAATTCATATAAATATATTCCTTATGTTTAAGAGATGATACTATTCCTGTGATGATAGAGCATAACTCAAGTATGGAAATAAGTTTATAGTTAGTTGGAAATGTTATGAGACTTTATGTTTATGAGAAGATACCAAATAATATCTTTGAAAATAATAATTTAAGACAATTTAAAAAATAAAACTCTAAATCTACTAGATCTACAAGTGGTAGTTCTAGTATTCAATATCATTTGAATGAAAGTGCTCCCATCATTAGATGCAATTGAAGAAATCAATATCCAAGGTAGTAATGATAACCCTATCATCTTGAGACTACCAAAAATATATCTAAAACTTGGGATTCTAAGAAGCGTAAGTTGAGATTCAAAAATAAAATTAAAGGTAAAGAGATTTTTATCTTTAATATCAATTTATGAAAATTCCATACATGTCACTATAAAGAAAATTATATTTTGCACTTGACAAGGCCAAGGGAGTGAAACTTGTAATGTTGCTATAAAACTTAAATAGTAAGAAACTTCCTAATTTTATAGGATTAACAATATATGGGAAGATCCTCCTAAAATATTGCATTAGGGATGGTACTAATAGGATATAATTCTGATAAATAATTATAAATGATCATGAATTTATGCATTAGGCCTACACTCTCATTACACTAAAAAATAGAATAATGATCAATTAATTTATATTGATGCAAGAGTTTGCAAAAGTATACTAAGAATAGATAAAGTATGCATAATTCATATGACACTCATTTGCATGTCAAATTTTAGATGAAATTTATTTAAGGAATAAAGATAGAAGAGAAAAGGGAGAAATATATTTTTGTTTTTGGAGGGAACAACTATTTATCTTCACTATCTAATAAACCTATATGTGTAAATTGAAAAAATTGTAAGATTGGTAAATCCTTATAAAAGTACATTTGAATACAATATATAAAATTTTATGCTCAATTTCTTTAGGTTTTTATTTTAGAAATATTTTCAATCTCTAATAAGGTTTCTTATCTTTTTAAACATTGTAGCATCATAGATTATCGACACTGGCAATTTCACACTACATGGACACCCTATTTGGCCTATAGCATTAATTATATTAATAATTTATTCATTTAAGGGATAAATTGAGAAAATAAATAAAAATCCTCGACTTCCAAATAAAATTAGGCCTAAAGCACCCAATCAAGAGTAAGTTCCCTTGACCTTAAGGGTGACCTATTTCAAATTTAATTATTTGATGTCAGTCCTTAAAGAATTAAAAAAAGATCCCAATTTAGCCTAGAATCAAAAATATCAATCAATATGCATATATAAACACATTTTCTTCTCATTTGAATATTAGGAGGCATTGTGAACAAGAAGTTTTTACGATCAAACATGCACTATTATGAGGATGTATTGAGTTATCCTCTACATGATAACTACAACAATCTATTTTGTTATGTGGCCTAAGCTCTTTTAGGTCTTCAAGAAATTCAAGCATCTACCAAACAACCATTGGTGGAAACTTATGGTGTGAACATCACTTCAATAGAGATTTCATATTCAAGGTAACACTATCCATTTTCATTTGTCATTTTAGTCTATTATTATTATTTGGCCTTTGATTGACCTAGGTTAAGCCCTCTTGATCATCATCATTTGAAATTTGTGGAGGTGGAAACACCTAAATAAGATTTTGACTTAAGAAAGCCCCTATACAACACAAATTTTTCTCCTTTTTTCATGTGTGTGGGTCAGGTTAAAAAAAAATTAGCAATAGGCCATAGGAAATATGGAGTATAATATAACACATCAACTAAGTATTAAAATTCCTAAAAAAATCCTTTCTAGTCCAAGGTGGTAATGCCCCTGATCCTCAAATTTGGGCTCAAGATTTATGTTTGGGTTCCTCTCTATCTTCACTTCCTAGATTTGTATTTGTTCCATCAATTTCCATTTTTATATGTGCAATAAATTACATTTTCAGATCTAGGGTTTATGTCAAATAGAATAATTAAAACACACATCAAACTTCTCCTCTTTTCAACTCAAAAGACACTAAACCCTAGTAGATTGGCTCCCCATTGAGACAACTAGACAATCATCAAACACTAGTTTGTTTATGTTCGAATGCAAAGTCAAAGAAAAAGAGTTAATCTTAGTTAGTCTACTAGTTAGATCTAGATTTTCTTTTTCTACTTCACATCTTAGTGAACCCAACATTTATTACACTTACAATTTTTTGATTTGCATAGAATAAATTCTAAAAATTGATATAATAAAAAACATCCTAGTTTATTTGAAGGTCTTGTTATTGATTTGAATTTTTTGCATTTCAAAAACTAAGCATCTAAACTCTTTGTTCATTAAAACATTAGACACCTTGGTGAATTCAATCTAGATCAAAATTGCAAAATATTTAGCTTTAATTGCATTATTTCATATCATATTTTCCTTGTTAGGGCAGTATATATGAGTTATTTCATATCGATTTGCAAATTTTGAATTTTTATTTGGAAATATAGATAATTTGATAAACTTTGTTCATTGCAAAAACATAAACCTAAAAACATATTTCTACCATTTCATTGGCATATATGTTTTACCAATATTTTCTCCTACTCCTACCTTCTGGGGCACTCATGTGTGTAGCTAATTTCATCTATCAACTCCCTTGAATGCTTACAATCCCTAATTCATGCCTTCATGTACCTATAATCATCAAATTAGGGCATATTGATTCTCTTGAACATTTTTGGTTCTCAAACTTGGGTTTTCATAGAAAATTACACAAAGATTTACACAACAATACATATTTTGAGATTTTAGAAACCCTAAATTTTAGTCTAGGGTGCCCATGCCCCTAACTTGTTAGTTTCATCTCAATTTTTTGTCTATAACCCTACTCTATTCATATCTAGTTCCTATTTATTGTATTTTGTTTTGAAACTTCTAGATTCTACTATAAATTCCCAATTTGTCCCTAATTCACCTAATTCATTGCATTTCCATAAAAATGGGACATAACAATATGTTTTATTTTCAAAGTTAAGGTTTTTACATAAAAAATATTGCTTGTATAAAAATAAATTTGAATCACTACCTCGAACCCCATTCCATGTTGTCAAAAGAGATATAATTTGGCCTTTGACTGACCAACAATTTTCCTACCCATGATAATATCTTAGTGTGAAAGAATGCAATAATTGATACCCTTTCCAACATCACATTACCTAAAATTTATTCTTCAAGTGATCATGAAACTCATATTCATCCCTCTCCCAATAACTCTCCTACTTGTGAGGATATCATGGAGAAAGAGGATGCAATCATTAATACCTTTCTTAACACCACTTTAATCATTCCTCCTTTGAATTCTAGTAAGATGGATTGCATAGTTGGGGATTCAAAAATCACATTAGATCCCCCGTCAATAAAACATTTTCAATAAATATTCAACTCAATTGAAATTTTAAAGCCACAACTCATCATCTATCCTCCTTTTCATAAATCTCAACCAAAAAATCAACTAATATTCATTATTGGAGGTCCTTCAAGTCAACTAAAAAATCCTCTCATTATTGGACCTCCTTCAAACCAATCTAAACCTCTTGGTCATATCCTAAAATTTTTAAAACAACCCACTCAAAGAAACTATACACACCAAAATGTATCATAGAAACCACATTGTCATGTTCATTTTATCACACACATAATGCTCAAAATAAAAAGAAACCAAAAAAAATCAAAAAATCCATTCCATTTCCTCAACCTATTCTCCTTCTTGCACCTTATATTCCTCAACATGGTCACAAAGAGTATGATCTTTTTGAACAACTTTGTACTACTCTAGATAAGATCTCTCTTTGGGACTTAATTCAAACTTCACCTACATAGCATGGTATTCTCCAAGAGGCTTTGCAAAATATTATGGTATCACCTTCTACTAAACTGAATGATCTATCAGCCCTATTAGATGGTGTGAAGACAAAAAATATATATATTGTATTCTATCAAAGTGAATTACCTCTCCTTGAGATTCAAAAAAATATAATGCTCTAATTATTATGGTCATTATTCATCATTATGTTGAAATGAACAAGACAAATGAGAGGGGGTGAATCAGTTGTAGCAAATTAAACCTTCAAAACCCTCAATAGTAATCAAATCCATAAGTATTCATTAAACCCTTATTCTATTAGAATGATTAAACAATAAATGAAGATAAAAAAACTAAAATCACAGCACTATACACAAGAGAACACCAGATTTACATGGAAAACCCAGTGAGGGCCATGATGAGGATTAGCTCACAATATAAGTGATAGCAAAATTGGTACAAGGGCTCACTGCCATAATAGGACACACTATCCAAAAGGCTCACAGCAAGGGATCACTAACACAAAAATAAATACAAGAGGATAGAAGAATAATGTTACACAAAGAACACTTCTATATGCAACAGGGAATCTACCACAATTGCTCACACACTTTCGCAATCTTGCATGACTGATTTTGAATGCCTTCATCTCATTGGCTTTAGGAACCCTAACATTGAAATTCACATGGCTCTAATTAAATTCACATCACACACTTTACTCGCATCAATCTCACATATATCTTGCTGCTTACTTCTCTCATACCTCAACTCACAACAACACCTTCTCCAATGCCGGCAACTAGTCGTTATACATACAAGTTCAAAATAGGTCGGTGAATCTAAACTTTCTAACGGTGGATAGGAATGAAGGAAAACTATAGAAATACTTAATTAGGACCAAAATAGATCCGAACACATCTCAATGTGTTGTCATAAGCTCACATGTAGTGTTAAACACAAGGTCAACCAACACCTATGTTAAACACTATAATCATTAAGTACACGCTTCCTCAAATCAATATGAAACTTACAAACAACATAATTCACTTGAACATGATCTAGAATAATCCACGAACTACTTAAGATTCATCAAACACTTCAACCAAGATCGCATCATACAAACACTTCATCTTAGAACGACTGGTAACCCTTATATACATACTAATAAATGAAAATCACTCTATACAACACTAAATCAAGTAAAATATTGAATACAAAAAGATACAAGCATTATAAGTAACTTCCAAAGTTCACACAACCTAAATCCAAACAATGGAGAAACATGAATAAAATACATTTCTCCTAGGCCACAGAAAACATCACTAAAAAACTAGTTCACACACTGGTGAAAATATCTTGCACTTTACAATGATTCAGAATTCCAAATTCTAAATATAGCAACCTCTAACAACCTTGAATAACCTGTAATATTTTTATAGGCATAACATCAACAAAGAGGAAATGTGAAGCACAATACTAGAGCACAGTATGAACACTTGCATAACATAGTTTACTCTGTTTATCAAATTTTCTCAAAATCACTTGGAAACCAAGTACCAGGACATTATCTCAGCTCATTACCTCATTCCAACTCATCTTTAGACTCTGCAACAAAAAGATAGCTCCATGTACTCACAACACTTCCTCACGGTCTCAACTACATGTTGAATGCACATGTTTTTCTCTTTTTCACAATTTTCTCAATATCCTTGACATCTTCATCACATAGTTGACATCAATGACAACTCCAATTAGTAGAAATCCTATTGACATCAATGACAACACCTTCATACTTTCAACACATTATGTGTTTAGACATATTCTCATTGATAATGTATGAGGTGTTGATGTTTTTATCATTGATCATTTACATAAATTGGGTGTAGAGGCATCTCTAATAAATCTTAATAATCTTTATATTCATGGATTTGATAATGTTGGTAGGAAATCATTGGGTATAATCATCCTACCCATTACATTAGGAAATTTGAATTTTCCTACCCTTATCCATGTCATACTAGACCCTCTGTTAGCTCTCAAAAACGCAGGATGAATGCCTCAAGAGGCTGACAATCTCTTGATATGTTTCAGGGTAACAGAAAAGGTCAAGAATTCAACCTTCTACTCTTCAAGTGTTGCTAAACCTAGGTGGGTGTACCTTACTGAATGAAGCAAAATTTATGTATTTATGATTATCTTTCTTGTAGTGATTTTTCCACAAATGGAAAATAGAAGTGAACAAATGTAATCAAACTTGATAGCAATAGCAATCTTCTGATCTAAATCCTAAAATGCTTAATTAATAGATATAAAGAGAACAAATGAGTCTTAATGATGAAACTCCATAGACCAATGCCTTATTGGGTAGGCAGAGTCAAATGAAATCAAGATGAGCAACACTCCCTGGAGAAAACTCAAATTATCTGCAATATATTTTGTTTACAACTTGTATAAACATGCAATACTGTAACTACTAAGCTCTACTTTAACAATCCAAATGAATCTATCTAATTACTATGATCAATTAAAAGGATTTAATCTTTGCTTGAAAGAACCAATTGGTTAATCACACAAATACAACAAATGTGCATTGATAAACTGAACATAAACTTGTTATGTCAATTTAAACAACAAGAAAGCATCAATCTTGGAGACAACTTAGCGGTATTTTTATTGAATTCAACAGATAATTGACACCAGAAAAATGCAGCAACATCAACTGATTTTCATAAATACCTCCATTTTGAAAACATGCATCAATAGTCTCTGATCTGAGAATTTTATTCTACTGTATCTACTTGCTGTGTATCTAATATCTAATAACTAATGATGATTTTAAAATTACAAACCGCCTATTTATACACCAGCATCAAGAAAATAAACCATGTTGAAATTCCATGTTGGCCTTCAACAAAATTTGGGATCCTTTCATGTCGACCTGCAACGGTAATTTAGCAATTTACATGTCGGCCTCAGTATTTGAATTTTTTTTTTCATCAGTGAAATAGTTGACAAGACATATCGTATAGCTATGCGGAAGGCAATTCAATCATTAATCACTCTACTTGGTGTTACCCGCTTTCATCGTGACATATAGAGTTGGGAAGATGTCCTGTAGATTACATTATGTTTCAACGAGAGCCCCCGCGATCAAACTGTATGTCGCTATAACATATTGCTTGTTACACCAAAGACAAGAAGCATCTACATGTTCCCTTTGTGTTTCATTGTAGCTCTGTGATATCAGGGAGATGTCATGTAGACAAGCCTCTATTTTTCTGAGAGCCCCCGTGATCAAACTTGTCACCGTAACATATCGCTCTCAAGAAGACCTCTCATAGAGCACACTATGTCACACTGAAAGTCATCATCCATTATGAGTCGCTAAGACAAAAGCACACTCTCGCCGACAAGGTCCTTCATTGTTTTCCATCGGCGAGACTAAAGGTCACTCGCCGAGACCTCTTATCAAGAACCTTAACTCATACCGATATCACATCCCATTATGTTGTCGGTTGGCAAGACACAACAAACCTCTCACCGAAATCCGTTTGAGAGAAACCCTTTATGCTCCGTCAGTGAGACATATACACTTCACTAAGACCTTTCACCGAAGACCCAACTCATATCAATATGCTTTGCTTTATCACCGGTCGGCAAGACTAGGTGAGTTCGCCAAGACGCATCATCAAAGGAAAAACTCTCACCGATGCATCTCCATATACCGGTTGGCGAGACATAAGGCACTCGATAAGACCTCATTCTGACGGTATAACTTATGCTGATAGGAACCTTTTTTGTCACCAAAATAACATGAATGTCTTGCCGATAGCCGCCAATAGGTGAATGTCGATAGCTATAAAAATGAACAAGTCCTGTCAATCACCTATAGCAAACATATCTTAACACCAAAGCATCACGGGTCAGGGAGACCTAGATAGACTTATGCCGATATGGAACACAACGTGAAAAATGCATGACCCGATGGAAATTATGGGACCATATGGCAAAATATGGGTGAAATATACATGTAAAATCATCATATTTTTATAGCTCCAATAGTGGCTCCATCTAGGGATGAATGATAGTGAGATCATTGCAAGGATCCAGATCTTTGGGTGAGCAAACCAGACATAGAATGATGAACCAGTGAGCAGAATGGAAATGCAGCATGATGGAAGAAAGGAAAGTGAATGCAAAATGGAGATGAACCAGAATCCTAAACTACTGTGCATGGAAAATAATTTTAAAGAGGATAAACAAGAGTTTTCCATGCACTGGCAACCCTCAATCCTCTGTGTCACTCAAGAGAAAAAAAATATTCAGAAATTTCCCATGAACAGGCAACTCCTGATCTTCACCAACCATATTTTGTAGATAGTATGAATCTTCACCTTTCTTTCCAACAACAACAAAAGGTCCCACCACAAAGCTTCAAATTTACCATGCTTGCCCTTCTCCTGAAATCTTGCGTTCCACATCAACACCAAGTCATTTTCTTCAAAATTTCTATCCTTTGACTTCTTGTCAAATAGATACTTCATCTATGTCTGTAACTTCATGTTTTGGTTTTGGGCAACTCTCCTTATTTCATCAAGTTTAGCTAGTTCCACCATTATTTCCTCCATGGGTTCAGGAACATCCAAATCTTCCTGAAGGACAAACTTGTAGACTGGCAACAAATTCTACAAAGGCATCCTGGCTTGTACTCCATATACCAATTCAAATGGGGATTTTCCAATCGCCTTCTTAACAGTAATCCTATCAGCCCACACGGCCAGTTTTAATTTTGAATCCCAAGCTTTCTTGTTTTGTCCTAACATCCTCCTTATAATCTTCAAAAGACTCTTATTGCTAGATTATGCTTGACCATTAGCTTGTGGATGGTAAGGAGTTGCATAAGAAATGGTAATGTCATATGTGTCACATAAACTTTTGAACTCATCTGACTTGAAACACATCCCATTATCTGTGATTAACCTCAGTGGTGCACCAAATCTGGTGATAATGTTGTCCATCAAGAAATTTGTCACCACTTTGCTTGTGGCCTATTTAGTTGGGATTTCCTCCACCCACTTAGTAAAATAATCAGTGGCAACCAGTATCCACCTATATCCTCCACTTGATTTTTCATATATCTCTCCAATGAAATCACTTCCCCATTGATGAAAAGGGGCATCAGCCAACAAGGGTTGAAGCGGCAAGGCTCCTTGATATCTCAATTTTCCAGAGAACCTCTGGTAGGCCTCACATTTTCTTACATGTGTAAAAGAGTCATTAAAAACTTTAGGCCAGTAATAACCTGCCATAAGAATTTTGTGTGCAGTTGTTTTTGTTGAGTAGTGTCCTCCACGAACTCCATGCATTTCAGTTAAAACATGCTTGGTCTGAAATTCATCCAGACATAACAATAGTATACCATCCCTATTCTTCCAAAATAGATTTCCATCCATGAAAACATATTTAGATGCCTGCAACTTCAAAGTTCTTTTCTAGCTGTCACTCAATCCTTCTGGACACTTTGTGTACTTAAGGTAATGCATGATATTAGTATACCAAGGAGTGTGCTCAATGCTTGCAATTGCAGTCCCTTCTTCTACATTACAAACTTGATTTGCTTCAATATTTGATTCTGCCATCAACCTAGCCAAGCCTTGACCTCTTACTAATTTGGTAATCTATATCTCCATGTCAAATTCTTGGATCTTGTTAATCCATTTGCATCTTTTTCCTATCACTTCAGATTGTGTCAGAATATCTTTGACAGCTTCATGGGGGACATGAACAATCACCTTTTCTCCAACAAGATATGGTCTGAAAGCTTTTGTAGCTTTTACTAATGCAAATGCCTATTTTTCCATTATGTCATATTTGAATTCAGACCCTTGTAATGACTTACTGAAGAAAGACACAGGCTGTTCATGACCATCTTCATTCTTTTGTAACATAATAGCAGCAATAGTATGCATTGAAGCAAATGAAAATATCTGAAAAGGCTTTGTAAAGTCTGGAGATTTAAGGATAGGAGCTTCCCTAATGGCCCTTTTGATAGATATAAAAGCTTCCAAGGCCTCTGCAATCCATTCCATTTTTTGTCCTTTCTTCAACATTTTTGATATGGGCTTAATGATCTCAGCAAAGTTAGAAACAAATCTCCTAACAAAATTAATTTGTCCAAATAATGATTGTATAGCCTTAACTGTTTTGGGAATAGGAATCTTATCAATAGCTTCAACTCTCTCAGGATCTATTATAACTCCCTCCTTTGAAACAATATGTCCTAAGAGCTTACCTTCTGTGACTACAAAATGACACTTCTTAGGATTTAAGTTGATACCATATTCTAGGGCTTTAATAAATACCTTCTCTAGATGTTGTATATGATCTTCAGCCTTATTTGAATAAGCAGTCAGGTCATCCTAGTACACCACCATGATAGCATTGATCAAATCTACAAATGCCACATCCATGGCTCTTTGGAAGGTCACTCCTGCATTAGTGAGACCAAATGGCATTCTTATGTATACATATGTTCCCCAAGGAGTTGTAAATGTTGTCTTATATTGCTCGGATTCTTTGACTTTAACCTGGTTGTATCCTGAAAACCCATCCATCATTGACAACAGCTCACACCCTGTCACCTTATGCAATATAGCCTCCATATTGGGTAGAGGATAACTGTCCTTGAGGGATGCCATATTCAGATTTCTGAAGTCCACACACAATCTGATGTCTCCATTTTTCTTCCTCACAGGGACCAAATGTGAGACCCACGTTGAGTGCCTGATTGGTTTGATGATTCCCCCATCTCTGAGATTTGTCAACTCTTCTTGCATTTTAGGCTCCATGTTGGATTTATAGGTCTTTGCTTTTGTCTAAATGGCTTAGCATCTGGCTTCAATGGTATTTCATGCTGAAACAAATCTTCCATGTATTCTTTTAGATCTTTATAAGACCAAGCAAACACATGCTTATACTTTCTCAGCAGCTCTATTATCATTCTTCTAATTGTAGGGCTTATCTTCTTTCCTATGTACACCTTTCTTTGTGCTATCTCAGTCCCAAAGTTAACTTCTTCAATATCTTCTCTTTTGAATGGTGTTTGCTTCATGAGGGACCGATCATTTCCATCATACAGCCATTCCAATGCCACTAAGCCCTTAGGAAGCTTTTTTTTTTTAGCTGCAAGATCTCCTTTCCAAACACTATTTGCTTCCCATCCACTTCCTCAACAAAAGCATTGAAGTCAATTTCCTAGGCTTCATATTGATCTATACAATTGAGGAATTTCAAAAGATCAGTATCATCATTGAAAAATTTCCAACTATAAATGTTATCAGGAACAACAGGTCTTGTCTTGAACTCAATCTATGACACCCCAGCCAATGTGATATCATCTCTTTTCAGCACCACATTTGCTAAAAAATCAGCCATTATGTTCTTTGATCTGTCAATCCACTCAATTGAGAAGGCATCAAATAATTCAATTGGGTCCCATGCAACATTCCTATATTGCTTCAATATTTTTTGTTTTGATGCATACTTTGACTTGATTTGTGAAACAACCAACTCATAATCACCAAAAATAGTCAGCAACTTAATCTTGTGTTTCACAGCTATGTTCAAACCTGTCAACAAGGCTTCATACTCCGCCACATTGTTTATATATTCAAATGCTAACATAAATGAATATTTAAATGTAATAACTTCAGGTGAAACAAAAAAAATCCTAGTGCCATTACCTTCTTGGCTGCATGCTCCATCAAAATACATCTTCCATACTTCATTCCAGCTTTGTGCCACATGCTTTTCAATTGGATCACTATTGGTTAATTCTGGCTGGGCTGATTCAATCTTAAAACTTCCAAGATCAACATCACAAAAATAGTTGATCTGATCTTGTGGTACACAGTCAACAAGCTGGTTCATTATGGGCTCTCTATACAATTTCACTTCTTGGCCATTCACTAGAATAGTAGCATAAGATAAATCAAACTGGACGTTTCCCCCAACTGTTGTTGTCCACTGTCTTGACAAGAGCATCCTGAACTGAGGAGGAGTATCAATGATTGTTATATCTATATTATAAGCCAACTGTGGATAAGTAGCTAGTTTGATCAGGCTTCTGTATCTCTTTGTGTACTTCCTTCGCTTCTGTTCACTTTTATCATGTTGCTTATTTTCTGATTTCTGATCTTTTATAAAGATTCCTCTAGGGACACCTTCCTTCTCATTTACTATTTTGTTTCTCAACCAGTATTTACTCCTTGCTTCCTCAACTGCAGCAACAGTTAGTCTCTCTATTTCATCTTTGGTGAGTCTCCTCATACTACATTGAGTAGGTGCCTCAACAGAATGTGGCCCTGTATAATCTTCTTCAGAATCAGAAAGGATCTGTTGTTCAACCATATGGACATTATGATTCTGATTTGAAACATCATACTCATAACCTTCATCCTCTAAAGATGAGTATCCTTCCTCAGTATGGTAAAAAGTGTTTGAAGTCAAATAAACTTTATGATCTTCTCTATTATTTTCCATCAGCATTCCCTCCTCTTGCATCCTTTGAGCCACAACACAATAGTTTGGGGAATGTGGCTTATCACAATCTTCACAAAAGTAATTATTACTCACCATGTAAGTTCCCTTCTTACTCAATGGATTAGGAGTCTCTTTGTTTCTTGGAATAGCTGTTATAGGTTTTCAATCCTTCCAGTCTGTATTATATGGCATGTAATGCAACCTCGGCCTTTCATTTTTGTATGTGTTCTCTTGTCTGTTCTGATAGTTGTTGCTTTGCTAAGGAGCCCTAGGGTTATCTCTTTTATTGATTATACCTGCAGCCTTCCTATTGTTTTCAATTGTCAGTGATATCTTCTGAGCTTCAGCCAGATCTCTTGGAGACCCTCTTCTCAGTTCATACCCTGTTTTAGGATCAAATGCATTTAAATAAACACTCAATGCTACAAAATCTAGCAACCTTGACCCAGGAGGTACTTTAGTCTACAACTTTTTGAATCTTCGGTTGAAATCATAAACTGACTCACTCTGATTTTTTTGAATTCGCATCAATTCATGAAGAGGTGCATCTGGTGCATTTAGATTCCCATATTGCTCTAGGAATCTGTGCTAGAATATTTGGAGAGAATTAATTGAGAGTGTTGGCAAGCTATTAAACCAATCCCTAGCATGTTCAAGAAGTGACATCATAAATAGCCTCATATGTAAATCTTCATATGGTACACCTATGTCTTGGATGAACACATTGAAATTCTTTAAATGTTCTTCAGTAGTAATTGCATCACTCCCTGTAAACTTAGGTACCAGACCTCTCCAGCTGCCATCCATAGCGTAAGGATATAACTGAAACCCTGCTAAATCAAATTGTTTGATCATTGTTGCATACTGGGGGGGAGGAATAGGTGGGTACTGATATTGGTTCATACGATTATTGTACTGTGCATTATGTTGTGGCACATGATGCTGACCAGGAGGTGGATGTATATTGGTATGTTGTGTGGGAATATGAGGGGGATGATTTGGTTGTCTATATTGATTTCATGTCTGATGGTGAGGAGACACAAGTGGATTAGAAGGCCTCGCACTATGATTACCCTGCTTATGAGGTGGTACATACTTTGGGGGGCAATCAACTGTCTAAGAATTAATTTGAGCTTTCAACAATACAGCCCTTAGTTCCTCTATCTCCTTCCTCTGTGATTCAAACGGTGCTTTTACCTCCTCAGGAAGCTCATGATCAATAGAGTCAGTTTAGTTACCTTCCATCTTATAATCATGTTCATGTTGAATTCTGATTCGTTCAGCCTCCAGTTCAGCTCTGAACTCAGCCTGTTTCTGAGGATCGAGAAAAAAGAAAGGATTTCTTTGATCTTCTGGAGAACAAGGCTCTGCACTCAAATTTTTTCTCCATGTATCATAATGATCATATGTTTCACAATGTTCTTTTGGTACCTTATCTTTATCTGTTAGGCACATATCCTCACTTATCCCTTTTCCCTTATCAACCTTGTCATTTTTGTGTGTCCACTTACTGCTGCTAGCAGGAGCTCTAGTATGACCTCCCCTGTATTGAGATCTTCTTCCATTCATGTTTGAACAGTTGCAAAATTTCTATCAGAGTCACCACTCACTTTTTTCAAAAATGAGAAAATACTTGATACTTCTTATTCCCAGCGGAGTCTGTATAAAGTTCCTGACTCTATGATTAAGGATTTCATTCTGAATGTGTCCCCAGTACAGTCACCAATTTTTTAGCTCTCAAAAATGTAGGCTGAATGCCTCAAGAGGCTTCCAATCTCTTGATACATTTCAGGGTAATAGACAAGGTCAAGAATTCAACCTTCTACTCTTCAGGTGTTGCTAAACCTAGGTGGGTGTACCTTATTGAATGAAGCAGACTTTATGTATTTATGATTATCTTTCTTGTAGTGATTTGTCCACAAATGGAAAATAGAAGTGAACAAATGTAATCAAACTTGATAGCAATAGCAATATTTTGATTTAAATCCTAAAATGCTTAATTAACAGATATAAAGAGAACAAATGAGTCTTAATGATGAAACTGTAGAGACCAATGCCTTATTGGGTAGGCGGAGTCAAATGAAATAAAGATGAGCAACACTCCCTGGAGAAAACTCAAATTATCTGGCATATATTTTTTTTACAACTTGTATAAACATGCAATACTGTAACTACTAAGCTCTACTTTAACAATCCAAATGAATCTATCTGATTACTGTGATCAATTAAAAGGATTTAATCTTTGCTTGAAAGAACCAATTGATTAATCACACAGATACAACAAATGTGCATTGATAAACTGAACATAAACTTGTTATGTCAATTTAAACAACCAGAAAGCATCAATCTTGGAGACAACTTAGTAGTATTTTTATTGAATTCAACAGACAATTGACACCAAAAAATGTAGCAACATCAACTGATTTTCATAAATACCTCCATTTTGAAAACATGCATCAATAGTCTCTGATGTGAGAATTTTATTCTACTGTATCTACTTGTTGTGTATCGAATATCTAATAACTGATGATGATTTTACAGTTACAAACCGCCTATTTATACACCAGCATCAAGAAAATAAACCATGTTGAAATTCCATGTCGGCCTTCCACAAAATTTGGGATCCTTTCATGTCGGTCTACAAAGGTAATTTAGCAATTTGCATGTCGGCCTCAGTATTTGAATTTTTGTTTTTAATTAGTGAAATAGTCGATGAGACATATCATATAGCTATGCCAAAGGCAATTCAATTGTTAGTCGCTCCGCTTGGTGTTGCCCGCTTTTGCCGTGACATACAGAGTCGGGAAGATGTCCTGTAGATTACATTATGTTTCAACAAGAGCCCCCGTGATCAAACTTGTCACTGTAACATATCGCTCTCGGGAAGACCTCTCATAGAGCACACTATGTCACACCAAAATTCATCGTCCATTTTGAGTCGTTGAGACAAAAGCACACTCTCACCGACAAGGTCCTTCATTTTTTTCCATCGGCGAGACCAAAGGTCAATCACTGAGACCTCTTATCAAGAACCTTAACTCATACTGATATCGCATCCCATTATGTTGTCGGTTGGCGAGACACAACAAACCTCTCACCGAAAGCTGTTTGATAGAAACCCTTTATGCTCCGTCAGTGAGACATATACACTTCACTGAGACCTTTCACCGAAGACCCAACTCATATCGATATGCTTTGCTTTATCGCCGGTCAGCAAGACTAGGTGAGTTCACCAAGACGCATCATTGAAGGAAAAACTCTCACCGATGCATCTCCATATACCGGTCGGTGAGACATAAGGCACTCAATAAGAGCTCATTCCGATGATATAACTTATGCCAATAGGAACCTTTTTTGTCACCAAAACAACATGAATGTCTTGCCGATAGCCGCCAGTAGGTGAATGCTGGTCACTATAACAATGAACAAGTCATGCCAATCACCTGCAGCAAACATATGTTAACACCAAAGCATCACTAGTCAGGGAGACCTAGATAGACTTATGTCGATATGGACCACAATGTGAAAAATGCATGACCCGATGGAAATTATGGGACCATATGGAAAAATATGGGTGAAATATACATGTAAAATCATCAGATTTTTACAACTCCAACACCCTCTTTCATATAATCTTCTTAGTAGATCAAGGATTCATGCCATGAAGGGAGTCCCTATACTCTTCACCTTACAATTAAATATGAATATAACACTAAGATATATATGGTTAAAGTAGATAAAGAAATTATTTAATCAACCAAGCCAAACATAACATTTCCAACTCTCTTAGTGTTTTTATTCCATCTTCAAAAGTTGATCCATTACCTTACAATGATAATGGTACTATGAATGCAATCTTGGGTGATGATTGGGGATCATTATATTTTACACCTAATTTGATGAAATAGTATATAATCTCACCATCAAAACCTAAAGAGTCAAAGGATTTTTCAGTTAACTCTCAAAACCATCAAAAGAGAAATTCGGAGTTGGTTTTGAAAAAGGGAAATTCTTATGATCAATGCATTGACAAATTTGTATGATAACATCAAAGAAAAAGGACAAATTGAAACAAGGGAGGAGAATGCCTACTCTAAAAATCCTAAGGAGACATCCTCCAGAGATATAAAGAAAAATCATAATAGCAGAAAGGAAGGAGGATTCATTCCTATCTAAAGAAAAAAAAAGAACTTAAGGAAGCCTAGCCTAAAAAAAATAGTCCTACTAGGTTCAATGGTAATTTCTATACTTATAATAATTTTATTCATAATGCAGTTGAGTTCAAAAGCAAGATGGGTCAGAACTCCTTTAGGCCTTCAAGGTACAATAATATGAACAATGAATCATTTCATGGCCAGTGGTATGGTTGCAACAAATTTGGTCACAAGGCTAACAAATGCAAAAGTAAAATGATAAGAAAAAGTAATGTTATGATCTCTCAATCCTTATATAGTTACTATTACACATGCAACAAGTTTGATCATAGGGTTGTTGATTTCAGAACTAATGTGAGAAAAAAGCATTTATTATCTACAAGCTAGTATCATCTGCTACAATTGCAATAAACTAGGATACATTGCCAGATTCTGCAAGGGAAAGAATATAAGATCTCCTTCTCCAGTCTTTAATCAACAAAAGAAGGAGATAAAAAATATTTGGAAGAAGAAGGAAGAATATGAAGTAAAGAATGAATATGAACCTCAGCTTGGTGCAGATGAGTCCTTGGGTAACTAAGAGAGAGTATTAACTCAGGGGGAGTTGCAATTGCAAATCTTGTCAAACCCCTGAAATGCATGAGATGTTGAAGTCTTCAACATAATGATAAATATTATTATGAATTTATTTGTTCATGATTCTAGAGAAAATACACCTTCTATGAAATATTGTTGAAGGATCACAGATCTCTATGATATCTCAAATGGTAAAAAGTTTCTAAGTTTCAAAAGAAAATAAGGGCATTTATTGTGGAACAACTAGGGTTGGTATGAGGCACATTTAGTTCCTATTTGAACAAAATTAATCTTATTTGAAGATATCAAGTGTATACAATTGCTAAGGAGTAAGAGAAGACTCTCTATGTGTTGTGAGCAAACCATAATGATAATTTTCACAAGTATTTTTCTAGTTTTTCTTGTAAAACCCTAGTATCTAAAAGTGGTATCATGGCTACATCAACTGTCATCGATGTTACTGAGAGGCCAAGACCCAAATACAAGAAATTTTCATTCAAAGCAATAGAGGTAGATAAATATGGCACATTTTCAAAATTTCTAGCAGGCATTGTGTATTGTGAGGACATAATAATTTACATCCATTCTTAGTTGAATGAAATTAAACACACCTCTGCATTTGAAATGGTTCGACATGAGCTACTAAATGAGAATGGAGGATACAAACTAGAGTATGGGAACATTGTTGCAAAAGGGTTGAACATCTAGAAATACTTTCCAAACTTATATAAAAGGGAGGAATGGGTAATAATCATCTTGAGCCATATTCATGATGATTTTATTTGGTTAGACAAACCCTACTTGATGTCAAAGGATGTGACATTAGAGTCGTTACTATTCTTTGTGCCTCTAGACCAAATCTAGTATTGAAATCTATAAAGAATGAGATTGTTATGGAACTCACTAGTGCTAAGTTTGATAAGAGAACCCTAACATTGAAGGATATAATTGATCCTGGTGTCTAGTATGCATCAATGGGTATTGCATACAAAATTTGTTTAACAAACAAGGAAGGTTCTGCCACCATGATAGCAATTCACACCACATATCAAATGGTAAAGGAAAATTCCAATATTTACCTATGTGAGCTATTAAGAGAACACTTGATGGAGAACCTAAAAATAATAAAGGAAACCAAGTACAAATTTAGGTTTGGTTCTTTGATCATATGTCTTACTTTTTTCTTTCTAAATGAATTACCTAGCTTCAAAGGAAAAATTTGGGATAAATTCACTTTGGTAGTTGCACAAATCAAGGAGCATATGAATAGTTTACAAGATAAACAATCATATACTACCACATACTGGCCTTTCTTTAAGAATCTGCAGACAGAGTTACAAGGGAGATATAGGATACCTTCTAGTTTGGTTTGGAAGTATAAAAAATAAATAACTTTCATAGTAAAAATGGATCATTATTTTATGGAAGTTGTGGAGCCCAAAACTCCATGGATTTTTAAGCTACCTTATGACGTTGAAGAACAATTTGTACAAGGTTATGTTGATATTCTATTATCAAAACCTAAGGATCCCAAAGTAAAAATATTTGGCACATACAAATAAATTATGGATGAGATATACCAAAAGGAAAGAGAGGAAGCCACTAAAAAGAAGGTTGAAAAGGTGCTTAAAGAGATAGGTTCTTCATAGTATTCTAGAATAAAAGATAGAGAGGGGCTTAAGAAAAAATGGGCACATCTTCAAAGACCATATTAGATAGCCCTGTGGAAGTTTCCACTATCAAATATGCTCTTCTAAAAGCTAGTCATGGTGTGAGGAGATCCAGCATATCATCTCCTACTGGTGTTTATGCTTTGCAACCCTTCAATCCTACTCAAACATTTGAAAATAAAATAAAAGAAGCATCTATAATCTCTCCTGAGAAAAAGGCCACCAAATTTGGGCATGCCAAGCCTAAAATAAAGGAAAAAAGAGAAAACAAATGAGGAAGATTCAGATGATGTTGAATAAATTGAAGAAGATACTCTTGTGTAGAAGAAGGGGAAGAAGATTGCAAAAGGAAGTGTTGAGCAAACCCATCTAGTTAAACATGGTCCACTTGATTTTGGAGAAATATTTTATGGAATGGTTGAATATAGTCTACTGGATAGTAAAATGGAGCTTCATCTATAAGTCACCTTAGAAGACAAGAAAAAAATTAAGAAAGTTGGCATTGAATATATGCCCATGCTAAACATTACCTTCAATGACATTGTTAACAAAGCTTTAGATAGCCTTATTGAGGCTCTAATACAAAGGAGAGAAGAAGCTATCAAAGTTGACGAAGAAATGAAACAATAGGCAATTGATATGTCTAGTATATCAGTCTCCCAGGAAGAGAAACAAAATATTTTTAGAAGACAAGCTAAAGAGCTTTGTACCAAGAGAAGAATATAACTTCTAATGAGTATGGATGAATATATATAAAGGAAGATTCAAAATGAAATTGAAGTCACTACAAAGAAAATAATTGATGAGATACAAAATAATATTGATGGTATTTCATAAAAACTTTTAGATAATACAAAAGATATATTTGGTTAGGAAGAAATGTAAGGACCCTCTAGACATCATGAAGGAGAAGGTATCCCAAGTGTAGATAAAGTGAAAACTATCTTTGGAATGTAGATAGAAAAATAAGAAGAGAAAGGGTCTGAAGAAAATATAGCCAATATCCTTGAGGAAATGAAGATGAGTGTGGATCAAGCTTCTCTGGATGACACTATCCTACAGGATATTCCTAATGTGTCTACTCAAGACATAGATCTATCAATTTTTGAAGGTAATGTGACTATTGGTAATGAAAAGGAAAATGAGGAGACTATTCCTCAGGTGAATACTAGTGCACAAGGCACATAAATTCAAATTAAAGTTGGTATTTATTAAAAAGGAACAGGACAACTAAGAGGGGGGGTGAATTAGTTGTCACACAAATTCAAATTCAAAACTTCAACACTCATCAATCCCACAACCACACTACTCTGTTATTAAGTATGAACATGAAATGCAAATAACAAAAAGTAAAATAAACACAAAGAACACCAAATTTTTACGTGGAAAACCCAATGAAGGAAAAACCACGGTGAGGATTAACTCACAATATCAAGAGATTATAAAATTGAATACAGAGGCTCATTGCCAAGGACTCACTACCCAAAAGAGGACTCAATGTCCAAATACAAAGGCTCACTGCCTACAGAAAGGACTCACTGTCCAACAGAGAGGCTCACTACCTACAAATACAAAAAGAGATCAAAAGATCCACCATATCAATAAACACACATCTGCAGCCTTGATCAGAAGATTGCCGAAACCTTTAGCTCACTACCTTCAAGAATCTAAAACAATGAAACACTACTACCTCAACTCACTTTCACACACTTCTACTTTTGATTTTTTTCTTACTTCATTACTTTGCATCACTATCACATTCTTCACAATTCAACTTGCATTTATACCATCTTCAACCTTAGAAACTTTCTGCAAGGTCGGCCACATAAACTTTATTTCATAAATTCAAATTAGGTCGGCAACTCAACATTCTCACAATGGAAAAGAATGAGAGTGGACCAATAAAAATACTTAACCAAGACCAAAAATAATTTCTTAGATCAACCACACACTTCCTTGATTAAATTTAATTCTTCAAATGAAGTGTAAACACCAGGTCGGCCAACCTAATGAAAACACAAATGAACATTGATGTACACACTTCCCAACAAGAAGATGACGCACAGACAACATAAAAAACTTCATTATGCATGAGAACACATCTAATATTCCTTCACATACATCCAAAGTAAGTGCAACAAACTTCAAACACCAAACTTCTTCCATTAGTCCATTTGGATTATGCAAACACATACAACTTAGAAACATGATTTTTGAATCACCAAACCACACACATATTTTCTAGAACCAAGAGAAAACCAATATAAAACATATTCCAGATCCGCAAGATCTGAAATAGAATAGTGGAGGACTGCGAAGCAAAAATATTTCTCCCAGTCCACAGAAGACCAACTTTGCTAGAACAGTTCACACACCGGTGAATGTAACTTTCACATTCCATCAAACCAGAAACTGCAACTCAGGAGATATCACCACTAGATCACCATTAGAAAACCTTCAGACCCACACAATCATAAGATCAACACAGGAGAAACGTGGAGCACATACTAGAGCACATTCTGAACACATTCATAACTCTAACTTCTCTTTATTAATTTTCTCAAAAGCACTTGGAAACTCATCATTTCAGCACATCTGCAACATTATGAAGATAGCTCCATGTACTCACAACATCTCAAAATCATCTCAACTATACATGTACAATCTGCAACACACTGAACTGTGTTGACATCAATAACAACATTAATGACAACACCACCAACCTTGCTCATACTTGCAAAATCTCCCCATTTGTCATTGATGGCAACACATGATGTGAAAAACCATCAAAGACAACATTCTGCACAATATTTTGGGAGAACACCTTCTCTTCCTCTACAACTATTATTCACATGACCTTCTTTCCCCCTTTGACATCAATGGAAAAGATCAAAAACTTTGATCACTCCCCCTTAGGAGTGCACCCATTCAACTCATATTGCAACAATGAAAACCTTTTCTACTCCCCCTGCAGAGTAGACCCATTCATCAGTCCAAATAAATGAAGAATCTGTGAATTCACTAGACTGATGCACCTTTATGTGCACCTAGTTTGGAGGGCCAATGACCCCCAACCTCTCCCTAAGATACTCAAAAGTATCCTTCGAAAGAGACTTAGTAAATATATTTGCAATTTGTTCCTTCATTGTCACATACTCCAGCATGACTTCATTCTCCAACACCTTTTATCTCAAGAAATGATATTTGATAGATATGTGTTTTGTTCTTGAATGTATAACTAGATTCTTTGAATTTTTTATAGCACTTGTGTTGTCATAGAAAATAGGAATAGGCTCATCACATATTACTCCAATGTCTTTCATAGTTTTCTTCATCCATAAAACATGTATGTAGTAGGATGTTGCAGCAATATATTCTACCTCTACATTGGATAAAGAAATTGAGTCTTGTTTCTTACTCAACCAAGAAAGAAAGCACCACCACTGGTACTCTTCCAGTCATCCACAAAACTAGCCCAATTTACATCGATATAGGAACTCAAGGTGAAATCAACACCCTTAGGATACCACAAGCCATAATATGGTGTACCTTTAAGATATCTAAATATCCTCTTTATAGTTGTAACATGTGCCTCTTTAGGATCTATTTGAAATCTAGAAACTAAACATACTACATGCATAATATTTGTTCTGGTAGCAATAAGATACAACATTCCACCAATCATAGATCTATATTTACTCTAATCAGTTTTAGTAGATTCATCATCTTTACTCATCTTACATCTAGTTACCATAGGAGTACTAACCAGTATGGAATCATCCATTCCAAACTTCTTCAACAGCTCTTTCACATACTTAGATTGTGAAATGAATATCCCTTTATTAGTTTGATTTACTTGAAGACCAAGAAATAAATTCAATTCAACAATCATGGACATTTCAAATTTTTTTTGCATTTCTTCCACAAGTCTCTTACACATGCCTTCATTTCCACCAAATATGATGTCATCAACATAGACAACTACTATCAACATTTTGTTACCTTACACTTTGAAGTAAACATTGTTGTCAACAGAGCCTTTGTTGAATGCTTGCTTTGTCAGGTATCTATCCAATCTTGCATAACAAGCTTTGGGAGCTTGCTTCAGTCCATACAATTCCTTCTTCAACTTATAAAGCATGTTTGTTTTGTCAGATAACTGAAATCCTTTAGGTTGTTCCATGTATACTTATACCTCCAATTCACCATTCAGACTTCATGTTCTAGTTGGACCACATAGGTCAGTATGAATAAATTCTAGCATTCTAGTAGTAGATTGCTCTTTTCCCTTAAAGTTGCATCTTGTTTGTTTCCCCAACTGACAAATTTTGCACATTGTATTACCAGGCTTTGTGATTCTAGGCAAACCTCAAACAACATCTCTTGAAATAATTCTGACCATATTATCAAAGTTTACATGTCCCATTCTCCGGTGCCATAACCAACTTTCATTGACTTGAGATACAAGGCATTGGCCATCAACTCCCTTAAGCTGATAGATGTTTCTAGGAGTTCTCCTTCTAGTGGAAACCATATCTCCAAATCCTTTTCTGATTTCACAGGTATTATTCTAAAACACAAGTTTAAAACCATTACTAGACATTTGTCCAACACTCAAAAGGTTATGCCTCAAACCCTTTACATAATATACATCATCAGTGATGTGTACTCCATCAAATCTAATTGTACCTTTCCCAAAAATATTAGCTCCTAAATCATCACCAAACATGACCAAACCACCATCATAATTTTCAAGTTTAGTGAACTTGCTTTTATCTCTGGTCATATGATTAGAACATCCACTGTCAATCACCTAGTAATCTTCATCATGTCTTGCATGAAAGGCGATGACCAAAGTACCTTCCATCTTATTCTTTTTGTTCTTTGAAGCATTCTTCCTTGTATATTTTCCAAGGTTAGTAGACACATTTATTCTCCAAAGCTAAAAATAAGCATTCACTATCATCTCCCTCATAATTAGATTCATCATCAGTGATTTCGGCTTCTTCTTTAACATAATACAACTTCTTGTATTTCTTATCCTTTCTATCCTTATCTATATAATCCTTATTTTTCTTATGTACAGCTCTATTCAGACATCTTGAAGCATAATGACCAATATTACCACAACTAAGTCATTTAAAGGGAAACATACATTTATACTTTTGGGTACCTTTCTTCAACTTCCTGGTGAAATTTGCTTCCAACTCATCAGAACCATCACTCTCTAGATCATCTTCAATCTTCATTGCCTTAAATGTTGTTTCTTTCTTTTCTTCTTTCATGTCTTCCTTCCTAAACTTTCTCATCTCAAATGCTTGCAAGGTGCCAAATAATTGTTCTTTAGTATACTTCTTAGGATCATACATCTCTTCAATAATTGAGATCTTATCATTGTAGCAATTTGATAGGGTGATTAGGATCTTCTCAATAATATCTTCATTGGTCAGATTTCCCCCTTGATTCTTAACTTCATTTTCTATCATCTCAACCCTCTATAAATAGCTTGTAAATTCTTCACCTTCTTTCATTTTCCAATTCTCATATCTGTGCTTTTTCACCAACTTCTTTGTCAACTTTACTCTTTCATTTCCTTCATACAGTTCTTCCAACTTATTTCATACTTCATATGCAGTGTCTAAAGAAAGAACCTTAGTTTGCTCAGTTTTAGATAAAGCACAGTAAATAGCATACCTCACCTTCTCATTCTCCTCATAAGCAAAAACCTTATCTGCAGTAGTAGGACCAGTTGCCGAAGCAACATACTTCGTCTCAACAGCCTTCCAGGTCTTGTAACCAAGAGAAACAATATATCCTCTCATATGTACTTTCCAATCACTGTAATAAGATCCATCAAACATAGGGATCACCAAATTATGTGCCATCATATCTTCCTTAAGCGGTTAAGCTCTACACCAAGGAACCAAAGCTCTGATACCAATTGTTAAAAAGGCGCAGGACAATTGAGAGGGGGGTGAATCAGTTGTCACACAAATTCAAATTTAAAACTTCAACACTTATCAATCCCACAACCACACTATTCTATTATTAAGTATGAACATGAAATGTAGATAATAGAAAGTAAAATCAACACAATGAACACCCATTTTTTATGTGGAAAACCCAATGAGGGAAAAACCATAGTGAGGATTAACTCACAATATAAAGAGATTATAAAACCGAATATAGAGGCTCACTTCCAAGGGCTCGCTGCCTAGAAGAGAACTCACTGTATAAATACAAAGGCTCGCTACCTACAGAAAGGACTCACTATCCAATAGGGAGGCTCACTGCCTACAGATACAAAAAGAGAAAAAAAGATCCACCATGGCAATAAACACACATCTGCAGCCTTGATTAGAAGATTGCAGGAACCTTCAACTCACTGCCTTCAAGAATCTAACACAATGAAGTATTGTTGCCTCAACTCACTTTCACACACTTCTATTTCTTATTTGTGGATTACTTCATCACTTTTCATCACTATCACATTCTTCACAATTCAACTTGCATTTATAACATCTTCAACCTTAGAAACTTTCTCCAAGGTCAGCCACATAAACTTTATTTCATAAATTCAAATTAGGTCGACAACTCAACATTCTCGTGATGGAAAAGAATGAGATTGGACCAATAAAAATACTTAACCAAGACCATAAATAATGTCTTGGATCAGCCACATGCATCCTTGATTAAATTTAATTCTTCAAATGAAGTGTAAAAACTAGGTTGGCCAAACCTAATGAAAACATAAATGACCATTGATGTACAGGCTTCCCAATAAGAAGATGACACACAGATGATGCAACATGCTTCATTATGCATGAGAACACATCTCAAATTCCTTCAAATACATTTTCACGTAAGTACAACAAACTTCGAACACCGAACTTCTTCCATCAGTCCATCCAGACTGTGCAAACACATTCAACAACACAAAAACATGACTTCTAGATCACCAAACCACACGCATATTTTCTAGATCCAAGAGAACACCAATATAAGACATATTCTAGATCCGTGAGATCTGAAATAGAACAATGGAGGATTGCAAAGTAGAAATATTTCTCCCATTCCATAGAAGACCAACTTTCCCAGAACAATTCACACACCGGTGAACGTAACTTTCACATCCCATCAAACTAGAAACTACAACTCATGAGATATCACCACTAGATCACCATTAGCAAACCTTCAGATCCGCACAAGCATAGGATTAACACAAGAGAAAAGTGGAGCACATTCTAAACACATTCATATCTCTGACTTCTCTTTTTTACTAATTTTCTCAAAAGTACTTGGAAACTCATCATTTCAACACATCTACAACATCATGAAGATAGCTCCATGTACTCACAACATCTCAAAAGCATCTCAACTATACATGTACAATCTGCAACATATTGAATTGTGTTGACATCAATAACAATATTAATGACAACACCACCAAACTTGCTCATACTTGCAATAGTATTCCTCCTTTGGAACATAGTTCTCCTCCTCCAAAATATTCAAGTAGTGATGTGTAGATGAGAATATAATCTTGAGTTTGTTTAGGTTTTGAGAAGCATGATGACTCTATGGATAAAGATCAGAGTTCGTCATCTTTAGACTCGTTTAAAGACCTATTGTCTTTAAAGATGCAGTTCCAACATTCAGTAACACCTCAATTTTTTTAAATCCCCACTCATGAAGGTTAGGTAGATCTATCAAAGGGTGAGTGTAGGATCATTGGGGTCCAAAAAGTGGCAATATGACCAGAAATGGCTGAACAATTTTTTTTATCCAAATTTGATGAAATGAAAAGGGTTTATTGAAAAAATTATCAAATTTCCAAAACCATAAGATAAACCTTAGTTGTAATTAAATAAATAATTATTTTTGATTTTATACATACATTCTAACTAAAGTCCTGATTGATAAGTTGATTGAAAAAAATCTATAATTCTTAAATGGTTTCGCATTTTTTGAATCCAAAAGATGTAGCACATTCTATGCTTCCCATAATATAGGATAAAAAGAAAAAAGAAAAATTAAATTTCATAAATTATTTTAGACCAAGTTATGGTGGTCAAACAAACAATTTTTATTATTTTTAAAAAAATTAATAAAAAATTCATAACTAATTAATTACTTGCAAGAAAACTACAAAAAAAATGTGGCACATACGAGCTTGTGTCCTCTACTTATATTGAAAGTTTTGAATAAATATATTACTTGTTTATTGTACTTAAGTTGGTCAGACATACACCTACTTTTTATTTTTTCCTGAAAATTTAGTACTACTACATTGAAATTTTAAATTTTCACAAAATAGATTTACTTTTTTCCAAAAGAGGAATAGTATATTAGAAACTACATTCAATTTACTAAAAAATTTGTGCTTACATTATTTTCAAATTATGTTAATAAATTATTCAAATTTTTATGTCAAGTTAACTAAGTCTATTTTTCGGAATTATCATTGCAACTTAAAGGCCTAGTTTAGACCCCCATGATCCTGCACTGACCCCAAATATGTCTCCCCTTCACAAATTATAGCTTGGTGACATCTTGCATACTTTTGTAAGAAAAGAAATTTTGCAAGAATAGCTAAAGAAGATTGAAATGATATATGATGTTGTAAAGTTGATTTAAGAAGGTTTACCAAAGGTAAACATAGATTCATCTTTTCCTCCGAAGAAAAAATTAAAGTTGTTAATGGATTCTTTTAAGGATCACTCTTCACACATTGAGTAGAATGCAAAGAAAGAGGCTCTGAGAAAGATATTTGATAAAAGGTTGGCTAAGGCATCTAATTGGTGTGCTAATGCACACAATAAATTGCAAGAAAACATAGAGATGTTTAAGAAGTGTATTGATGAAGCCACTATTCTTTATCATTTTTTCTTAAAATGGCCTATTTCTACCAAACGTATCAAGGATCAAATTGAATCCATTGAGTCACAGATTTCTCATATGGATGGAATATATGATATATCAAAAGATAAGGATGGATCCACTAGAGCTAAATTGGAAAATATTCATGTGAAGATGTCTTTGCTTCAGGATCAAAGAGATCAACTAAGAAGTAATTTGGTCAGTTGAGGGAAGAAACCAAATTGAGACTAGCTTCACTATCTAGGACACTTGTAGAAGTGGAAAAGGCTATTTTGAAGATGAAAGCTCCATGTAGTATAGATGAAGTTGAGGGTTTATGCATAAAATTTAAATTTTAGAATCATATTCTTGTCTCAATAAAATAAAATGGGGTTGCAATCCTAGAGAAACTCAAAGAAATTCACAAGAAAATCCTACCTTATATGGAAGGTACAAAGTTATAATTAAGAAAATTTTGGTCTTTGTATGAATTTTACAGAGTATTGAATTATCATTTTAGGTTTTATTTTGTACATAGCATCAATTTTGTGGCATCTCCATCTCAAGGGGAGTTCATACAAATTTTGGGTTGATATAAGTAAGAATATTTTATGCCCTTTTCCATTGATTTCAAAGGGGGGGAGATGCATATGTATGTTTCCATCAATGAAAAAGGGGGAGATTGTTGGAAATAAGTGTTTTCATTGATTTCAACTCAATATGAGTTGTCATTGACGTCAAATGGGTAATGTTGAAGTTTGTATATACTCTAGAGATTGTTGGTGTGCAAAGTGCAAGTCAACAAGACAGTATAAGGATGAAATGATGTTCTATGTATGTTGCAAAGGTAGGTATACATGTCTCAGTGTACATAAAATATGTTTACATTGATATCATTCTATTTTTTTGTATCGTTTTTGACATGTAGATAAGTTGTAGAAGTTTTTGTTAAGGAATTTACAGTACACACTCCAAGACAAAGTCAAGATATTTTGGTCAGCATCCTTCCACCAAATATGGTTTTGTCTTGTGGTATAGAAGATAAGATGGTTGTTTTGTGAAGGTTCTAGTTCCAAAATTTCAAGTCTCTACACCTTTTGAAGCAAAAGATATATTTGATAATGTTCCAACTTGTGCAATATTATGAGAAAGGCTTGTTGCAATGCTCGACATTCCTCCCAAAGTAATGTATTAGTGTTGTAGTTATATAGACATAAATAGTGAATAATAATGCACACTACTTTGCAGCCTCTAATTTTTTGGTGGTCCCCAAGATTAGTTTTCAAATGAAAGTTCACTACAGTCTGTCTGGAATGCTCAATTCTTGTATATTCAATAGGTTTCTCCTCTTGCACCAAAATATGATGATCAATTTATTTAGGATAAGGTTGAGGATATATTACATGCATAATTTGCAATGCTTACTTCTTGGTCTATATGACAGTTTTGGTCTCTCCCTATGAGTGCAAAGGTGAACAAATGGTAGTTTTGGTAGTGGTATCATTATTTGGGCTAATAGACTTCTCTTCTTCAATAGCGGTTGATACTGATTAACTATTAATTCTATTTTGGAGAATATGTTATGATGTGTTTAGATCCTATAATATTGTGTGTTAATCCACAATTGGTTATCTTGCAAATATTATACATAATTGGAACCGACCAATTTGATATCAAACATTTCTTCTAAAGGTCATCTTGGAACTAACCTAATAAAGGTTTGAGTTATTACAAAGGATATATATAAGATCAGATTTATTTTTGAAAGGGGGATGGAGAGTGATTGATGATAAGTAGAATAAAAGAGGGATGAAGTGTCTGAAATCAATGTGAAGGGTTAATTGTGCAAAAAAGTGACTACAACATCAAGATGTGTTAGATGCTCCTTCATAGTAGTCCATAATCGATTTTCAAATTCTAATTTTTATGTATCCTGCTCCAAGACTCTAAGTCTCATTAGGTCCTTTGTATTTTTCTCTAAGGTTGTATACCTTATTCTACAATTCCATAGGTAATAAGCCTTAAAACATTGTAATTATTGTTAGCAATGAGCTACATATATTGTGAGTTAATCATCATCATGGTTTTTCCCTCATTGGGTTTTCCATGTAAAAATAATGGTGTCTTTATGTGATGCATGTGTTCTCTTATGTTCTTTTCAGTTAATTTGATGCATTGTTAATCTACAAATGGGAATGGTTAATTTTTAATTTATGTTAATTCACCCCCCCCTCTCAACACATCATTATGTTCAACAAGGGTCACCTAATATTCTATCACCTATTATGTTCAAGAATTATCTTGCAATTGAGAACTAGGTGGCTATTGCAAATGAATTCTTACCTTCTCATATATTACATTTAAATAAGTGTGACTATATTTATCATAGAGATACTAATTAATATTATAAATCTACTCAATATTATAATGGAGCTAATCATAAGCATGCGATATTTGTTAAATGCTTCTACTTTTCAGAATATTTTTCCTTTTTCAAGTGATTATCACTGATTTATAAAACATGGCTTAGCAGTCAATAATACTAATATAGTAATATGTTTTCAAGGATATTATGAAAGAAAATTGTTCTTCCTTCTACAAGATATTGACTAATGACTAGAAATTTATCTAGTGTTTAATTACAATGATTCTATATATAGGGTAATCTTTTCCACCTAAAAAGTTAAATCCAACTGAACCAACTCCTTAATGTAGTAAGGTGCATAAGATGACCATTATGAGCAACATCATTAGTCACATATATATGTTACTATCAATTTTGTAATACCAATATCTTTAGTCACATTTTTATTTTAATGGCAACCTTCTTAGACTAATCCAACTTATGATGTGACCTTAGATAATATTAAGATAGGAAAAATATTATAATTCAAACTATCCATAGAATTCTAAACTCATAAAAATCATTGGTGACACTCCTTAGGAAACTTAAAATTAAGGGGGTTTTATTGGCATCTAAAATTTGACTATTTTTTAATACGAAAAACATTCTAGAAAATTGCTTACACTTTAAGTTCCTATCATTTAATGGTTGTATACTAACATTGAAAATATTATTGGTTGAAAATGAGTGATTTTCATCATGAAAGTTGTAAGAATCAACATAAGAATTTGATGAATCATGTTCTTGTAAGGTAAACCTATAAGAATAATTATTAATGTGACTTAACCATAAAATAGAATAGATAACTAGCATTAGTAAATTAATATATGTGAAATGAGAAGAATGAATAAAAGGAGGTGAGTGATGATGAAAAGGAAGAGTTTGATACTGAAGAAGAGAAAAGTTATTGATGTCTCTCATGAATGGGATCTAGATAAAAAGTAGAAGGCTCTCTTGATGAGAAAGCCAAAGGAGATTATAAAACAAGAGTATGCTTCCTTCTAAAATACCTTGACTAATTACTAGGAAGATCACTTGGTTGTCAAGAATTTATACATGTTGAAGGGAAACTAGAGTCAAAGAAAAAAAAAATGTGCCTGGGAGGCCTTAGTTCAACCTATTTGATAGAAAGAAATTTTGAATAACATCAAGCTCTATGTTAGAAGAGTGTTTACAATGGACAACTATGAGGAACTAATTCCTAAGTATTTAGGATTAGCCAAAGTTTTCATAGAATCTAATGACCTACCAATCAACATCTCTAGAGAAATGATACAATAGAATAAGGGTCTAAATGTAATCAAGAAGAACTTGGTGAAGAAATACTTACAAATTTTTAATGAAATTATGGACAACCTAGAATTTTAAGAGTAGATTCATTGGATTCCCTAATATTTTTGGATCTAGACCTAACAATTTTTTTGATCCTATAGATGGAGTATATTGAAAATCTAGGTTCAAGGATTTGATTAAGAAACACTTATATTTCATGAACTGCCTGATCTATTTGTGGACTAAGAAGACCATGGAAAAGGGGGTGAGAAATAATGAATATGAAGAGGATGATAAATAAGAAGAGGGTGATATTGAAGAATAGGAGGAAGATAATGACATAAAGAACATAAAATTTAAGGAAGTATCTTATGAGCATACCCTAGTTAATAAGAAGAACCACATCTAGATGAGAAATCTAAAGGAGAATATGAAGAAAGATTATGTTTCCTTCTAAAATAAATTGAGCAATGACTGGGAAGATCACTTAGATAACAATCATTTATTTTTTGAAAGGAAATTGGAGTTCAAGGCTATTATGTTTGTGCTCAATAGCACTCCATTCAACCTATTTGATACTAGGGAAGAGGCCAACAAAATCAATCTCTAGCTAAGAAAAGTGTTTATAATGGAAAACTATGAGGACTTGATTCATTAGTTTATAAGATTTGTTAAAGGTAGTGAAGACTCTTATGATCTACCCCTCAACGTCTCTCAAAAAAATCTATAGTAGAATATGTTGCACAGACAGTTATCATTGCACCAAAAGATCGACCTATTAATGCATGATACAACTGCCAGAGTTATTGAATCCACAGGAGGTAGTCAATCCATTTCACGAACCCAAGCATTGCAATGCACAACACAAGAAGACCAAGGGCACACACCTTGAAACAATCCCCCCAGTGCAAGTGAGGGGTTGGAACCCATGACCTAGGCTCTGATACCAATTGTTGCATAGATGATTGTCATTGCACCAAAAGATTGGCCTATTAATGCCCGATACAACTGCCAAAGTGAATGAATCCATGGTGGCGGTTAAGCCATGTCATGAATCTAATCATTGTGCTTCACAGCACAAGGAGACCAAGGGCACACACCTTGCAACAAAATAATATTACCAAGTTCATTAGGAAGACTTTGATGAATAAATTTCCTAGAAATATTCAATAAAATTGCAAAGAAGATGGAAGATTATACCAGGTTATTTCTAAAGAAAACAAAATAATGGGTATCGAAAAAGAAAATTGGGAATCAAAATAAGTGTAACATAGTTATACAAGATAAGAAGAGATGTAATGATGCTTGTTAGAAATGAACCACTAGAATGTGTTTTAAAATAATAATACTAATAAAAAAAAATTGTACCAAACATTTTTTTATTTAAATCATATGTTGCATGCTTCAAGAAATAATACATACAAAAAATTTATGTACCTTTTAAAAAAAATGATTTCTCATTACTCCTATACTGCAACTCCCACTAGTTTGAGCTTTGATGATACTTATAATCTCTTCTACAACAAGCTCCCATAGAAAATATTAAGCTCCAAACAATATTATTGAATACCCTTATGTTTATTACTCACAACAATGATATCCACAAAAAAATCAATGCAAATATTTGAATACATTCTTCATATCAAATCACAATGTATAAATCAACATGAATTAGGATCCCACTTCCAATCATACACATTATCCCTCCTTTCAAGAGTCAAAATGAATAAATCATAACAAATCTATTCCAAGTCCAAACACAAAATTATGTTTTTTTAATTTCTCTCCATATTAAAGTAGAGAGCAACCTCTTGGGAAGGTTATAGATATGACCAGACCAATGAGACAATGAAAGATATGTTTTCATATACATTTTTTAATGCTTATTTTTATTATTTTCTTAATTTGCTAGAGTTGCACTTCCCCTTTATTTTTTCATTGTAGTTTGCAGTACTATAAGACAATTAAAGTTTTGTGAACTTTAAATCTTCTTTTGTCATACTATAAAGATACATTTAACCACTAAATAATTTAATTAGTGCATCACATATTTATATATCATAGAGAATTAATAAAATGTCATATTTTTGTAGTCTTCTATTTTTATTTTTATTGAAGTAAATATAAATTTAGAGGAATGATATGCAAATTGATATATCATTAAATCTTTTTTATTTTTTTATTAATTACTAGTATCCAATAGAATGACACTAAAATAATTTTAACTTTTTGATAAAAAAATATGTATTACAAAAGTTAGTCAACCTATTTTAATTTTACTTTCTCATAATTTCATCTATTGCCAACTAAACAAAATAATATCATTTCAATGAATAGAATCAAATAGTGATATGAAATATATTGACTCCACTTTTAGTTATAGTCAAAACAAATAGAAAATAAAAGATTCTATCCATAGCAAATAGCTAACTAATAACACTATTCATAATTATTGTCCAATAGTAAAACTATTTGGATTTACTCTCTCATTGGCTCATTTGTTACCAACCAAACAAAATAATATCTAATATAAAAACAATGATACAAATTAATTGGTTCCACTATTTATGGTTACTGTTTTGTGGGCTTGGCCCATGTTATGTTAGACTTATGGGCTCTGCCCATATGACTCCTGGGGTGTGCCTTCTTACCACCCACTTTTTTTTTGTGAATATGTATTTATATCTATTTTATTAATATAGATGCATGCTTATTCATCAAAAAATAATAATTAAAAAATTGGGTGGGGGGGCATGGCTCGATTGGCTAAAGCCCATTTAGCCAATGTCTAGTCTCCCCCGTCCCATGGTACCAGAGGGCATGTCACGCCAACGTCACCCATCACATGAAAAAGTAATAACTTATATCACACTTAACACTATTCACAAATATTATCTAATAAAATGATAGATAAAATATTTTATTTATATTTTAAAATAAATTTGATAAAATATACATTAAAATATCATTTCAATTTTTCTCTCATTAGTGATTTGTTAGCAATTAATAGAACTAGATAAATTCACCGTGGAAAATTCAGGACACAGTGGGAAAATTCACCAGCATGACCAATTCACCTCATGAAAAATTCACTACCAGAAATTACTAAATTTTTTCTATATAAAAGAGTACTTTCTATCATCAAAACGAAGCCTAGTAAAATGGTAGGATGCACATTGAGAGCTGAAGGATGTATATCCATATGCCACATGTTTATTATGCCTTATTATTATTCTCTTGTAGGTAAGTAACCAGGCACAGCCTGCAAGGTTTGAATTGTCATCTTTGCAGCATGCAGCTGCACACTATCTGCCCTTATTATATCATACCATCTACTTTCAAGTATGCCACCTGCAACTCCAGTATAACTAAGAATGCTCTAACAACCACAATCAGTAGCATCATCTATAGCAAGAAGTTTTAGGGAGAAAATATTGTGTCTCTTGAGAATTGCTTCTGTATTCTAGAAGATGGAACTACCAGAAACTAACTGTATGATTCCTAAATAAGCAATTCTTGGGTATATATTACTTTACTTGAATCAGAAGCCCGAATTATCTAATTTACAGAAAAGCAGAAATAGAAAACATCTTGTGGGTAGCACGTCTACAAATCCAAGTCATTGATCAGAACTTAAATATCACATCTACGACAAACAAATCAACAGAAGTCAAAGGTAACAGCTGTTTAAAGAAAAAAAGGTAGTTCAACTACTACCAGTCGTCAGATACTAGTGTTCTTTTCTATTCCCACCATTCCAGTAGTCAATGAAATCGATAGCAAGGTACTATTCAAGAGAACTATTCATAATAACTTAATGGAGCCCATGTTCAATTGACCCTACAGGGACTTCACATGGTGCAGGTTTTTCAATTGCCCACATATCAGTATCACAAATAGATGAATGAAGTAAGCAATGCATTTCTAATCAATCACTCATTCAAACAAAATCTAAAGTGAAAAGGAAGGATTTCAAAAAGAAGACTATTCAGAGAGCACAACCAAGCCACGGTGCATTCACAATCGAGATCTAACACTAGCTTAGATTGAACACTCAGTTTTGTCCACCATTCAATGCCCAAAATAAAAACAGAAAACTGGTTTCCTCCCCAGAGCATTATCCTTTTATAAAACTTTTGTATCCTGGCCCTGTCTTGCCCCCCTACCCCCCAGTAGATGTTATTTGGGGTAGGAGAATCCTTCAAACCCCTAAAATTGGCCAACCCTACTGTATGTTACTGGGTTGAGGGATTGTACTCTTTGATTGCCCTGTTTGAAGAGGTGAGAATAGGAAATTTCTTTCTATGCCTTCACTCATTATGGTATGAAAGAGCTATAACATGTCGCTAATCCATAATAGAAACCGGGTCTTACAAATCAAACCTTGTGCTCCATTCCATAATAGAAACCGATCTTACATATCAAACCTTGTACTTCATTCCCTTCACTGTTAAAAACTTACAAGTCAAGAATGGTGTTGTGCTTCATTCCATAATAGAAACCAATCTTACATATCAAACCTTGTGCTACATTCCCTTCACTGCTAAAACCTTACATGTCAAGAATGGTGTCATGCCCACTATTTTGCCCACTATTTTGCATGACTTACAAAAATACAATTACCAAAAATTTTACATAACAAAATGATTCAATACAAGGTTTACTAGGATTCAATGTACATCCAATGGCGTCGTGTTTACAATGGCAATGTGTTTACAATGTCATCATATGCGTGATGCACAAAGCACGAAAAGGAAAAAGGCAATAATTGAAGGAGAAAACCCTATCATAAACCCCAACTCAAAAGGGTAATCTACTAAGTCTAATGGAAAACTTCATGAGACACAATAAAAGGAACTATAGGAAATGTTTGACAATAACCTTAGTTAATGAAATTAAAAATCAGTGTTCTACTTTCTAGCTATAATCTAATGATACATAATTCATATTCTTAAACAATTGTTAAGCATTGGCTATACTACTAAGCTATGAACAAGAAATTTAAGTACCATTTGAAAAATTTACCAAATCCAATAATAATAGTTTTTCAATTACTACCTTAAGACAATATATAATCTATAATCTTCATCTACCCTAGATTGATGAAATTGGTGAATTAATAATTAAGGAAAAAATTCTCTAAAACACTAAATAATTTAATCACACAACTAAAGAAACTCAAATATGATTAAAACATTGAAAATTAAATGATTCATGAGTCTACATTTCAATTTAATCCATAGGCAAATCTTTAAAATCTAATTCCTCAATAACTACTTTTAAACTAAGAATGCTTAGCTATAACCTAATCTTTAATCGAAAAATGATACATCTTGAATACTAAATAAAATACCATCATCATAATATAATAATTCAATAACAAGTATAAATTCCTCAAACATTTAACTATTAACTTACAAAAGTACAATAATATGGTTTCCAAAATGACAAAGAAAATATATATATATATATACTATTTTCATATATATTGTCTTTCACTAATGCAAATAGAAAATTTTCTAAACAATTTTTTTTAATTTCACTACAAAAAACTAATTTGTAAACAATTTATTTTTCTTTTTAAACACCTACCTTTCTTATTTTTTAAAATCGTTTGAGGAATGGAAATTCAACCAAGTTGTAGGTAATTGTTATTGAGTTTAATAGTTTTCTCATAATGGTATTTTCATATTATAGTTATTATAACTTTGTTTACCATATTTTCAAGTACATGTTGAACATAGTATTGTCATTGATGTCAAAGTGTTGTTGAACTGTCATTAATGTCAAATATATGTGAAAGTAGTATGCCATTTGTAGATGTTGTAGAATGTTAATATTATCATTATTAAAGAAGAAAAACATGGGAAGTCTAGATACATATGGTATTGGTGTTTCCTATATGTCTACTACTTCTATGAAAGCTTGGAAGTGGTTGTGGTAGTGTTTTGAGGTTTGTTGTTCAAAAGTAGAATATGCACTGTATTAAACTATCATTGTTTTTGGTACCATTGTTTTTGGTACCACATTTTATCGATGTTAATGATTATGAATTTTGATTTGGAAGTTAAGCAAGAATACTCATGAAATATCTTATTCTATAGTTTCAATAGATTTGAGTTACAGAGTCGTAAGATAGAAGTGATAGCATGAAGTATGTATTTTTAGGTTGAATGTCTACAATATATGAGTGTTTGTGTCAATGAAGGGAAGCATGTGACATTCGAAGGAAGTGTGTGAAAGTAAAATAGGACTAGTTAATATCATGGTAGAAATCACATGATGTTATCTTACACCAGATATAACATATTTGATTTAGGACCAAACATTTCATATCATTTTGAATTAATGTATGTCCTTGTCCGACATGGATAATTATGGATAGTATTAAAGGGTTCTAGGCTAACATTTAGATGTTGTTAACATGTTAGAATGGATATATATTATAAATAATTTCTTATGAAAATGTGTGTGTAACTTGTGAGTCAAGTTGTGTGGTTGTGTGTGAAATGTATATGTTAAATGATGTGCAAGAAGAAAAGAGAAGTCAAGGATGTTAAGTGAAATTGACATGTCATCAAAGGACGTGTTTGTTTGCTAATTTTGAGCAGGTTATGTGAAAGAAGTTTTATATTCCTTTTGTAATATGAGGTTGAAGCCTCTTTATCTACGTTGTTGCTCAGTGACTGTATTGTAGCTCAATTATAGGGGATCGGTGTCCCCTATAGGTTGGTGCTTGCAAATCAAAATTCAAGTGGATTGGTGTCTCCCTTTAAGGTTGCAATTCTTGTGGGTTGGTTCCTGCAAAATTATTGTAAGTTCTATATTATTTTGAGGCTGGATTTGGATAGTAGCTCCAAGAAGCTTTTCTCACTATGTATTGTTGATGGGTGTTTTTACACACTTTCTCAACACAGGTAATGCGTATGTGCACTACCTCTCTTGAAAGGAAATCTTCCAACATCAAGGTGCTAAAAATCTCCCCAAGGTCTCTCAGGTGTCAGGTCATGACTTGCATGGAATTCCTCAGTTGATATTGATGTCATTTTGCTGGTAATCACAGGGAAAACTTATGTAGCTAGATGTGGAATGGATCTTAAATTTTGAAGTTTCTGAAGTGGGAGTTACGATGTCATTTGTTGTAGGTTCAAACAACAATCTAAAACTTCAATGTTTTCTTTATGTTTGGATTTACAATGTGCAATGAACCTTGACACAGACTGTTTCTTAAAAAAAAGGGAAAAGAGCAAGGAAGAGAGAAGGTTCATGGATCTACAACTAACTGTGAACAATGATCATGGAGGTTTTGCTATGGACAGCTCCCTTCAAACAGAATTCCACTTAACCAACAAATCTATAGTATCATTAAATTTGTGCTATCTTCAAAGGTCTGTGCATATTTTACCTTTCATCCACCATTTACATGCATGAATAAAGATAAATATTTAAAGAGCAGCTTCAAATTTCAGCCCAGGCTAACTTTGCAAGGCCATTTACCAACAGCAAACAGCAAAAAGTATGGGTTGGAAGGCATCAACACAGCAAAAATTTCTATAATCACAGAACAACATGACTAAAGTCTATCTAAGCACTTCGAATCTAACTAAAATAGCAATATAAATCTAACTAAAGCATTTAACAATGGAGATTGAACCATGAAACATGTGGAGAAATCAAAAAATACACCAAGTCAATATATTTTCATTATAAATTTCAGCAGCATGTCTTTACAACAACACAACCCCCTATGAGAGGAAACCCCCTATTTATAGTGCTCAAAAAGAAAAAAGAATGGTAAAGATTTATTTTTGTTGTGTGGCCAAGATTCACTACAAAATAGGGTTTCACCTACCCCCAAATATATTACAATTTAAAATTACATTCTTGTCTTTTCCATATTTTGCCCTTTAGTGACAACACTATAGCATTTTGTCTTTTGCTGACTACTATTTTTGTTGTAGCTATTCCTTCAGGAGCTCTTCATTGATAATAGGGCTTCCCTCCTGCTTCTTTAGAGCTGCATATTCCATGAATTTTAGAATGACTGGCTGGAGCTTGTCCACCTCAATAATCTCAGACCACAACATCTAATAACTCCATTCTTTTGCATTATCATCAAGCTTCTTCCAATCTTCATTATACTTTGTGGCTTGATCTTGGAACAACTTCGACTGGGTGAAGGCACGGGCAGCAAAACTCATGATATCCACAGTCACTTCATTGGTCATCCCGTCCTCCATCCTCTTTTGGAAATAAGGCTTTATTTTCTCTAGATCCATCTGTATTGCGGGCATGTCATACTTTGTCATTAGCTTCAGATATTGGGCGCAATCTATCCTAATTTCCTTGACCCATTCGATGTCCGGATCCACTTTATCCATTATTTGTTCCAGCCTTTCCCTTCTGTTATCGAAATCCTGCCTCCACATGTCCACCAGCCAGTGCTCATCTCTTTTGAATGCGAGCTCCTTTTCCAATGTGGCCTTTGGTAACCAGAGGATGGCCTCAATCTTTGGATAGGTGGAATCATATGTTGCAGGGAAGTTGGTAAATATTTGGGAGAGCTCATAAGGGACATTTTGCATGTGTTTTGAGAAAGCCTTAGGTAATGCGGGAGCGGGCATTGGTGTTGTTACTATGGCTAATGGGAGTGATATGGTAGATGACATGGTGGCAGAGGAAAGAAGAGTAGTTGCGGTGGATGAGGATTCAATCACTATTACGGGCACGGCCAGAGGTGAAGGGGAAAGATGGACTTAGATATCTACTATTGGTGGGGATGTGGTGACCATGGCCAAGGAGACAAACGATGGGGCAATCGAGACAAGGGTAGCCGGAAGAGGTTCTAGTTGATGTGTCATTTCTTCCTCACCTTCTTAGATTACAGGCTGCTCCATGATGCCCTCTATTCACTTGGGCTTCTTGTAAGGTGAACCTCCTGAATCTTTCCTTGTGTATACCTTGGGATCTGGAGACTTCTCCATTTTCATTCCTTTCCTCTTCTTCGATTTGGTGATCGGAGGAGATTTGGATATCTCGGCCATTGAAACTGTAGTGGCGACATCTTCGATGGCACTATGCTCACTTTTGAGTCCTTCATATGTTAGGACCACTCCTTCTTGCTTTAGTTGGGCCACTTGTCTTTTAACCCATTCTTCAGTCCAGGCCATGATGGGTTTAGTCACAATGTCGAGGTCATCAACCTCCTGTTCATCCCAGTCAATTGCAAGCAACGATAAGTTGGAAACTGCATTATACCTGTGATCCATAACTGTGCTTTCATCTTCCTCAACTTGATCCGATATAGGGAACAACTACACCCTTCTTACAAAGTATGCAGTCATCCTCATGTAGTGCCTAGCACGCACCTCTTTGTCATCCTGATAGTTTTCCCAGAAATTCTCAACATGATGCAAGTGGGTGTATTATGGTCCCGGTACTTTCCTCATGTGCCCATATGGGTCCATCCATGGGCGAGTAGTGTGTAGTCGGAAGTGGTACTCTGTCAATTCCTTTTCTGAGTTCCCAGCACACTAGAAGGTTTGTAATTTATACATGCCTTGACCGAAGGTCAAGGGATAAATATCCCTGCCAGATGTTTGTTGTTGAGGATGGTGTGCACATGTTGTAGCTGTTGGGAGAGTTCCAGTAGTATAATCATGTCATTGGGGTACCAGGGCAGCTTGTTTGGTCTTTTAGTGAAACCCTGGGCACGAATGTAGGTGAATTTGGGAAATTGCAGGAACAGGAAAGCATACTGCTTTAGGAATTCCCATGCGCTGTGAGAGACCCTCCTCTCAAAATCCTCTCCAAGTAATCGGATGATGTGACCAATGAAGGCGTCATTGACTCAGCAATATTCCTTCTTAAAGTTTCTAAATTGAAGCTAGGGATATCGGTCATAGGTTTTTAGCTTTCAGCCTGGCTCCTCTTTAGGCGCCACAAATAGTCCGCTATAATGCCTTTACTCCTCCAGTGAATAGACCAAATAGGAGGTCATGTGGAATTTGGAGCTCTTTTTTACATTCATAAACTGCTCATGGAAGCAGTCACTAATGATGCCTCCCCAATAGAATGAGGATTTTGTGGTGACATCCTTGTCCCTGCGGAGGATTTGTTCAACAAAGTACACCATCCATTCCTAAAAAAACACAATAGAAGGTAGGCCCATTACCTAGCTCAACATGGTGATTAGGTCATGATAGTCTTTATGAAAATCGTTGCGAAAGAGTTCCTGAGGGACTTTTACAGCACTGCCTCTTTTCTCCTTGAGCTAGAACTAGTTTATCAACCTTCTACAACCCATCGAGTCTTCATTCCAAGTCACCTTTCCCTCTTCCATTGTGGGAACTTCCATTTCCTCAAAAGTAGGAATGTGGAAATTTTTCGTGATTCCCTCAGCTGACATGTTAGCGAGAATATTCCCATCTTTGTCAATGATGGTCCTTGTCTCGGGTTGGTAAGCCTACCGACAAGCCATGACTAGTTTAGGGGCAATGAGAGATGGGGGGAAGCCTGTACCTTTTGCAATTCCACTATGCCTAATCAATCTGGAATTGTCAGTCTTTGGGTGGATTCTGACCCTTCGTTTAAATTCATCAATATCGATATGGCTGATATTGGTGTCTATGATTTCTTTCGAGTTTGTGGTGATTTTCAATCATAGAGGTTCACCCTAGAATTGTAACTTCATTTGGTCTTTATCCTCCTTCCCACAAGGAGTCTTTCCTAATTTCTTTCCTTTGTCCTTCTCTACAATTCCCCCCGAGGGTCCTGCACCAAATTCCATATATCCTGCAAGCATGGACACAATGAGTAAAACTTTTTGAAAAAATTATCGTTAGCCTAAATCTCATGAACTAAATCAAAGTAGACATCATATGACTAATAAAGTTTAATATTTTCCTTTTACATGTCCTTAATCGCTTTTTAAGGGAATTCAGACAATCTGAGCCTAGGGGGCAGAATTCCCTGGAAGGAATATTGTTTTAAAAGGGGAAAATAGGTCGGGGCAATCCGGATGGTTTCTCTTGTCTTCACATTTTGATGGTTTGAAAGGCTCGAGTCGAAGAGGGCCAAATTTGAGCACGTGGGTAGGCATTAGTTTTCAAATTTGAGGTCATTTAGGTCACTTTTGGGCCTCCCGGAGGTTCAGGCCTGGAAAGCTTTCTGCAGTTCGCCGTCTCCAACGGCCTACGAAAGACGAAGTTCTGGGGTCAGAACTTTAGGGTCCGGGACCTAGAAGGCTAAAGGATGGCAAGTGGTTCGGGCCTGAAGGGACGGAAGGTCGTCGACGCCTTGCCGTTTTGGAACGGAAATCCGAAAAAGGAAACACAGATGGAGTGGACCGGACCCGGCAGAGTGTTTGGCCGACAGCTTTCTGCGTTAAGGTTTTGAGAGGAAATTGTTTAGTCGGAGCCCAGAGGTCAGAAAGGTAGGTACATTTTTCATCTTTTAGACCAACAAAGGCGAGATAGAATCCTAGATGGCAGAGCCCGGCAAAGGGCACCAAAGTTTGATGTTTTTATCTTCACGCTAAAAGGCAAGTCAAGACCCGGGAAGAGAGAGGATGTCAGTGGTCGGCTGTTTGAAATGAAAAAGTTTCCACGGAATTCCGCGGACTAGGACCCGATGAGATGACAGATTGGTTCATTTGATATTTTATCGTCAGACGACGAGAAGCAAACCGGGTCCCGGAGCTCAGGCAGATGGGGTCACTTTGCCGTTTGGAATCAGTGAAAACTTCGTGGAGTTCCAGACATAGAAGTCCGAGGGTTTGGGCCCAAGAAGTCAAAATGAAGGCCAGGTTTCATCATTTTTAGTTTGGAAAATTTTGATGGAGAACTACCGACGGAGGTCCGAGGTGATAGCCCGAGAGAGCATGCAGTCGTTTTGAAAAAAGGTTTATTTTCATAAGTTTTGCTGGCAGCGGAAGGGCCCAAGCCTGGTGGGCTCAAATTCCCTGCATGAAGAACGGCGGTGAAAAAGGAAAGTTCTGGATCGATCAAAGGAGGCCAATTTCAAGGTTTCTTAGATTTTCAAAATGTGGGTTTTGTGTGTTTTATCAAGTTTTAGCTAATTGAAGCATTTTAAACCCATGTTATTCATCATTTAGGGACAAAATTATGAAAAAACCCTTCAGGAGGGCGGACTACAAACCTTCCTAGGGAGCCTGATGAAGGAGTTTGCAAAATTCACTAAGGATCAGCGGATGAAGGCGACAGGCATGAGGGCGGCAATCGACGAAGGCAGTGAACTCCTCTGGCAAGCACTATGATCCCTCCTAGAAGACTTGACAAATGAAAATGGCAATTTGGCCCCTTTATTTATACCCTCAAATGCATTTAATGCCTTCATTTAATGTTTGTACAGATGATCGTTAGGGTGGGTGCAGTTTAAAACTTGGTTGGTGGCCGGAGATCTGGGGCCCGAGGGTCAGAAAGACGCAATGTCGCGGTTGCTCAAAACTTGATTTTTCAAACTGTCGGCAGAGGGGAGATCAGGGCCTAGTGAGTGGAGTTTCGTTGGTAGTTGGTCATCAAGAATGGCGAGGTCAAAGCGAAATTCTGAACTTGGAAGTCTGGTGGAGTGGACCTGGCGAGGACAAAGGCAGCTCGAATTTTTCACAAGTTTTACTAACGGCAGAGAGGGATCCGGGCTCCGGGGTTCGAGAAGGCGGAAGCCTTTTGCCGTTTGGGAATGGCAGACACCCTGAGGAAACCCAACTAGAGAAACCCGGTGGGGAAAGCCCACTAGGTCCCAAGGTCATTGGCAGAGGCAGACTGCCAAGGAGGTTCCGTAAGGCATTAGGACTTAGGAAAATTGGAGGGGATGAAATTCAGCCAATGGAACATGAGACTTTAGAGGCACATTGACCACTTAGGACACCAAAACAGGGGCACGCAAAATGAGATGGAAACAAAAATGACCCAACAAGGTGAAAGAAAAGAGGGTCCCCATTCCGAACGAGGCATGTGTACTAAGGGCACAACAAATAGCAACTCTGTTGGAGAACGCTCCAGAGCATTCTAAGGATTAATATTCATTCAGGACCCAGAATCTCTAGTTTCGCAGACTAGGGAAGGACTTCCAAGGGTGAACTAGGAGAACAAGATCCTTAGTTAGATCAGTCTACAAGACATCTCAGAAGTGTGTGTAGTGAATTTATTCTTTTCCATGGGAACTATGACAAATGGAAGCTACTCCAACCGAACAAGCTACATAAACCATCCAACGCCAAAAGTAACATGGACATTGCCCCGCTACTAGTCAAGCGTCCATAGCCCCGATAGAGTTGTCGTTGTGATCCCACGGATATTGCTCTACTACCAGCCGAGTGTCCATAGCCTCGATAGAGTTACCCGCACACCCATACGGTTGCTTGATTTGAAAATTTTCTTTTTCTTTTTTTTATATTTCTTCAACGTTTCATTTTCTCACTTATCTTCTGCTCAACCATGCTAGCACTAAAGCCCGTGGTGGGTTTGGGAATCATAGTGGTCATTGGAGTAGACTTAATATTTTTCACTCACTAGGGTATCATAGCAGCCATTGTATAATCCTTTAGAAATAATTAACATGTGTTTTGTGTGAGATCTGAGATGTGTGTAAAGAGGTCCAACCAAGGGTCGAGTTCTAAGGAAAAGTTCAAATGAGGAAATCATTCCTAGGCAGCCTTCAGAGACCAATAGTCAGGAATGAATGTTTAGCCAAAGAACACCAAGGATGGACAACAAAGTGATTCGTTTGTTGAACAAGTACAGCCACCGTAGAGGGACGGAGAACACACTCTTTGAAACCAAAATAGTTGGGGAACAAGCAAAGCAGAGTGACGTGAAATAGCAAGATGCCAGCAAACCAAAAGGCAACCTACTCTAACCTATGTACAAATATTTACAGGAAAGAGACTGACAGAGTTCAAGCTTGGAAGTAATGCTTAAGGTGTTTCCTGTTGACTGGCAATGGGACATCTTCAAGAGTTAAGGTCTTTAAGTGGAAAGCATTGTCTCCCAATATTTTATCTATTTGAAAGGGGCCAAGCCAAAGCTTTTCAAACTTGGTGTGTCCCCCTTTCATTTCATGGGCCTTGTCCCAGTACAGGACTAAATCTGCAATTCTAAAGGCCATAATTTTAGCTCAATAATCGAACCATCTCTTAAACACGCCCTGATGTTTGGAAAAAATTTCTATTGCTCAGTCTCAAACTTCTTCTAAATGCAAGGGCTTAGCTAACTGAGCTTCTCTACGATCCCCTCCTTCATTAAAGTCGTTGATAAATTGGAGAGTGGGAATCTTCAAGTGGATAGGAAATATGGGCTCTTGGCTGTAAACAAGATGAAATGAGGAATCACCAAGGGCAGCCTTGTGGTGGGTGCAGTCTACCCAAAGGGCGAAATGGAGCTGGGTATGCTAGTCCTTGGGATTTCTATCTAGCAATTTCTTGATTACCGTGATCAGGTTCTTGTTTGTGGACTCAGCAAGGCCATTTCCTTGAGGGTAGTAATTAGATATAAATTTAAGGGCAATCACGTAGTCGAAGGCCCAACCAACAAATTTTAATGAAGCAAATGCAGTTCCATTATCACACACCAATGCATAAGGACAACCAAAGTGATTTAAAATGAAACTTTCCAAAAAAAATTTAACTATCTCGGTTGTGCATTACTTACATACAATTGCTTATGTCCATCTAGTGTAGTAATTAGTAGTAGTAAGAATGTACCTGTGTCCCGCAAATGATGAAGGGCTTATCGGACCAATGAAATCAAGACCCCATTGCGCAAACGGCCTTACCTCCAGCATGGGTTGCAGTGGGACAGCAACATTCTTCTCCTTGGTGGTGGTAGTATGACATGTGTGACATGAACAAACATGGCAATGAGCATCCTTGAAGACAGTTGGCCAATAGTACCCTGCTCTTAATATTTTATGTGCAGTGGAGGGCCCATATCCATGACTAGTGTCGAACTTGTCATGAAACTCCTTCAAGACTCGATCTACTTCTTCCTTCCCAAGGCATCTCAAGTAAATGCCTTCATGATTTCTTTTGTATAAAATGGACCCCTACAACATGTAACTATTGTTTTTTAGTCTAAGAGCACATTTATGGACTCCTTGTAAGTGAGGTGGACACTTGTGATTCAACAAATAATAAACCACGTCCTTCTACCATTCTCTCGGGGAAACATCGTCGAGCTGGTATTGTTGCACATTGAGTTCAGGTCCTACCTCTGCTGCTGCCTCGATGATTGTGCGGGTGAGGGCTTGTCCTCTTACCAACTTCATCGATTGGATTTCCATATCATACTCCTGGAGCAATGTGACCCATTTAGCTCTTCGTTTGCCCAATTCATTTTGCATGAGTAGTGTTTTCACTGCTGGGTTGGGGACAATGGCGAACACTTTATTGGGCAAGATATAATTTTGAAACTTCTTTACTCCCCTAACAAGGGCATATGCTTGCTTTTCTACATTTTGGTACCGCAATTCAGCATCCTTCAGAAGAGCACTCATGAAGGAAATCGGGTGCTCACTTCCTTCATCATCTTTCTGAGTCAAAATGCTAGCACAAGAATGCTCTAAAGCGAATGAATAGATAAAGAACGACTTCGGATAGTTTGGGCTGACTAGTACAGGAACCTCAGCAATGACCCATTTGATTTCTTCAAAATCCTATTTGGCTTCGAGAGTCCACTCAATTTTGGCATCTTGCTTTAACATGGCATTGAGTGGTTTAACAATTTCAGCAAAACCCGTGATGAACTTCTTGACAAAATTGATCTTTCTGAAGAACGATTTTAATTCTTCTTGCTACCTGGTGGTGGGATCTTTAGCAAAGATTGAATATGCTTAGGGTCTATGGAGATTCCCTACTCTGAAATGATATGTCCAAGCAATCTACCCTCAATCACGCCGAAGATGCATTTTTTTGGGTTAAGGGAAACTCCAAACTTCGTACATCTCTGAAACACTTTGCATAAATCAGAGACATGATCACTCCGCCTTTTAGAGAACACAGTTAAATCATCCATATAGATGATTATGCATTTTCCAATCAAATCTTTGAAGGTGATATTAATGGCACTTTGGAAAGTGGCGCCAACGTTGATGAGCCCAAAAGGCATCCTCCTGTAAGAAAAGGTTCCCCACTTGGTGGTGAATGTTTTTTTATGATGATCTTTATATTGCACCATTACTTGGTTATATCCGGAATACCCATCAAGGAAAGACATCATTTGGGAGCCATTGACAATCTATAGCACCTCATCCAATGAAGGCACTGGATAGTTGTCCTTCTATGAAGCTCTGTTCAGATTGTGGAAGTCCACACACAATCTAATTTCTCCATTCTTTTTTCTGACCGAGACCAAATTGGCTACCCATGTGGAATGCCTAACTTGGGAAGATAATTCTTGTTGAAAGAAATTTTTGTACCTCTTTGTAAATGATGGGCTCCAACAAGGTATTAATAGGACATTATCATTGGCAGAATGACCTCACCTCTTACTTGAGAGGGATGGTGTGCATGATGATGGAGGTGTCGTAAGTCTTTAAGTCTTCAGAACTCCATGCCACCATTTCGTGATACTTTTGCAAAGCATCCATGATTCCTTTATTTTCTTTGGGTGTGCATACTTTTCCAATAAAAACATTTTTGGTCTCTTCGGTCATCCCTAGGTTGTGAGCATCACACTGGTTTTCAATGGCTTCCTTCTTTATATGTCGATCCTAACCCCTGATTTGGTCCAAATCAAATATTCGTTCAAGCTAAACCATACCTCTAGGGATCGTGTTGGTTTTGAGGTTGATGACCCCTTCTACATCTAATTCGGCCTCTTCTAGATTAGTCTCATCAATTATTTGGGTTGCCAAGACATCAAAACTCATGATGAAGTCGAGGATATGCTTATCGTCATTGAAAACTTGAAAGTGAGTCACATTATCTGGGATGCATGGTGTGGATGTCAACTCAACTGTAAATTTCTTCAGCCCAAATAGAGAGAGGGGTTGCAGAGTGCTGGCTTCCTGAGCCAAGGCATCAGTTGTATGATTCTGAGCACGAGAGATCAATTGTATATTAAATGCATCTAAACCTTCTAAGAGATCCCAAACCCTATACCTATAGTTTGTGAGTCTTCTATCATGGGAGGAATACAATTTTCTAACTTGTTTAACTACAAGTTCAGAGTCCCCGAACACTTACAACATTTTGAAATTTTTCTTTAAGGCCATATGAAGACCATGCACTAATGCTTCCTATTCTGCTACATTATTAGTGCAATAAAACTGTAGCCTATGGGTAGCAAGAAAGGTCTTACCCACTGGGCTGATGAGCTTGAACCTAGCACTGGCTCCCTATTTTGTTTTAGATCCATCGAATCGAAGCATCCAAAATCTGGAAAGATCTTTGACTCCGGGACCAACTTGGCTCTTACTTCCTTCTGGCAGGGTGGTCACCTTGGTGACCTTTTTTGAAATCTTACAGCTCAAGGTGTTCATCAACGGGTGGTCTAGTTAGCACCTCCTTTGGCATTTCCTTCTGAGGGAAAATTGATTTTTTGACATGCTCTACCACTGCTTGGCACAAGTAGCAATAAAACTCAGAGTGGGCAACATTGTGACTTCTGCACCAACTTGGTAGCAAGAGATCCTAGAAATCCATTCAGGCACCCAAGTTTAGTTGATCCCTTGTACACTTCCCCATGAATTCCTGGAAACCACTGAGTAGTCCCCAGTTGTCACCTTCATTGGGTTTATCGTCTGATTCTACTAGCATTTCTATACTCAAAGGCATTTGAGTAAGGTCGGTTGGAGGGTTGCATTGCACCAAGAGGACCTCAGAAGCACACTCTTTTTGGGGTTCAAATTTTTCTTGGTAGGTAAAGGGATAGTAGTTTCCCAGTCCTGTCTAAACAAACAACATCTCGTTTAGGTTGTATTATGTGATCATGTATCTCATACGAGGCTCATAGTCTATACGGATCTGATTTGACAGGCCTTTCGATGGCAGCCACATGTGAGAGTGGTCTGTGGCAACATATCCATTCAACGTTCTAGTGAATTCCCTTCTCAAGATGATCACGTATGCATCGGGAATGTCAGCCACTTGAATATCAATGACTTGTTGTATCCTTGGATCTGCAGCAATTTGCATTGGGATCCGATTTATTTCTCCCATGATGTTGATCTTTGTTTTGTCCAGCGGGGTCACTTTCCTTCTTGAGGGTGTGGGGGTAATCCCAAGTGCCTTGCATACTGCTAGTGGCATAACATTGGCGGACGCTCCTGAATCAAGCAGGCAGTTATACAAGTTTTTCTCGAATATACGAATGGTGGTAAGGAAAGGGGGAATTTCCAATATTCCTTGGAAGAGGCCCATGGGTGTGTCTACCTAAGCTATTTGAGCTTTGTTCTTATTTCCAGTTTTATCCTTAATCTGTCTAGATGATTGATCCTTAGAACTCTGCCTATTGTTCTGGTCTGGTTCCTTTTTCAGTTGTTTACCTGTAGACTGATTTGAGGGAACATCCTTCCCTTTCCCTGTGTTATCCTGTATCATGGGTTCCTGCCTAGGTTCTTCAAAGGTGACTCTCTTAGTTGATGCCTCATGTGTCATGCTAGAGGATGGGGTCCCATTGAGTACCCTAAAGAAGGTGTGCCTTACAGCAGGGACCTTGAGTAGTTCGAAGGGAGATAAACTGATTTTTACTTTCTTGAACTCTTTTGCCACATATTCACCCATCTATTCAATCTCAGAGCCGAAGGCTCAACCTATCACAGAGTTAGAAGGGTGGACTTCCCTTTGACTTGAATGATTTTAGGGTTGGCCTTGGGGCTAGTTCTGAGGTTGATTTTGAGGCCTATCCTTGTTGAGATATGGGGTGGGTATATGAGGAAGCCCAGGGTTATTGTTGGCATTAGGGTCAAGCGGGGTAGTAAAATTATTTGGAGGAGTAGAGGTCATAAAGGGTCCACCTGCCTATCTATTCCTAAGGAAGTAGGGAATTTCTCTTTCGTGGAACATGTGAACCTCATTTATGTGCATTTCTTCCTCATCTAGTGGAACATTATCTATTGAATCAAAAAGATGAGACAAGTTTCTCTCGTTACTTACCTCCTACACCTCTTCACTCTTAATGGGGGTAGGCTCAACTTTGGGCTAATTTTGGTTGCTTCGCAGAAACAATGCTTGGTTTACCACAAGACAGGAGGAGTCATAAGGCTTAGATGGAATGATGTCTCTTCAACTGGTACTATCAGCAGCATTTTGGACCTCAACTTGGAAAATTTTTACAGTTTTCTGGAATTCAGGACAAGCCAACTCGAAGTGTCTACTGGTCTTGTGAATTCAGCACCATCCGAACAAGGCTACCTCGGCGAGGTACACCCCACTGGTCATTCTTTCATTGTTGTCTGGTTGATCAAGAGGAGTATGGACACCTCCATTATTGGGCCTCATATTCCACTTGTGGTTTTGCCTCTTAGAAGGTCTCCTCTCAAAAATTTGATTTGAATTCTATCCTCTATCATAATTCTGCTCAGAAGAGGTGCTTGCTTCCCAGTTGTCCCTACTATCCCTGTTGTCTCGGCTATCCCGATTAAGATTGGCCTGGAGGTTACAGTGGGATGCCTGCAACTGATTATTTTGATTCTTTTAGTGTGTCATTTCTGTGGATATTTTCTTTATCATCTCTGTTAGCTCTTCCAATTTGTCTTTCTCAGCAATGTTGCTTGGCTATGGTACCGAAATTTGGAGAAAGACAAATGGGGCCACTGGCTGATTCTGATGTGCTAGAGGGAATTTCGGTCTCGACAAGTACACTAGTGCTTGCAGCTGCTTAGAGTATGCTTGTTGTTGTTGGGGAGCCTGAGGATAGCTTTGTTGTTGTTGAGGCTACAAATAAGAAGACATGAGAGGTGCATAATTCATTGATTTTCTAGGGTGCAGAATGATGGGAAGCTGAGGCACATGGTTCATAAGAGGGGTTTGGTTAGCGAATGATTGATTAAGCCCTTGAACCTACATTGGGTGAGCTATTGGTCCCAAAGAAGGCAGAGGACAAGATATATTCTGCCCCAAATCTGCACTGGCAATAACAGCCTTTGTATAGGTAGTTACTAATGAGGTGAGTGGCGGACGCATCCTCTTTACCAAAGCTGACGTAAGGTTGTCTAATGCTGCATAGTAGACTGGGAGGGTTGCGGCATCATTATGAATGTATGGGTCCTGAAGCCTTGTGAAGGCACGATGGAAACAGTCATTAAAGGATCCAATGGGTTCATTAACTTCCCTCCTAATGGACATAAACTGCTTGTATAACTCCAAGGGGCTGATCAGGATCTTATATTTTTGTAGGAAAGTATTCTTCATGAGGTCCCATGAGGTAACAGACCCCCTCGAAAAATTGATGTACCAATAAAAGGCCTCCTCACCCAATGAGTGTGGAAAAAGGTAGCATGCAACATCCTCATGATCGACTTGCATTTTGGTAATTGTTGTTTCAAATATTTTGACATTCTCTTCCGCCATCCTTTGTGGGTTGTGGGGATTGAATTTCAAACAGAAGCCTTCCAAATTCTTGGGCATGTCATGGTAAGTAATGAAGTTTATTGGTTAATGATTTTGTGCCAACCACGTCATGGTAGGAGGTGGAGGTGGTATTTATCATTGAGGGACAACAATCTAGGGTTGTACCTATAGTAGGACAGCAGCTTGGGTTGTGGTTGTTTGGACTGTACCTTGGGCTTGAAAGGCCAAGAGAGAGGAAACTTCCTAGTGGCCAGAGATGGGGGGTGAAAATGTAGTTTTGAATGGCTGGGTGGAAGATGAAAATGAGTCAAATGAAGGTGAAGGTGGAAGGGAAGTGGGTGGAATGGAGGAAGAGGAAGAAGCAGTGTCTCCTCCCTTAGTTCATTTTTCCCATGTAGGAGGCTGCAACTCTTGAAATTCTCCCTTATTTGGTGTCGACCGTAAAACTCTTTGAAATATTTTCGGGGAGAATGATCCAATTTGATCCAGCTTCACAAGGCCCTCCTACTAGTGCTAGTTCCATTGATGGGTGTTTTTACACACTTTCTCAATATAGGTAATGTGTATGTGCACTACCTCTCTTGAAAGGAAATCTTCCAACAACAAGTTGTCAAAAATCTCCCCAAGGTCTCTCAGGTGTTAGGTCATGACTTGCATGGAATTCCTCAGTTGATGTTGATGTGATTTTTCTAGTAATCACATGGCAGAATTACGTAGCTAGATGTGGAATGGATCTTAAATTTTGAAGTTTCTGAAGTGGGAGTTACGATGTCATTTGTTGTAGGTTCAAACAACAATTTGAAACTTCAATGTTTTCTTTAAGTTTGGATTAACAATGTGCAATGAACCTTGACACAGACTGTTTCTTAAAAAAAGGGAAAAGAGTAGGGAAGAGAGAAGGTACCTGGATCTACAACCAACTGTGAACAGTGATCATGGAGGTTCTGCTATGGACAGCTCCCTTCAAACATAATTCCACTTAACCAAAAAATCTATAGTATCGTGAAATTTGTGCTATCTTAAAAGGTCTGCAAATATTTTACCATTCATCCACCATTTACATGCATGAATAAAGATATATATTTAAAGAGAAGCTTCAAATTTTAGCCCAAGCTAATTTTGTAAGGCCATTTACTAGCAGCAAATGGCAAAAAGTATGGGCTAGAAGGCATCAACATAGCAGAAATTTCTATAATCACATAACAGCATGCCTAAAGTCTATCTAAGCACTTTGAATCTAACTAAAACAACAATATAAATCTAACTAAAGCATTTAACAATGGAGATTGAACCATGAAACATGTGGAGAAATCGGAAAATACACCAAGTCAATATATTTTCATTATAAATTTCAGCAGCATGTCTTTACAACAACTCAACCCCCTGGAAATGAGAGGAAACCCCCTATTTATAGTGCTCAAAAGCAAAACGAATGGCCAAGATTGATTTTGATTGTGTGGCCAAGATTCACTACAAAATAGGGTTTCACCTACCCCCAAATATATTACAATTTAAATTACATTCTTATTTTTTCCCTACTTTGTCCTTTAGTGACAACACTGTAGCATTTTGTCTTTTGTTGACTGCTCTTTTTGTTGTAGCTATTCCTTTAGGAGCTCTTCACTGATAATAGGGTTTCCCTCCTGCTTCTTCAGAGCTACATATTCCATGAATTTTAGAATGACTGGTTGGAGCTTGTCCACCTCAATAATCTCAGACCGCAGCATCTAATAACTCCATTCTTTTGCATTATCCTCAAGCTTCTTCCAATCTTCATTATACTTTGCGGCTTGATCTTGGAACAACTCCGACTGGGCGGAGGCATGGGTAGAAAAACTCATGAAATCCACAGTCACTTAAATTGGTCATCCCGTCCTCCATCCTCTTTTGGAAATAAGGCTTTATTTTATCTGAATCCATCTGTACTGCGGGCATGTCATACTCTGTCATCAGCTTCAGATATTGGGCGCAATCTGTCCTAATTTCCTTGACCCATTTGATGTCCAGATCCACTTTATCCATTATTTGTTCCAACCTTTCCCTTATGTTATTGAAATCTCCCCTCCACACGTCCACCAGCCAGTGGTCATCTCTTTTGAATGTGAGCTCCTTTTCCCATGTAGCCTTTGGTAACTGGAGGATGGCCTCAATCTTTGGATAGGTGGAATCATATGTTGTAGGGAAGTTGGTGTAGAGATTCTTCTTTCTCTCTAGAGATTGCTACAGATCCAAGAACTTGTTCGCCGTCTGAATAGTCCGACGTACAGGACTTGTTGGAACTAGCTCTCTATAGTCTTGTCCAAGTTCTTTCTCTTCTCCAATTTGTCAATTTGTTCTCTAGACAGCACTTGGGGTGGAGCCGTGGATGTGGTAGGCATGTCATCCATTGAAGACCATTGTTGGATGTAATATGTCAAGGCGGTGACCTGCACTTTGAGCTTGTCTTTCGAGACCTTGTCCTATTGTATCAAGTGTACCACCATAGCCACCGACTCTTCAAGTTGCTCCACCTTCTGCTCTCTGGTAGTAGTCCCCAAATTAATGGTGGAAATGTTATAGCTTACTCCTGCCTGGCCAACCACTGGTGTTGCTACCTAGACAATCTAGGACCCGGAGGCATCCATTGTTACCTTGGATCTAACTTTAGGCTTCTTCTCCTTCTTGGTTGATATTTGTGCTCGGGCTAGGATGGCCTCTATCCTCACTCTTGGATCCTTCGGAGCGGGAGTCTTCTTCTCAAGCTACCTCTCCAGCCATTCGGGCATGGTAGACTTTCCTATTGGTGACTCTTGATTTCCTTCGCCTTGCCCTGTTCAGACTTCCGTTTGTGCACCTTTCATTTTTTTGTTGTCTCCCTCTTCCTCATCAGAATCTTGGATGAATGTGAGGCGTTTGATGGGAGGTTCAGTAATCAATTTCCCTCAGGGATTTCCTTTTGTCTCAATTTCCTTCTCCTTTATTTCTTCAATCTATTTGTCCTTGTGCATGTAATCCTTGGGCTTGTCTTCTTCTATATCTTCTTCTTCTCTAGGAGGTGGTGGAACAATCTCTAGTTGTTTTTCCCCTGCATGGATTTCAACATTTTTCGTTGTCCTGTCGCCCTCCTGCCCTTCTCTGGGAGGTGACCTTTTTGTTTCCTCCTCATCATGTTTCAGCTGTTTGGCCATCTCTTCTTCAATATCATCATTGAAGGTTTGTATGATGACCTTACCATTGGCATCCTACTCCTCATCGCCGCTCTCGGAAGAACTTGTTCCCTCCTCTTTGTAGGATACCCTATCAATTTTCTAATGTTCATACTCTGGGTGTTCATGGTATTCATCGGCCTCCTCTTCAATTGGCTTTGAGGCTTCTTTCTCCCATCTCTCCAATTCTTCAGAGATCAACATCATGGCCTCCATTGTTGGTGGTCCTATTGGGGGTTGTGAAGGCTTAGTAGTAGCAAGGACTTGCGCTAAGGCAGCCTGAAGGGTGGGATCCATAAAGATTTGGGAGAGCTCGGAACAGATATTTTGCATGTGTTTTGAGAAAGCCTCAGGCAATGCAAGATCGGGAATTGGTGTTGTTACTATGGCTAATGGGAGTGATATGGTAGGTGACATGGTGGCGGATGAAAGAGGAGTAGTCGCAACAAAGGAGGAGTCAATCACTATTATGGGCCCAGTCGGAGGTGAAGGGGCAAGATGGACTGAGATATCTACTACCAGTCGGAAGAGGTTCTAGCTAATCTGTCCTTTCTTCCCCACCTTCTTGGATTATAGGCTACTCCATGGTGCCCTCTGTTCACTTGGGCTTCTTGGAAGGTGAGCCTCCTGAATCTTTCCTTGTGTATACCTTGGGATCTGGAGACTGCTCTATTTCCATTCCTTTCCTCTTCTTCGATCTGGTGATCGGAGGAGATTTGGATGTCTCGCCCATTAAAACTATAGTGATGACATCTCGGTGGCACTATGCTCACTTTTGATTCCTTCATACGTTAGGACCACTCCTTGTTGCTTTAGTTGGGCCACTTGTCTTTTAACCCATTCTTCAATCTGGGCCACGATGGGTTTAGTCACAATGTCTAGGTCATCGACCTCTTTTTCATCCCAGTCAATTGTGGGCAGCAGTAAGTTGGAGACTGCATTATACCAGGGATCCATAACTATGCTTTCATCTTCCTCAAATTGATCTAGTATAGCAAACAATTATCCTTATGTAATGCCTAGCATGCACCTATTTTTCGTCCTAGCAGTTTGCCTAGAAATCCTCAACATGATGTAAGTGGGCGTATTCTGGTCCTAGCACTTTCCTCATGTGCCCATACGGGTCCATCTGTGGGCAAGTAGTGTGTAGTCAGAAGTGGTACTCTATCAACTCCTTTTCTGAGTTCCCAGCACACTATGAGGTTTGCAATTTATACATGCCTTGATCGAAGGTCAAGGGATAAGATATCCTTGCCAAATGTTTCTTGTTGAGGATGGTGTGCACATGTTGTAGCTGTCGGGAGAGTTCCAATAGTATAATCCGATCATTGGGGTACCGAGGCAGCTTGTTTGGTCTTTCAGTGAAACCTTGGGCACGAATGTAGGTGAATTTGGGAAATTGTAGGAACAGGAAGGCGTACTGCTATAGGAATACCTGCGCGTTGTGAGAGACCCTCCTCTCAAAATCCCCTCCAAGTAATCGGATGATGTGACCAGTGAAGTCGTCATTGGCCCTGTAGTATTCCTTCTTAAAGTTTTTGAATTGGAGTTGGGGATATTGGTCATAGGTTTTTAGCTTTCGGCCTGGCTCCTCTTCAGGCGCCACAAATAGTCCACTATACTGCCTTTGCTCTGCTAGTGAATAGACCAGATAGGAGGTCATCTAGAATTTGGAGCTCTATTTTACATTCATAAACTGCTCATGGAATCAGTCACTAATGATGCCTCCCTAGTAGAATGAGGCTTTCATGGTGACATCCTCATCCCCATGGAGTATTTGTTCAACAAAGTACACCATCCATTCTTGAAAAAATTGTAGTAGAAGGTAGGCCCATTACCCGGCTCAACATGGTGACTAGGTCATGATAGTCTTCATGAAAATCATTGTGAAAGAGTTCCTAAGGGACTTTTGCAGCACTGCCTCTTTTCTCCTTGAGCCAAAACTAGTTTATCAACCTTCTGCAACCCATCGGGTCTTCATTCCAAATCGCCTTTCCCTCTTCCATCGTGGTCACTTCCATTTCCTCAAAGGTAGGAATGTGGAAATTTTTTGTTATTCCCTCGGCTGACATGTCAGTGAGAATATTCACATCTCTGTCAATGATGGTCCTTATCTCGGGTTGGTAGGCTTGCCGACAAGCCATGACTAGTTCAGGGGCAATGAGAGATGGGGGGAAGCCTGCAGCTTTTGCAATTCCACTCTACCTGATCAATATGGCATTGTCAGTCTTTGGATGGATTTTGACCCTTTGTTTAAATTAATCAATATCGATATGGTTGATATTGGTGTCTATGATTTTTTTCCAGTCTGTGGTGATTTTTTATCGTAGAGGTTCACCCTGGAACTGCAACTTCATCTTGTCTTTATCTTCCTTCCCACGAGGAGTCTTGCCTAATTTCTTTCCTTTGTCCTTCTTTGCAGTTCCCCTGAGGGTCCTACACCCGATTCCATATATCCTACAAGCATGGACACAATGAGTACAACCTTTTGAAAACATTATCATTAGCCAAAATCCTATGAACTATATCAAAGTAGACATCATATGAATAATAAAGTTAAATATTTTCCTTTTAGATGTCGTTAATCACTTTTTAAGGGATTACGGACAATCTGGGCCTAAGGGGATAGAATTCCTTGGCAAGAATGTTGTTTTGAAAGGGGCAAATAGGTCAGAGCGATTCAGGTAGTTTCTCCCATTTGCACATTTTGATGGTTTGAAAGGCTCGAGTCAAAGAGGGCCAAATATGAGCACTTGGGTAGGCATTAGTTTTCAAATTTGAGGTCATTTAGGTCACTTTTGGGGCTCCTAGAGGTTCAAGCCTGGAAAGTTGTCTGCAGTTCATTGTCTCCAACGGCCTGGGGAAGACGGAGTTCCGGGGTTAGAACTCCAGGGTCTGGGACCCAGAAGGCTTAAGGATGGCAGGTGGTTCAGGCCAAGAGGAACAAAAGTTTGTCGACACCTTGCCGTTTTGGAATGGAAATCCAAAAATGGAAACCCGAATGGAGTGGCTCGATGGACCAAACTGGGCAGAGTGTTTGGCTTGCAGCTTTCTACATTAAGGTTTTGGGAGGAAATTGTTTGGTGGGAGCCTGGAGGTCGGAAAGGCGGGCACATTTTTCCTCTTCTGGACTAGCGATGGCAGGACGGAATCTTGGATGGTAGAGCCTAGCGAGTGCAAGGATGCCAAAGTTCGATGTTTTTATCTTCACGAAAAAAGGAAGGTCAGGACCCAAGAAGTGGGAGGACATCAGTGGTCAGTCATTTGAAATGGAAAATTTGTCACGGAAGTCCGCAAACCGGGACCCGGCGAGACGACAGATTGATTTATTTGAGAGTTTATTGTCAGACGACGAGAAGCAAACCAAGTCCTGGAGCTCAAGCGGATGGGGTCACTCCGTTGTTTGGAATCGGTGAAAACTTTACGGAGTTCTGCACATGAAATTCTTGGGGTTCGGGCCCGAGAAGTCAAAACAGACACCAAGTTTCATTGTTTTTAGTTTGGAATTTTTTTACGAAGAACTGTCGACGGAGGTCCAGGGTGACGGGCCTGAGAGAGCATGTAGTCATTTTGAAAAAATGTTTATTTTGATAATTTTCACGGGCAGTGGAAGGGCCCAGGCCTGGTGGGCTCGAATTCCCTACATGAAGAATGGTGGGGGCAAAGGAAAGTTCTGGATCGATCAAAGGAGGCCAATTTGAAGGTTTTTTAGATTTCCAAAATGTGGGTTTTGTGTGTTTTATCAAGTTTTAGCTAATTGAAGCATTTTAAACCCATGTTATTCATCATTTAGACACAAAATTATGAAAAAAAACCTTTGAGAGGGTGGATGGAAAACCTACCTTGGCAACCCGATGAAGGAGTTTACAAAATCCACTAAGGATCGGCGGATGAAGGCGACGGGCACGAGGGCGACGATCGACGAAGGAAATTAACTCCTCTGGCAAGCACTTTGATCCCTCCTAGTAGACTTGAAAAATGAAAATGACAATTCAACTCCTTTATTTATACCCTCAAATGCATTTAATGCCTTCATTTAACGTATGTACAGACAATCGTTAGGGTGGGTGCAGTTTAAACCTCAATCGGCGACGGGAGGTCTGAGGCCCGGGGGCCAGAAAGACGCAACGCCGCGGCTGCTCGAAACTTGATTTTGAAAACTGTCAGTGAAGGGGAACTCAGGGCCTAGTGAGTGGAGTTTCTTCGGCAATTGGCCGTTGAGAACAGCGAGGTCAAAGTGGAATTCCGGACTCGGAAGTCCAGTGGAGCGAGCCCGACAGGGACGAAGGCAGCTCAAATTTTCCACAAGTTTTACTGACGGTAGAGAGGGATCCGAGCTTCAGGGTTCGAGAAGGCGGAAGCCTTCCACCATTTGGGAATGGTGGATGCCCGGAGGAAACCCGGCGGGGTGGGCCCACTAGGTCCCAAGGCCGTTGGCAGAGGCAAACTGCCAAGGAGGTTTCGTAAGGCATCAGGACTTAGCAAAATTGGAGGGGACAAAATTCGTCCAAGTCAACATGAGACTTTAGAGGCACGTTGACCACTTAGGACACCAAAATGGGGGCACACAAAATGAGGCAATGACAAAAATGACCTGGCAAGGCGAAAGAAAAGAAGGTCCCCATTCTAAACGGGGCGTGTGTGCTGAGGGCACAACATGTATTTTCCCTTCAAGGTTTCCACATAAATCTGGTGTACTCTTATGTGAATGTGTTCATTATTTACATTTCCATTGATTATGTTTTCAAAGTATTATGTATGTGGTTATTTAAATTAGAATGTATTAAATACTGATTCACCCCCCTCTCAATATTTATGTGTCTAACAATTGGTATTAGAGTTAAGTTCCTTGGTGAAGCTTAACAACTTGAGGTAGATCTAGGATGGCACACACGAAAGGAAACGAAGGTCTTTCTTCAAACAAGGCATCACTATTTGATGGATCCAATTATGCCTTCTAGAGTGTAAGGATGGAATCCTACTTGATGGAATTAGGGTTTGATGTTTGGAAATCTATTGTGGATGGTTATGAAATTACTTAAAATCCTCCAAGAGATCAAGTAGGAAAGAAATCTTGTGAAAATATTGTTAAAGAAAATAATGTTATTTTATGTTGGTTATGTAAATATGAGTTTGTTAAGATAATGTACTACAAGAATACAAAGGATATTTGGGACAAGATTCATAATATTTATGAAGGTGATGAAAAATTCAAGCAAGCAAAGCTTTAGACTTACCGAGGATAGTTTGAGAGTTTGAAGATGAAGGAAGAAGAGAATATTGTTGCATATCTACTTTGAGTTGATGAAGTTGTCAATACCATTAGAGGACTTGGTGAATAAGTGAAAGAGAAAATGATTATAAAAAGATACATATCTTCCCACATGATTTGATTCAAAAAAAATGTTGTTGAAGAAACTAAAGATATGAACACTCTAACAATGGATTAACTACACAAGATATTCGTTGCATATGAGATGAGGATTGTGACTGATGAAAATTCAAAGAAAGAAGAAGCTTTCAAGGCACCAAACATAAATGAATATTATAATTGACTCTAGTGATGAATCATATCTTGAAGAAGCAAACTTGGTAAGGAAGTTAAAGAAAGGCTATGGCAAGTACAAAGGTATGTTACCCTTCAAATGTTTCAATTGTGGTAAAATAGGTCACTTCACTGTTAAGTTTCCTTTTAGAGGAGGTACTGATGAGAAAAAAAGAGAATAAGCCTTATCAAAAGAGCTATAAGAAGTCCAAGAATAAGAAGAAGAATTATCATAAGTATAAGAAAAGCCTATACTCTAAGGAAGATAGCTATTCATTTGATGAAATGTGATCACTACACCTACGGAAGTGATAGTGAATATTCATGGAAATGGAGACTATAGATGGTGATATAGGAAAATTAAATTTTGGATATGATGAAGAAGATGTAGAAGTTGATTTAAAAGGAGAACTTATAACTTCCCTAGAAGAGTTTATGAAAGTAAAAAAGTCAAATTAGAAACAAAAGTTGAAATTAAAGGAATCAAAAAAGGTGATTATAGATCTAAAATTTTAGATAGAAGAAGCAAAGATAATAGACGATGTTTTGATAGAAAAAGTAAAATTAAAGGAAATGGGTTATGAAAGGCTTGAAGCAGAAGTGGTATCTTTGAGAAAGGATCTAGAGAAATCAAACTATTAGAGGAACAATAATATGAATTTCAGAAAGAGCACAAAGATTCTGGATGAGATTATCAACAATCAAAGGTCTCTCCACATCAAAACTATAATTAGATTTGATGGTTCAAGTCATAGCACAAAGACTACTAAGCACCCCCTAAAGAAATCTGCAAAGGATCTTGATGAAAATAACTTCATATTTTCAAATGCAAAACAATCTAAGGAGACTAAAGAACTCAAAAAGTAATAAGATGCTTTCATTCAAATCCAACAAAAGAGGAGATTCAAAAAGACAAATTTATAAGGGTGAGCATACAATACTAGGTTTAATTATTCATTTTTTGGTTATTATTATACTTACAATCAATTTGACCATAAGGTAATTGATTGTAGAAGGTTTCTTACAAGAAAGAATGGTTTTGTAAGTTGGAATGCATTTGCTCATGTATTTGATTCTAATGTCATATGCTACAAGTGCAACAATTTTGGACATATTACAAGACATTGAAGAAAATTTGTTTGTTGATATAAAAAAGACATTGAAGAAGTAATTTTCTTTGTTGATATAAAAAAGAGTCTAAGAAAGTATGAAAAAAGAAGAATGAAGATCAAACTTTGAAAAATCAATGATTGCACAGATTGCTTTTCATGCACAGAATGAGAAAAATTCATGGATCATTGGCAATGGATTTTCTAGCCAAAATAATCGGAGACAAAAACAATTTTATAAGTCTAAAAAAATGGAATGGAAGAAAGTAAGACTTGGTGACAATTTTGTTGCTAAGATATCCAAAAAGGGCACATTAAGTCTTGATGGTGGAGAAACTAAAACATATGGTGTCTTATATGTTGAAGTTCTAAATAGTAACTTACTGAGTGTAATTCAAATGTGTGATAAAGGCTACAATATTTTATTCAATGCACAAGGATGTGAAATCAAAGAAGAAAACTCTAGAAAGCTTGTTGGGGAAGGAAGTACAACAAAAAGTAATGTGTACAATCTCAGTGAGATCAAAAGGAAGAAATTCCTCTTTGGACAGAAAGATGAAAGTTGGATTTGGCATAGAAGGATGGGTCACATAAATTTTGATCATCTTGTGAAGATCAATTCTAAACAAGCAGTAAGAGATATGCCTAAAATTGCAAAGCCTCCCTACACTTTGTGCAAAGAATGTCAAGAAGGAAAATTGATAAGAGTTAGATTTATGACAAAGTAGTATTCCACTACAAATGCATTAGAGCTAGTTAATATAGATCTATGTGGACCAATTAGGACAAATAGCTTACAAGGTGATAGGTATTTTATGATTCTAATTGATGATTTTTCTAGGATGTCACGGGTTACTTTCTTAAAAGAGAAATCAAGAGCCTTTGAGAAGTTCAAAATATTCAAAGCTTTGGTAGAAAATGAGATTGGTCATACAATCAAGTGTTTAAGATCTAATAGAGTTAGTGAATTTGCATATGATGAGTGAATAATTTTGTGAAAAATATGGAATTAGGAGACAATACTCTGCTGCAAGGACCCCTCAACAAAATGGAGTTGTTGAAAGAAAGAATAGAATAGTTCAAAAAATGGCAAGGAAAATTTTGAATCAAGATAAGTTGCCTAATGTATACTGGAGAGAATTTTTTCATACTGTAGTCTACATTCTTAACAGAGGACAAATAAGAGTGAACAACACTAAGACACCTTATGAACTATGGAAAGGAAAACTGGCATCAGTCAAGAATTTCATAATATTTAGAAGTAGATGCTACATCAAAAGAGATGAAGATATTTAAGTAATTTTGACTCAAGATCTGATGAAGGTATATTTCTTGATTATTCAACTAGAAGAAAGGCATATAGGTGTTATAACAAAAGATTGTTTAGAAATTTGTTGAAAGTGTAAATGTAAAATTTGATGAGACACTACACTACAAGTTGGAATCAAATAATTATTATAGTGGTTTTGGTCGATCATTTTGTATTAGTGAAGAAGATATAGAAAGTGAGCTTGAGATATCAAGTAAAAAAATTCTGGGAAGGTTGTACAAAGAGATAATTTTGAGAGTAAAATTCTTGGTGATAAATACAGTTGAGTTCTAACCAAAAGAAGGCTAGTAGGGATGAATGAACAAGTACATTTTGCTCTACTATCCAAGATTGATCCCAAATATTTTATAGAAGCTAGCAAGGATGAGAATTGGATAGAAGAAATGGAAGAAGAACTAAATTAGATTGAAAATAATGAGACTTAAGAACTTACTCCAAGGCTTAAAGACAAAAATGATATTTGCACAAAATGGGTATTCAAAAATAAACTAAATGAAGATGGAAACGTGATAAAAAATAAGGCAAGATTAGTCTGCAAGGGTTATGCTCAAGTGGAAGGTATTCAATTTGAAGAAACCTTTGCTCTGATAGCTAGACTAGAAGCAATTAGGATGTTTTTGGTAGTCTGTATTCAAAAAATTCAAAGTATATCAAATGGATGTCAAGTCAACATTTCTAAATGAAGAGTTGGAAGAAGTATACATTGAGCAATTGGAAGGATTTCAATTGTCTATCAATCATGATTTTTTTTGCAAATTGAATAAAGCAATGCATGGACTCAAACAAACCCCAAGGCATGTTATTCAAGACTAGACAAGTATTTTTGGCATCAAGGATTCAAGAAAGGTATTGTTGATAGTATTTTATATATCAAAACTCAAGGTGATCATCAGTTGATTTTTGTTGTTTATGATGATGATATTATTTTTAGTGGTAGTAAAGATAAAGTGTGCAAGGTGTTTGGTGATGAAATGCAAAAATAATTTGAAATTTCTATGCTTGGTGAGTTGTCATTTTTTCTTGGTTTACGAATCTCTCAATCAAACAAACGTATATTCATATCACAAAAAAGGTATGTCAAAGAGATGTTAAATAAGTTCAATATGAAATATTATAAATTAGTCAATACACCTATGGTTACTGGATGTAAGCTGAGTAAGGATGATTAGTCTTCCATAACAAATAAAACTTTTTATAGATTAATGATTGGAATTTTGTTATATATAACTACATTTAGACCAAATATTATAAAAGTTGTTTGTATGGTTTCAATATTTCAAGTTTCACCTAAAGAGACACATGTGAAGGAAGTAAAAAGGATCTTCAAATATTTGAAAACTTCTATAAACTATGGTTTGTGGTATCCAAGAAGTGAAAATTTCAAATTGACAGCATATACTAATGCAGATTGGGTCAAGATTGTTGATGATAGGAAAAACACTAGTGGTGGTGCATTATTTCTTGGAGATAGTCTTGTATCTTGGTTGAGAAAAAATTATATCTACTATAGAAGCATAATACATTGCAACAATATCATGTTGCACTCAGGTACTTGGGATGAAACAAACATTGAAGGATATGGAAATTGAATATGATGAGCTCATTTCAATTGTTTGTGACAATACAAGTGCAATCAATATTTCAAAAAATATGATAATGCACTCTAGTAAAAAGAACATATCAATCAATTATCATTTTTTGAGAGAAAAGGTTGCAGATGAAGAGGTAATATTGGATTATGTTGAGACAAAAGAATAAATTGTAGATATATTTCTGAAAACTATCCCAAAGTAAACATTCAAGTATCTTAGATAGATGTTGGGAGTGATATCTCCCTCCTCTTAATTAGTAAGAGGAAGTACAAGTTCAATGGAATTTAGTCCACGAATCATTCATGAAACCCCAAGGTGTCTATAGGTGATGGATTTAATTATAAATCTAAAATTGATTTCAAGGAATGTCAGTTGAGTTGTAACTCCCTAATGCAAGTAGCACAGATGATTTGTGGTAAAGTGCAGTAAGGTATAGTGGATGGATTATATAACATAATGGGAGAGAAAACCTAAAGTCTCTAAATATTCCCTTTTACATTGATGTCAAAGGGGGAGAATTATGTTTGTCATCAATGACAAAGGGGGAGATTGTTGAACATAGTGTTGTCATTGATGTCAAAGTATTGTTGAACCGGAATCGATGTCAAATATATGTGAAAGTGTATGTTAGTTGTAGATGTTGAACAATGTTAATATTATCATTATTGAAGAAGGGAAATATGGTAAATTTGGGTACATATGGTATTAGTGTTTCTTGTATATCTACTACTTCTATGGAAGTCTGGAAGTGGTTGTGGTAGTGTTTTGCGGTTTATTGTTCAAAAGAAAAATATGAATTATACTAAACTATCATTGTTTTTGGTACCATATTCTACAAACTTTAATAATTACAACTTGTGGTTTGGAAGTTAAGAAATAACACTCGTGAAATATCCTATTCTACAGTTTCAACAGATATGAGTTATAGAGTTGTAAGATAGAAGTGATAGATTGAAGTACGTGTTTATTAGTTGACTGTCTATAATGTTTGAGTGTTTGTTCCAGTGAAGGGAAGTGTGCACCATTTGAATAAAGCATGTGAAGGTAAAATAGGACTAGTTAAGATCATGGTAGGAAGTGAATGATGTTATCTTACACCAGTGGTAATGTGTTTGATTTAGGACCAAACTGACTACATGTTTCATACCATTTTGAATTAAGGTCTATCCTTGGATGACATGGCTAATTGAAAATAGTATTAAAGGGTTCTAGGCCGACATTTAGATGTTAAAATTTTGGAATGGATAAATTGTAAATCATTTTTATGAAAATGTGTTTGTGACTTGTGAATCAAGTTGTGTGGAAGCATGCAAAATATATATGTTGAATGATGTGCAAGTAGAAAGAAGTCAAGGACGTTGAGAGAAATTGATATATCATAAAAGGATGTGCTTTCCTATTAATGTTGAGCAGGTTGTGTGAAAGATTTTCTTATGTTTATTTATGTAATGTGCTGATGGAAGTTGGGTCCATGAAAAGCACAAAAGTGGAAGTGTTTTATTTTTTTCAGAATTTGTTACAATTGGACTGAAAATTTGAAGCACTTACACATTGAATCTTTAAAAAAGTCATTAATATGAGATTTATTATTTTGAATCTAGTTTCTAAATATGTAGTTTATTCTAATACCCATTTGATATAAATTAAATTTTAATAGGCATGTATAAAAACCACTTTTTGAAAGTCACTTTTTTTACCATACCATGCACATGTACAGACACCACTTTTTGACCTAAATAAAAGTATTTTTATAATTGCTTTTATGGAAAGATATGTAACAACCTAAAGATTGATGAGGATATTTTTTGGTAATTTTTTTTTGAATATTTTTTATTGAATTTTTAATTTTTATATACCCTAATTGTTGTTTTTAAAAATCAACATGAGCAGACAACATAATTGAACCTAAACTCTCTCTCTCTCTCCTTATATATATATCTCTCCATCACTACCTCTCCCTCCCTCCCCTCTCTCTCTCTCCCTCTCTCCCTCTCTCCCTCTCTCTCCCTCCCTCAATCTCAACCTTTTTCCCTTCCCTCTATGTTTATATCTATCTCCATCTCTACCTCACCCTCCCTCTTTCCCTCTCTCTGAATGTCCCAACCTTATGTACTTAACCCTATACCCTCAACACTCATCCCTCATCCCTATACCTTAAACCCTAAACCCTATACCCTCAACCCTAATCCCTATACCCTATACCCTCAACCTTATACCCTAAACCCTAAACATTATCCCTCAACTATATACTTAACCCTAAACCCTACACTCTCAACCCTTAACCCTATACACTAAAACCTATACCCAATATCCTATACCCTAATCCTTATATCCTATACACAACCTTATTCCCTCAACTATAAACCCTACATTAAACCATGTACCATAAGCCATCAACCCTATACCCTTGACCCTCAAACCTCAACCCTATACTTAAAACCTAAACCCTCAACACTAAACCCTATACCCTATACACTTAACCCTATACCCTCAACCCTGAACACTATCCCTCAACCCTACACCCTCAACCCTCATCCCTATACTCTCAACCTTATACCATAAACCCTGAACATTGTCCCTCAACCCTACACTTAAATCCTAAACCCTACACTCTCAACCCTTAACCCTTAACCCTACACCCTGAACCCTATACCCAATATCCTAAACCTTAATTCCTATACCCTATACACTTAACCTTATACCCTCAACCCACAACCCTATACCTTAAACCATAAACCCTACACCCTCAACCCTCATCCTTATACCATCAAATTTATACCCAATATCCTAAACCCTGATCCCTATACCATATACACAACCTTATACCCTCAACCCTCATATGGGGGAGAGAGAGGGAGATGAGAGATACAGAGTAGAGAGGGAAGGAGAGATTGAGAGATAATTAGGTGGAAGGTGGGAGGGGGACACACACCCACACACACAGAGAATGGTGAGATAAAGAGGATAGAGTGAAAGAGAGGGAGGGAGGGAGAGAGGGAGAGAGAGAGAATGGTGACATAGAGAGAAGGAGACAGTGAGAGGGAGGGAGAGAATGGGGAGATAGAGAGGAGAGATTGAGAGAGAAAGAGGGGGAGAGATGGAGATATGGAGAGAGAGAGAGTGAGAGATAGAGAGTAGACAGGGAGAAATAGGTGAGATATACACAAATAGATATTTATGGAGGGAGAGGTAGGTAGAGAGAGGGATTTAAGGGAGATAAATATAAGTAGATAGGGAAGGAGAGGTAGAGAGAGAGGGAGGTGAGATAGAGAGGAGAGAGTGAGAGGAAGAGGAAGAGGGGGAAGATAGGGAGGGAGATTGAAAGAGAGAGATAGGTAGAGGGAGAGAGAGGAGAGATAGATCTAGTAGAGAGGAAAAGTGGTAGGAGGGATACATAGGTGAGATAGATAGAGATTAATAGAGGCAGAGATAGGGAGAGATAGGGAGAAGGGAGATAAAGATAAGTAGAGAGGAAATGAGAGGTAGAGAGAGGAGAGATGGAGAGACGTGGAGAGGGGAGGGATGGAGAGAGAGAGAGGAGGAGATAAAGGTGAGTTTTTGTGTGTGTTTGAGAAAGAAAGAGAGAGAGGTGAGATAGAGAGAAGGAGAGAGTGAGAGAGAAAGAGGGGGGAGAGGAAGATAGAGAGGGGGTGGAGAGAGAGAGTGGTAGAGAGTGATGGAGGGAGAGGTAGGTAGAGAGAGGGAGAGGGAAGATATAGTGAAGTAGAGAGGAAAGGAGAGAGTGAGGGAGAGGAGGGAGAGAGGGAAGAAGGGAGAGGGAGATGGAGAGAGAGAGTGGTGAGATAGAGAGAATTAGAGAGGGAAGGAGAGAATGAGAGAGAGAGAGGTGAGATGGAAAGTAGAGAGAGAGATAGAGAAAGAGGGAATGAGGGAAAGTGGGAGAGAGAGAATGGTGAGATAGAGAGGAGAGAGTGAGAGGTAGGGAGAGAGAGATAGAGAGAGACAGAGAGATAAAGATAGAGAGAGGGAGGCAGTATAGAGAGAGTAGTGAGGAAGGATGGCAGGACACATGAAGGAGATATGACGGAGAGAAAGTGCACAGAGCACGGTGAGTGAGAGACAACCCAGATGCTATATGGAAGCCGATATAGTTATGAGATGGTTGATTATATAAACTAGAGAGGAGTGGCGGAGGAGAGTGCAGGAGGCAGGGGTAGAGGTTTATGTGTGTGTTTGAGAGAGAGAGAGAGAGAGAATGGAGAGATAGAGAGAAGGAGAGAGTGAGAGAAAAAGAGGGGGTAGGGAGGGAGTGAGGGAGGGGGAAAGATATTGAGAGGAGATAAAAATAAGGGGAGAGAGGGTGAGGTGGAGAGAGGGAGGGAGAGGAGAGATAGAGATAAATAGAGAGGGAAGGGGGGAGGGAGGGAGAGTTAGGGATGGACATAGAGGTGTGAGAGAGAGAGTGTTGAGATATACAGAAGGAGAGAGTGAGAGGGAGGGAGAGAAAGATAATGGTGTGATAGAGAGGAGAGAGTGAGAGAGAAAGAGGGGGGAGAGGGAGAGAGAAAGTGAGAGAGGTAGGTAGAATGAGGGAGAGGAGAGATAGAGAGTAGAGAGGGAAAGAGGTAGGGAGGGAGATATAGGTGAGATAGAGAGAGAGTGGTGGAGGGAGAGGTAGGTAAAGAGAGGGAGAGGGGAGATAAAGATAATTAGAGAGGGAAGGAGAGGTAGAGAGAGATGAGAGAGGGGAGGGAGGGAGGGAGAGGTAAGGATGAGATAGAGGTGAGAGAGAGAGATAAAGAGAGAGTGAGAGAAAGAGAGAGAGGAGAGAGAGAGGAGAGAGAGGAGAGATAGGGATTATAGATGGAAGGAGAGAGTGAGAGAAAAAGATTATACAACTTTTTGACTATTGAAATTTGACATGTTAATTACTAAAATTTGACTAAGTATGGAAATTTATAAGATCTTCCAAAAACTAGAATTTGCATTATAACTCCTAGAGATCTTATTGGAATTCCAAAGCCTTTGGCTTGGATTTTCTTTGGATTTCCAACCCAAAGGATTGGAATGCCTTTTCAATTCCCAAAAACGTGTTTTTGCATATTCTACAAAAGTTCACACAATCTCATTTGTGTTCCTCATCAAATTTGCATGTGTTTCAAGGTCAACTAAAAAAACACTTTGGTATTGTTAATATCTCTCTTAGCTATCTAACCATGTAGTTTATTTCACATTTTAACTATGTTAATACTTTCATCTTTAATTTCTTTTGTTGGTGTATCTATTTTTTGTCAAAAACTAATGTTTGGTATTTTTTACTTTATTTTTTAACCATTCATTGAAATTTTAGATAAATTACATTTTTAGAAACTAGACTCCATTCTACACATATTTTAAAATATATATATTTTCGATTAGTTTTCAAAAAAATTAGGGGGGAGCATGGTCAAATTTCTATTTTTCAAGATGTGTCCACTTTGAAAATTAATAAAAAACCATATATTCATTAAAAATTATCAATAAAAAGTGCATGGATAGATATGAAGAGGTCTAAAATAAATTTCCAATGCCACTAGAATCATGAGAAATGGAGAAACATGTCAAAATTTGTGAGCTTGGGACTTAAAACATCACTTTTGACTTTGATAGGTGATAAAAAAGTACTAGTAGCAAAATATGGTGAAAAAACCCACACCATTGGAAAGTATACAGAACCAGCTTTCTAGTGATATCTCATTTGAAAAAATTTCATACTTGAGCAAAAATGTATGCTTCTCAAACAAAAATTACCAATTAGGGAATTAGGGGAAAAAACAAGCTAGCGTTGTTCACCCATGTGACATCTGGTGTTGGCAGGGGTTAAACAAAACCCCTCACCCACCTACCATTGATAGAGTGTCGAGTGGGTGGCACGGGTCATTGGAACCACCGACAGCTACAACTGCTAGCGGCTAGCAGCTTATCCATTGCCCTAGCAATCTACAGGCCACAAGCGATTTGTAGGCCACTGCTTGGTGGGGGTGCGCAGGGGCACTACCTCCTAGTTCTACTTTGTAGGTGGTGTGCTACTCTATGGGTGATTCCCCACTTTGCACATTCTGAGCACATTTTCTTAATCGCTACAATCTTTCACATACATAGAAATGTTAAAATAATTAAAAGAGGGCTCAAAACTCTACCTTAAAAATTCTTTCCAAATAGTTGAAAATTTGAAGAAGAAAACATCACACCTATCCTTTCCAATCCTTCCTTTCTCTTCTTCTTGAACTTTCTTACAATTTTTTGAGATCTCCCAAAATAAAACAATATCCAAAACCAAAAATGCCCGCCCCCCTCAAAATCCTTTTTCCTCATAAGAAAGAGGAATAAAAAGAAAGAAAGATAGGAAACTTCCTCACAACCACCCAACCAACTCCATTTTCGTCACCCTTTGTAAATTGGAATTTTAAGGTGGTTAAAATAGTTTAAAATATATTTCTAAGGCTTAATAAACCCTTTACTCTCATATCAAGCACCTAGGGTGAATTTAAGTGTATAAACACTTAATTTAACTCACATAAGAGATTTGTAAATTACAAAAAAGAAAAAAATGCTATGAAATAGCTCACAAAGGTATTAAAAATAAAACTTTCACACAATTAAATTACATTATATCACATAAACCACACAAATAACATGAGCATAATATTGCAACACTAGATCTTAAAAACTCCATATGAGTTAAGATTGGTATTCATTGGAAAAATAATACATAATAAAATATCTATGCAACCCCTAGATATACCATTGGCAAATTATACCTTCTCACTCAACAAAAGTGTTAGTATATCATATGGAGTAATAATAACAATAGCCAAAGAATCTAACATATATCAAGATAACATTTTAAAACAATTATCAATTCCAAAATATTCTTATCTAGAATAATCCTCTATGAAATCACATAGACACCATACAAACAAATTAACCTACACTATAGAACATTTAACTTATTAAATATCATCTCAAAACATCTACTTGTAATTTTACATAAATTAATCATTCGATAAAAAAATATAACTCCCACTAGTAATAATCAATCAAAATCCATCATATAATCAAGAATTCCATGATAATCAAAATAAAATATATAAGCATAAAAAACATCATCTATGTATATGAAATAAACTATCGTCCACAAAACTCTTGAATATTCCAATCATATAAACAAAACATCATGCAAGAGTCAATATAGATAACAAAAGGTGGGGTCTCACATTCTCCCCCCTAGGATTGTACTTCCTCCTAGAAGTCCTTCAAAGTGAACCAATTATCCTACTGTGTGACCCATTAAGTAAGGTTTTCAAACCTAGAAAAGATACTACATTATCATATATTTTTTCCACTCAATCTTTTAAAATTATCCTTAACTCAATTGTCACTTCAAGAAGGAACCAACTACTAAGATATTTTTTTGTATAACTAGTATAATTTATGCTCACAAACACTTTTTTCATTTCTTTGATACACATCACACATTCATAACAAAGGAGACTACAGGAACATATACACTAATAATTACTAGGCAATATAAAATTACTCCATAAAAACTATCATGTCTTATTAGTTCATGAAAAAAAATTGGTTACTCTAAGAAACTAAATTGCTTTAAATTGTAGCAATGGAAAAAGTATCCCTTTTTCACTTAATTTGGGAATAATTAATATTAAAATGAGCATAAGGTTGCCTTAATTTAGTGTTGTAATGTGTTTTACACATTCACATTAAGTTTAGGATCCTTTTTAACTAATGGACTTAATTGTGCCATATTTAGGGTGTTGTAAGGTGTACCTTTACACTTTCACACTAATCTAGGGCTTTATTAATTAATTGAGGTTAATTTTCCTTAATTGGACCCTTTAACTCAAATCCAAGCCTAATTAAATGAAAATTCTAAGGGATAAAACCTGACATTCATAAATGCCATTACATAACACTTAATTTTGGAAGGTGTGTGTCCTAGGTAGGTAACCTAAGACCCATTCACCACATGGCGAATGGGTCCTCACTAGGCCCTAGGACCCTATTTTTGCATAACATTTCACTTTGTCTAAAGTGTGTCCTAGGTGAGTGGCCTAGGACCCATGGTGAATGGGTCCTCACCTAGACCTAGGACCCCTCTTTTCGATACATTTTTGGCAATATTTTAATGATTTCAAATCCATGATTTGATGTCGGCTTGTGAAATTTGAATTTCAGGAATTAATGATAAGATATGTATAAATACACTTGGTCATTTCACTATGTTTCATAACTAAATCTTCATAAGCAATCAAGAGTACTTTCACAAGAGAATTTCTAACGCATTCAAGGGAAGATTTGTAGAAGATTATTGCAACAGTCAAGATTCCAATTGTCATGTCAAAGATGGATTGCATCATGCATGTTTTTTGAGTTAGAAAAAATAGTAGAGGAATAGGTATAATGGAAGCTTTAAAAGATTATTATAAACCAAATTATGTAGTGTAAACCATATGGAGATTTAAACAACTATAACAATGAAATGCAAGAATAGAAAGCACAACACATAACATAGCATTTACGTGGAGAAACCCTTTCAAGAAAAAAAATCCACCAAAGAAGAGATGAATAGCTTGTATTAACAAGTATGTTTACAATACATCCACTCTAACTCCTCTTCAATCCGGTAGCATCTGTGTACCTATAAAACATCTCATAGTGTCTCCAACTCAACCCCTCAATATATAGACTCATGGGGGCTCAAAAATACCACCATAAAACATTACCATGGGTCAAAACAAGGTTCAAAAATACCATGGTAAAAATCCATTCAACCCCTTACATGCTAAACATGGTCTCTTACATGACATTACACCTCCTTACAAGATGTCATAAGAATCCCTATAAAATAGAAGATGCTCTTACATGTGTCATAAACCATCAATAGCTATCCAAAGATTCTCTTATGTGTGTCATAGAGGATTCTCACATCCAAAATGATATCCCCAGCTTTTTTCCCTTATAGTTGTCATTGAATCCATCATAACATCCTTAAAAATAGGCTTTCCATGTTATACCACTAAGTGGGACTCTTTTGACAACTAATAACATAATTTTCAAGACACCGACATGTGGCAAAAGTGCCAACTCAAAATCTCATGCTCCTTTTGATGTAGCAAAAATATTTAATAACAAAAATGATATTTATCCAAGGGAAAAGGTAAATAATAGTAAATAAATAACTTAGGAATTTCCAAGGTTGAGACACCTTAACTCCCAATATTCTCTCAATTATTGAGTACCTTGCAAGGGCTAGGGGAGTCACACCATCATGGAAACAGCTAGGTACAAGAACCAAGGCCCATGGCCTTCCTACACCAAGTAAATTCTCTATGCTCATAGGTTTGGTAAGAACATCTGCAACATACTCCTGTGTGTCAATCTTCTTCAACTCAATCTGACCATTAGCAATCAACTCACAAAAAAATGATACTAAATATCAACATGTTTAGTTCTAGCATGATACATTGGATTCTTAGCCAAATGAATTGCACTTTGACTATCATAGTTAACCTAAACAATATTGCAATCAAAACCAATACATATACACAACCTTTGCAACCATACTACCTCCTTTGAAACATAGGTAGCAACCATATACTCTACTTCAGTAGTGGATAAAACAACAGTAGGCTTCCTTTCACTCATCCAACTCACTGCTCCTCCAAACAAAGTAAACACATACCCATTGGTGGACCTTCGACTATCCAAGTCACCTACCCAATCTGCATCAACAAATCCATGTATGCCCAATGACTTGACCACATTATCAGTACCATGATAAAGCAAACAGTAATCATAAGTACCTCACAAATATCTAAACACCCTTTTAACAAAATTCCAATGCTCTTTACCAGGGTTAGACATAAACTTTCTTAGAACTCTCACTTCTTGGGCTATATCTAGTCTAGTGCAAACCATTACATACATAAAACTACCAATGGCACTAGCATATGGAACCTTATATATATCCTCAATATCATCATCGGAATTAGGACATATATCCAAGCTCAACTTAGTACCAACTGGAAATGGAATACTAACTGGCTTACAATCATGCATATTAAACCTATGCAAAATGATATCAACATACTTCCTTTGACTCAACCAAAGCTTTATATTACCACAATCTCTTCTGATTTCCATTCCAAGAATGTATTTAGCAGCCCCCAAGTCCTTCATATCAAAAGAACTAGAAAGTTGTTTCTTGAGTTCACGAATCATTACCTTGTTGTTACCAATAAACAACATGTCATCAACATACAAGATAATAATTAAAATATGATCATCAATAACCTTAATATATACACAATGATCCTCTTCACTATTAAGAAATCCCAATTTCAATGCAAAAGCATCAAACTTTTGATACCACATTTTGGGTGATTGTTTTAAACCATACAAAGATCTTTTTAACCTGCAAACCAATTTTTCTTTTCCCTTCACAACAAAACCATCAGGCTATTGCATATAATCTCCTCCTCAAGATCCCCATCCAAAAAAGTGATTTTAACATCCATTTTCTCTATCTCAAAATCACAAGCAACAACAATAGATAATAAGAATCTAATAAAAGTTAGTTTAGTGACAGGAGAGAAAATTTCACCAAAATCAACTCCCTCTCTCTAGGAGTAGCCCTTAGCCACTAATTTGGCCTTATACCTTTCCAAGTGACCATTTGTTCCAAATTTATTTTTAAATACCCATTTACATCTGATGGGCTTTCTTCCTTTGGGAAAATCAACAAGATCCCAGGTGTTATAGTTTTCCAATGCCATCATCTCCTCTTGCATAGCCTGCAACCAAGACTCATTTTCCTCTTAAGAGAGAGCCTCCCTGTAACATCTAGGTTCATCGTTAGCACTTAATAAAGAAAATATACAAAAAAAATCTAGTGGGCTATACCTATCGACTGGATTTCATTATCTTGTGGATCTTCTGAGAATAGGAGTATGAGGCTCTTATTGTTCTTGACCTTGCTCAACCTCTTCCTGATTTTAATCCTCATGTTCTTCAGTTTGATCAGTACCTTCATTTGATACCTCATCTTCTTCCTCCTCATCCTCAAGTCCAACTTTTTGTTCTTCCCAAGGTGCATCTTCTTGCTTAATTTCAAAATGCACTCATTTTTCCTTATCTTTTTCCTTTGGTTGTTCAAGATCGGAAATAACACTAAGCTCCCTAAAAATCACATCTCTAGAAAAGATATTTTTCTTCGTTAGAGGATTCCATAACTTATAACCTTTTACATTATACCATATCCAATGAAAATGCACTTTTCAGATTTTGGATCCAACTTATCTATTTTTCTTTAGGCACATGAACATAAGCCTTAGAGCCAAATACCCTTAAATGTGAAACAGAAGGTTTCTTACCTATCCACATTTCATAAGATGTTTCAAGAGCCTTATAAGGAGATCTATTCAACAAGTAACAAGAAGTACTTACAGCTTCTACCCAAAAGCATATGTCAAGTTGTGAACTACTTAGCATACTTCTAGCTCTTTCCATAATTGTTTGATTCATCCTTTCTGCCACTCCATTTTGTTGAGGAGTGTAAGGAGTAGTTTTTTTTCTAACAATTCCTGCATGCTTACAAAATTCATCAAATTCCTTAGAACAATATTCCCCTCCATTATCAGACCTTAATACCTCAATTTTATAATCTAGGATTATTTTTCAACTAAGGCTTTAAATTCTTTAAACTTACTGAAAAACTTCAAATGTATGCCTCATAAAATATAACCGGGTATATCTTGTAAGATCATCAATGAAGGAGACAAAATATCTAGATTTTCCAATTGATTCCACATCCACAGAACCAAATACATCTGAATGAATTATTTCAATTTATTCATAGAGTTAGTACTACCTAAAGGAAATGATTTTCTATTTTGTTTACCAAACACATAATGTTCACAGAAATCAAAAATCTCATTAGAATAGGAAAAAATGTCTAACAACTTTCTATTCAAAATGATTTTTAAACCAGTCTCACTAATGTGGCCCAATCTACGATGCCACTACATACAAGTATTTTCATATTTTTTAGTTATATTGGTAGAGTTAACAATAGTAGTGGCTTCAAGCCTGAACAGAGTCCCCTTCCTTGTCCCTCTTACTATCACCAGATTTCCTCTTACCAATCTACAACCATGCTTATCAAATGTTGCATTTATTCCCAAATCATTCAACTTCAAAATTGAAATCAGATTTCTAGCTACTTCAGGAACATGTAAAACATTAGGGAGGGTTTTAATCCTCCCATCACTGAAACACAACTGAATCTTACCCCTTCCAACAATAGGATATGAAGAGTTATCACTGAGGTATATTTTATGATTCAGAGTCGGGGTGGACAAACTTGAACCAATCTCAAACAATCAAACTTTACAAGTTTCAAACACCAAAAGGTGGGTTTTGATCCACTAGTCTTCATTCATCCAAGTAGCCCTCCAAACAAGGTTTTCCAAACACAATTTTCAAGGAAAACTGAAAACCAAAATGTGAGCATACTTTTAGATACCCTTTTTCCTCTTTGACAACATATCCAAAACTTGGCTAGAGTTGCTTTGGTACAGAGGCTTCAAAATTTGATTATCCTATTTCTTGAGCCTAAAGCATGGGGGCAGCAAATTGGTTATTTTGGGAATAACCTTAATTTTATACATGATATAAAAAATGTAGACACGGTTCTAGATACCCATTTTGGCTTTATACAACATACCAAAATTTCAAGGGTGGTCACTTTGTATAGAACCTTTCAAAATTTGATTGGTTTTTTGCCAATTAAACCTAAAACATGAAAAGATCAAACCTAGGGCATCATCAAAACATGTGCCAACCAAAACCCTAGAACCTAAAATTATGAGGATTTAAAATGCATACAATGATAATTCATTCCATCAATTTTTAGGAAATTCCACTATGGGAATGGCAAGAAATGCATTTTACAAATCCACTAGGAACCCCAACTAGGGTTTTGGATTGTTGTTAGAAAAATGGCCATAACTTTCTTCAAACTTAATGAAAAACCACCAAACCAGTTGAAAATGAAAGGTGATTTGTTCCTCTACAAGATACAATCATGTGCATGTCATAAAATTTTTGTACAAACCATACAAAATCAAAAGAACAGACAAAAACATGAAAACTTAGAAAATTGTGTTATTCATTCATCAAAATCTCCAATACAAGTTCTCCAACCCCTTCAATCAAGTTTAAAAGACATATTAATACATTTTCAACCATCTAAACCTATCTAACTAACTCCAACCAACCATTTTGCACCATTACACAAATATGACAACTTTTGCAATTTTGTCGTGACAACTTTTATTTGCAAAATGACAATTTTCAGAAACTTTTGTAATTATTTACCAAATGACCTAGAACTTCCCAAAATGGATCAAGATGACCCTAAATGGTCTTAAAAGACCTTATAAGACACCAAAACATGTAAACCAACCTAAAACTCAAAAATGACAAAAAAGCCTACTTATGAGGCTTGTGGTGCCCCTGCACCATTTCACCTCCATCATATTTTTCATATGTGGAAAACCACTCCTTATGAGGAATCATGAAATGAGCATCCTGAATCAATTAACCAGTGTTCATTGGTCATAGTATGAAGAAAAGAAACCAAAGCTTCATAACCTGAATTTGAGGATTTCTCTGTGGAGGAATCAACTTGTTTCTTTGGATTTTTGCATTCCTTCTTCACATGTCTTTTTTTCCATAGTTCCAGCATTTCACTCTGTCCTTCTTTCTAGGAGTCTTAGATCTAGCCTTAGACTTATCCTTAGGCCCATTCTTATCTTCTTTAGACCCTCTTTCTTTAGGCCTTCCCCTTGCGTTGAGAGCATCACCTGTACTATCCATTTCATTTTTTCTCATTTCCTGACAACAAAGTTACTACAAGAGCATCCATCTTTGGATCTTCCATGTTAGCAGTGATAGCAAGTATGAAATTATCTCAAGATTTAGATAAAGAAAAAAGAAGAATAATGCACTTACCTTCTTCAACATTAACATCAATAGAGGCTAGTTGACTCAAAACCAATTTAAAAGAATTTAAATGCTTGGCTATAGATTCACCTTCCCTCATCTTAAGAGAAAACAAATTTCGCTTCAAGTAGAGTTTATTTACTAGAATTTTTGCTTGATATATCTCACCTATCCGGTTCCACAAAGCATATGCACTCTTTTCCTTCCATACATTTAGGAGAACAGAATCAGAAAGACACAATTTGATAGTACCACATGCCTTTTTATCTATCTTCTCCCAATCTTCATCACTCATTTTCTCGGGTTTCTTTTCATTTGTTATAGCTACCCATTGATCTTGTTCTTCAAGGAGATCCTCCATTTTCAACTTCCACAACTCAAAAAAAACTCCATTAAATTTTTCAATATCCAAATGGTTAGAAGTTGTAGCCATGGTTAAACATAAAATATTGCAAAAAATAGCTCAACAAAACTCCCACTAAAACTAAAAAAACCTTCATTCTATCACCCAGAACACAGAACTGGCTAGGCTTTGATACCAAATGTTAGAAAAAATGGTAGAGGAATAGCTATAATGGAAGTTTTAATGGATTGATGTAAACCAAATTATGCGGTGTAAACCATATGGAGATTTAAACAACTATATCAATGAAATGCAAGAATAAAAAGCACAACACATAACACAGTATTTACATGGAGAAACCCTTTCAGGAAAAAAACTCCACCAAAGAAGAGATGAATAGCTTGTATTAACAAGTATGTTTACAATACATCCACTCTAACTCTTCTTCAATCTAGCAGCATCTGTGTACCCATAAAACATCTCATAGTGTCTCCAACTCAACCCCTCAATATATAGACTCATGGGGGCTCAAAAATACCACCATAAAACATTACCATGGGTCAAAGAAAGGTTCAGAAATACCATGGTAAAAATCCATTCGACTCCTTACATGCTAAACATGGTCTCTTACATGACATTACACCTTCTTACAAGATGTTATAAGAATCCCTATAAAATAGTAGATGCTCTTACATGCATCATAAACCATCAATAACTATGCAAAGATTCTCTTACATGTGTCATAGATGATTCTCACATCCAAAATGATATCCCCCACTTTTAGCCCTTACACTTGTCATAGAATCCATCACAACATCCTTAAAAATAGGCTTTCCATGTTATACCACTAAGTGGACATCTTTTGACAACTAATAACATAATTTTCAAGGCACCGACATGTGGCAAAATTTCCAACACAAAATCTCACGCCCTTTTTGATGGAGCACAAATATTTAATAAGAAAAATGATATTTATCCATAAGAAAATGTAAAAATAATAGTAAATAAATAACTTAGGAATTACCAAGGTTGAGACACCTTAATTCCCAACAGTTTGAGCTAATGTTGTGATGTAGTGTTCAATATCTATCAAGCATATTCAAAGGCATTATTTCACATCAAGATTCATGATCAAGATCTACATTCATTGAGGCCACTTCATGCTAATTTGTAGATTTTTTATCCAAGGTTCAAATAAGGATTGGTGAGTTTGTGACATTGCATTTATTCATTCATCATTCCTTCATACATTCCTATTTCATTTCAAGGTTTAATTACCAAAACGGGGTTTGACCAAGGAAAACCCCTATTCCCTTACAAAATAACATTTTTCTCTCATTTGATGTGTGATTGCAAGTTTTAGGTTGAAGATCTATTGGAGAGAAAAATTGCAAAATTTGTCAAAGTTGTCAAAGATGCAAGAAATTTTTTCAAATCACGAAAACTGAGCTATAGGATTTATTTTCCAAAAGCCCTAACCAAGACCCAAAAATTTGTTTTCCAAAGCCCTAGCCAGGACCCATTCGCCATAGGTAAAATAAGTCCTCCATGAGATTTGAAAAAGCACTTTTGGTGAAAGTTACATAGCATTTGACCCTTTCTAGATCTTCCTTTTGACTAGTAGTTGGGTTAGATTTAATTTTTGTTACTCATTAGCATAATATAGCACACATATTGAATGAAATTATAGAGAAATTGGGTTCATCATCCTTTTAATTTTGGTGAATCACCATTTTTCTATGTTTCATTATGGTGAACCCGACCTTTTTAGCATTGTAATTTGTTGATTTAGGAGTCCATTTTCATCCTAGATCTAGATCTTGCATTCATTTGCATTGAATTAGGTCTCATTTAGGGTGTCCAAATTGCACTTCAGAACCACGGGAAAAAGGCAACACTTTAGAACCACTATCCATTACATCAAAAACTTCTAAATCAATTTTCCTACCAAAATTTGAGTCTACAACACCTAAGCCTCCTTCAAATCCTATGGAAGAATGGGAAAAATAAATAGCTTCCATCAGAGTGACTTATGAAAACCAAGATGAGAGTTTCAAAAATGTAGTACCTTTAATGACTATGTTTCATAGATGTAAAACATGATGAACATAAAAGGGAAAAAACCACATATATATTTTGGTGGAAGAGATCTCAGGAGAAAAATCAACAAGATTTCAACCCCTACCTTTGATGGAATAGATAAAATATCAGCTAGAGCTTGGCTCTAAAATTTACAGACTTATTCCACTCTTAGCCCAATGAAAGAGCAAGATGTCATACAGTTTGCTACTCTTCATCTTGAAGGTATTACATTTGACTGGTGGTATCATGGCATGGCTACTCAAGGTCATAGTTAGGTAAATACCTTTGATAATTTCAGTCAGAGATTGATAGATAGATTTGAGCTCAAGGATGAAGAATATTTTAAGGAGTTGTCTACTTTGAAACAAATGCACTCCATTGATGAATATGTAGAGAAATTTTAGAAGATAGCTATTATGGTGCTTGATATATCAGAAAAGAGGATCATATATCTTTTCCTTCAAGGTCTTGAAGAACCTGTTGAGGGCTTAGTAAAGGAATTCTCACCCACTACCCTACAAGAAGCAATTAAGAGAATTTTCTAGCTTGAAGTTTTCATGCCCAAGAAAATGGTTTTCCATCAATCCAAACCTCCAAATCCATGGCAACCAAAGGGAAATTTTTGGAAAAATAATCCTACAATTCCCCCACCAAAGAATGTTCCAAACTCAACTGGAAAGAGGTTGGATGATGTGACAAAATCTAAATGATAGGGAGGGGGGTTGGAGGAATCAATCACAAATTCCTGCTCTAGGTCTTGCTTGCAAGACGTCCTTGGTGTTTTGCTTCACCACCTTAACCTATAGGACCCTTCTCATGTTTAGGTACCCTTGGTTCTCCTGGCCAACCCCACTACCATCACCATTCAACCAACCAAGTCATTCTTGGTGCAATAGCTCTAACTCTTCCTTAGCCTTTAATTTGCCCTAAAGACTAACTATACCTCCAAAGTTTGAAATTTGATTTGCAAGGGTGTGGAGGTGTTTCAATTCATTACAATCCATCAAATTTTGGTTCTTTATCATCCTCCTATCTCCATTTCTTGGTCGCTTTCATCAAACCCTCATTTAGGGTTAAAAAGGCCACTAGCTTAAGAGCCCCAATTAGGTCTCCTTCTCTGAGAAAACTGGTTGACTCTCTCAATTTCTCCAAAGAACCCCCAATCTTTCTTTGAGGTTCTTGCTTCAAATGGACACCTCTCAAGGATTTTTGAGGTCTTGGGTCTTATCTATCCATACAACGCCTCCACTTGAAAATGAACAAAAACTAGGGTTTTTAAGCCCTTTCTTGCTGATTTCAATCTGCTAAGTGTTTCACCTACCAAAAGAATTGGTGGAGGTTCCTCCTATTCACCAGACCTTGGCAAGACTTCCCCCTGCCTTCACAAAAAGGAAATTCAACAAGAAACAATCACCCCTGCAAGTTATGTGCTCTGCACTCCTTGTCTTCCCTAGCTGGACTCTTCCTAGCTCGCCTAGGGCAAGAATTTTCCAACAGCTCCTGCGCTCACACAAACCCTAAAACCTACCATATTTACACACATGGAGTCTAGTCACTATTCCCAAAAGGCCTTACAATTTGTATGGTGGGAAAGTGAGCTAATACTCCATTTTCTCCAAACTATCTAGTTCAGACCAGCAACAGTGTGGAATCAAATTTATTTACAAACAGTGCTTGAAAATTAAATAAAGCAACTATCTAATGACACACAAAAATTGAAAATACACTCCTCTACATCCTACATAGATCTTAATGCCATGATCAATCCATTAAAGCAATACTACAATACAAAGATCAGAAAATTCTCACAAAATACAGTTAACTCTTCTTGCATTCAAAACTTCAATACTTTCCAATGCTTCCAACCCTGCTTACAGGTTGAGGCACACCTTAAATAGGGTTCCTCAATTAGTTATGCTCCCTTGGTCAAACATGTTAGCTATCATGTGGAAAAGTTGCAAAAATGTACCATTTTTCAACTTTTGCCAATTTCCTAGTAAACTAAGTAAAATGAGTTTTTGTAAACTCATTCACCCTTTCCACTCCTTGACCAACTGATCACAACTGAGTACAACATACTCTTAAACCTCTAATTCTATCTAAATGGTCAACAGGACCTTTCAAAATAACACACCAAATCAAAAAATCATTCTAGACTTCCTAAATGCCTAGTCTTTCCTAGGTGCTCCTGCACCATTCTCCCCCTCCCTGCACAAACACTAAGGAATGTGAGGAGAGATCAGTGACACATCAATGCCCTACTTCTTAAACTCAGCTTCATCTACCCAAGTAGCCTCAGATTCTAGCTTGTCCTTCCACTTCATGAGGTGCTCCATGTACACCTTATGCCTTGTAGATTTCTTCACCCTTGACTCCAAGATTCTTTCTGCCTGAAGCTTGTCTTGAGTAGGTAAGGCTATATTGCTTACATCCTTGAAGATATCCCTGCTGTTCTGATCCATGTCATTGACTGTTCCCTTATATCTGATTAGATTAGCTACATTGAACACTGGAGAGATGCCTAAATCTGCAGATAGTTCCACCTTGTAGGCATTCTTCCCATAGTTGGCTAATACCTTGCATGGTCCCACTCTTTTCATCTACAATTTGGTTGATGTACCCTTCTGCAACCTAGATTTGTTGAGGTGGACCATGACATAGTCTCCTACTACAAATTTCAAATCTTTTCTTGACAAATCTACCTTATCCTTCAACTTTTGTGTAGCCTCAGTGACTGTCTTCTTTACCTGCTCCTGAATCTCTTTCATGGTCTGATTGAAGTCCTCTGCATGTCCACTCCTATGCTCCATAGCTCCAAGATCCCTGAGCTCACATATTCCTCTTGGGTGCATCCCATATACTATTTCAAAAGGACTCTTCCCTGTGGTCTGGTTCACACTGTCATTGTATGCATACTCAGCCTGTGATATGACCAAGTCACATGTCTATCCATACTCCTTGGTTAGGAACCTTAGAAGGTTACCTAACACCCTATTAACCGCCTATGTTTTCCCATCGGTCTGAGGATGGTAAGATGATCCAAAAGACAAATTGGTACCTAATCTGCTCCATAGAGTCTTCGAAAAATGACTCATAAACTTCACATCCCTGTCTGAGACAATGCTCAAAGGTAATCCATGGATCCTTACAATTTCCTTGAAGAAAAGGTGAGCAATGTAGCTAGCATCATGTGTGGTCTTGCAAGGAATAAAGTGACTCATCTTATTGAATCTATCTACCACCACATAGACACTATCAAACCCTATCTTAGTCTTAGGGAGTCCTACAACAAAATCCATGCTAACACAATCCCATGATCTGTTGGGAATGGGTAGAGGTTGATACAAACTTGCATTACTAGCTCCCCCTTTTTCTTTCATACAAACTACACACTACTCCACATACCTCCTGACATCCCTTGGCAACTTGGGCCAATAGTAAAACCTTTCCACTAGTTCCATTGTCTTGTTGATACCAAAATGACCACTAAGACTACCATTGTGCTTCTCTTGGATAAGATTCTCTCTCATAGAACCTTTTGGAACACGCAACTAATTTCCCTTGAATAACAATCCATTTTGTAATGTATACTCCGAATATTGACTATGAAAGTGGTTCTCAAAGTCAGAACATACCTTGTATGCTTCCGAGAAGTCTTCATCTTCTCTATAGAGATCCTTGAAACTCTTAATCCCAATGCTCTTGATCTGTATCTCTTGCATTGTCAGCAATCTCCTGCTTAGTGCATCTGCCACCTTATTCAATTGTCCCTTCTTGTGCTTGATGGTGAAAGTAAAATCCTGGATGTACTCCATCCATTTCAAATGTCTATTGCTCAACTTCTCTTGGGTGTTGATATAGCTAAGTGCCTGATTGTCAGTAAAGACTACAAACTCTTTGGGTAGAAGGTAATGCCTCCACTTCCTAAGTGACTGAACCAAAGCATAAAGTTCTAGGTCATAGGTAGAATACTCCTTCTTAGCTTCATTGAGATTTTCACTAAAGAAAGTTATAGGCATGCCTTCTTGGCTTAGCACTCCTCCTACTGCAACTCCACTAGCATCACATTCCACAGTGAATAACTTATCAAAGCTAGGTAACAAAAGGATTGGTTGAGTTGCTACTTCTTGTTTTAGTTTCTCAAAACCTTTCTCAACTTCTTGAGTCCACTTAAACTTAGTCTTTAAGCCACCTTTGATTGTATCTAGGACTGGTGCACATATGCCACTAAAGTTCCTTATGAATTTTCTATAAAATTGAGCCAATCCATGAAAACTTCTTACCTTTGTCCCTGTGGTTAGTGTAGGCCAGTTTAGGATAGCTTCCACCTTGCTTGGATCCATCTTCAATGATCCTTGGGATACTACAAACCCCAAATACACAAGCTTATGTTTAAAGAACTCACACTTCTCTAGGTTGATGGCCAACTTCTCCTCTTGCAATCTTCTAAGAACCAACTCCACATGCTTTAGGTGTTCCTCTGTTGTCTCGCTGAAGATGAGTATATCATCAAGATATACCACCACAAATATCCCTATAAAATATTTGAGCACTTCATTCATGAGCCTCATGAATGTGCTAGGAGCATTAGAGAGGCCAAATGGCATAACTCTCCACTCATACAACCCATCATTTGTCTTAAAAGTTGTCTTCCACTCATCTCCATCCTTGATTCTGATCTGATGGTATCCGCTCTTGAGATCCAACTTGGTGAAGTATTGAGCTCCTCCAAGACAGTCCATCAAGTCCTCAATTCTAGGAATAGGGAACCTATACCTGATTGTGATTCTATTTATTGCCCTAGAATCAGTGCATAATCTCCACTTGCATCCTTTCTTGGTTGCTAAGACCACTGGTACTATACATGGGCTGATGCTCTTCCTAATCAATCCTTGATCCAATAACTCTTGCACTTGTCTAGCTACCTCTAGGTTTTGATCTGGGGTAAGCCTGTAGACTGCTTTGTTTGGCAATGAAGCCCCTAGTATGAAGTCAATCTGATGACTAATGGCTCTCTTTGGAGGTAAAGTTGCAAGTGTACCATCACTGACTATGTCCTTATACTTCACAAGTAACTTATGGACTACTTCTGGTATGACTATTTTCTCAGTCTGATCTTCCTCCTTAGTCTACATCATAACCACATATCCTTCACCCCCTTGATGTAGGTTGTTAAGGAACTCTTTACCACTGCTCAACAAGACACTAGGTGTCTTTGACTATCCTTCTTCCTCATCTGACAGTGATTGCAACTTAAATGTCTTCCCATCTTTCTTGAATGAGATAGTATTGGCTTTTCCATCATAGATGGCACCTCTGTCATACTGCCATGGTCTGCCCAATAGAAGATGGCATGCATCCATGGGTAATACATCACAAAACAACTTGTCCTTGTATCCTCCAATGGAGAACTCCATCGTTGTTTGCTCATTGACAAGAACACTCTGTCCTTTGTTCAACCATGTCACCTTGTAGGGATTAGTATGGGGTATTTTCTCTAATTTCAACTTCCTCACTGCCTCCTCAGAGATTATGTAATTAGTAGACCCTGAGTCCACTATAACCTTGCACACTTTCCCAAGTATTTTGCATCTTTCCCTGAATAAGGATCTCCTTTGCTTTGGCTCTTCTTTGACTGGTTGTCTAATTAGAACCCTGCTAAACATCAAGTTCTCCCCCATTTTTGATTCAATGTGACTAACCTCTGGTGACTTGACACTCACGGTGTCCTCTTGTGCATATGCCACTCTCTTCTCATTATTTGATGAAGATGCTTTCTCCGGGCACCTATAAGTTGGATGTCCTACTTGTCCACAATGGTAGCACTTCATATTAGCAAAGTAAGAATTACTCCTGCCTGCTCCTCTTCCTCTATTTGAACCTCCTTGAGGTCCTCTACCTCTTCCATAGCCTCCTCTAGAAGTTGTCTCACTTCCATGCTCTGTGAGTTTAGACTCTCCCTGATTTCTTTGTTCAGTCCCTCTACCTTGATATCCACCTCTATGTCCTATTTGATCTCTACCTTTGCCTCTACTCTTAGAAGCTTGGTCTTGTTTCCTCTTGCTTCTTTCCTCAATCTTTATAGCTGATTGGTAACATTGGTGTATTGTCTATGTATGTTAAATATGTATGATCAAAATGAAATAAACAAAACACACATAATGGAACTTTAAACTGAAGAAATGCAAGTAATCTGAATTCAAATAAACAAATGAAGCTTCTTCAGAGGTGTTCCATCTTCCTCTATCTGCAGGGATTTGTTTGAAACTGCTGCTCTCATATTGTATAAACAAGGCTTCTCCGAATGGCAACCTGTAGAATGAGTATGCAAAGGAAGGAGCTTCTCTATCCTATATGCTAGTGGAGGTGAGAATACTGATACGGATATGCACAGGGGCTGTGGATTATGCACAGATGTTGTAAATTGAGGATACTATGAAATGAGAATGATTGGCCATGATATAAACTACTACTATGCTATGTTATGATGCTAGAATGCTGTGAATGCTAAAAGGCTTATGCTATTGCAATTTGGCTATAGTTATTCTATTGAAAGCTTCTGTGTAATTTCAAAGACCCGGCAGTCCTTTTTATAGCTTTTTGCAGGAAAAAATCTTGGCTGGCAAAGATCAATGGCTGTGAGATTATCTGGTAAGTTTGAATGGTGAGAGATGGAGAGGTTGAGAAGAAGATGGAGAAGGTTGGGAGGTTGGAGAGAAGAATGGAAGCCTGTCTTCAACCCACGGGAACAATCTTGCACAGGAACAGAGAAATTTAATTTTTTTGTTTTGGCAGTTTGTTTCACAGTTGTTGAAGATAATGCAAATTAAATAAATAAATAAATTTATTTATTTAATTTCATGTGAGTTTGAAGAAATTAAATATTTTTGAAATATTTAATTTTAGAACTATAGAATAATTGCAAATAGACTTTAGAAGAATTAATTAAATATTTTGGAATATTTAATTGTAAATGGACTTTAGAAGAATTAATTAAATATTTTGGAATATTTAATTGTGAATGGATATTAGAGGAATTATTTAAAAGAGAGAAATATTTAATCTTTATTTGAATAAAATATCCAAGCCAAGATTAAATGATAATTAATATAAATAAATCATAATGTTTATTTTAATTAATTAAGAAATGAAAAAGAAAAGATGATTAAAATAAACTTATTTATTTAATCAAAATGAAAGAATGAACAATATAAATAAATTATTTATTTATACGCAGATTGAATTCAGAGATTTAATTAAATATTAAAAATATTTAATTAATTACTAGACTATGTGATGTGACCATTTTTAGGTGTATACATTTTGCCCCTCTTTGAAGTGATGTGTTTTACGCATTGCTTCAAAGAATTTTAAAATTTTCCCCAAATGTTGATCGTCAAATGTTGATAGGTATATGCCCCCTCGAACGATGAATCAATAAGATTTTGATTTTTGTGAATTTTTAGATTTTGTTGGAATTTTTTTCAATTTTTATGATTTTGAAGATGTTGATTCATCGTTTGAAAATTATGATATGAAGAAAATGACTCGAAAAGATGTGAGATGGAAAATTGATGACTAAAATTTCCCCTGCTATGGTAAAATTTGATAAAATGCCCCAATTTTGCTTTTAAATAGGTTAAAAATGTCATTTTCCATGTCATTTTTCATTTTAACCTAGTAAAAATTGTAATTTTTGAGCTTTGGAGAGATAATTATGGCACTTCCGATTCACCAGCACCGTTTCGAGTGCATCCGACGACATCAGCGACCGGCGCACTATGGACCTCCGGTATGTACCCCGTTAAACTTCTGCTTTTTGAAAATTTTTTGGTTGTTGCACGTTCATCGATGTTTTGAGTGTGAAATAGTGTAGTTTAGCGCCCTTAATTATTTTCATAGCGCCCTTGATATTTTCCAAAGTGCATTTGATTATGTAGCACCTATGAGGCTTTTTGTAGCACCCTTGATGCTTTCCATAGTGCCTATGATTTGGTAGCGCCCATGATGAATTCTGTAGCCCCCATGATGCGTTCTGTAGTGCCCTTGATGATTTTCATAGCGCCCATGATTGCATGTTGATGTGAGTGATAAATTTGTTCCCAAAGTTGCTAGAAAACAAATAATAACTGATAGATTTGCTTTTAAAGTTGTTAAAAACAAATAGGATTGATAAGTTTGCTTCTAAAGTTGTTAAAAACAAATGTGATTTTGATTATTTGCTTTCATGAAAATAAAAAAACAAATAGTTTGATTGATTTGTTTGCTTCTAAAGTTGTTAAAAACAAACAGGATTTTGATTATTTTCTTTCATGAAAATGAAAAAAACAAATAGTTTGATTGATTTGTTTGCTTCTAAAGTTGTTAAAAACAAACAGGATTTTGATTATCTGCTTTCCATGAAAATGAAAAACAAATAGTTTGATTGATTTGTTTGCTTCTAAAGTTGTTAAAAACAAACGTGATTTTGATTATTTGCTTTCATGAAAATGAAAAAACAAATAGTTTGATTGATTTGTTTGCTTCTAAAGTTTTTAAAAACAAACGTGATTTTGATTATCTGCTTTCCATGAAAATGAAAAACAAATAGTTTGATATTCAGATTTGATTGATGAGTCGTGATGATTTGATATTGATTTTGCTTTGTCATGATGACTTTTCAACAAGAGAGATTGAGTTTTTTGCAGTCACGGGAGACATTCCCAAGGACATGGAGCCTGATTCCACATCTTTTACAGTCAGATCGGGATGTGATCGAGGCATGTGGATTGACTTTGTTGCTTGACATGCCTGAGGTGCACCTCAATAGAGCTTTATTGACAGCACTAGCAGAGCGGTGGCATAGTGATACCAACACATTTCATTTATCGATCGGAGAGATTACAATGACCCTTGAGGACGTGTACCATATCTTGAGGATCCCAGTGATGGGAGAGATAGTGGTCTTTGATAGACAAGAGGCTGGAGGCACTGATGCTTTGAGACAAATTTTCAGAGATGATCAGATTGCTAGATACTTCATCCCATGGGGTGAGATGGCAGATTCATATCTACCCTTACCATCTGTACTTGTAGGTTTCATTGGAGGTGTTTTGTGCCCCAACCATAGGTCAAAGGGGTTCGCAGTCAGGTGGGGTCGAGTTCTGGAGAGTATGGTGATGTAGGGTACATGGTATGCGTGGGGGTCATGCATGCTTGCTCATTTGTATGATGAGTTACATCATATTGTATATGGTAGAGGTCGGAGTTTTGTTGTGGGTTGTTCGTTATTACAGATATGGGCATGGGAGCACTTTTCCATTATGCGATCGTTGACTCATGGACGACGACCTGTTGGTCAATCGTACAGATGGGGATATGCCAATATTATTGCTCAGCCGAGACTGGGCAAACTAGATCATTGGCAACGTCTCTTAGATGGTCTTGATACAGTATGCTAGTAGCCATATCTGGATTGTGAGGCATGGCTAGAGGATGCGAGGGAGATGCCCTATGTCTGTACGTCCAGATATCTTATTGGTTGTACTTCATGGATTATTAAGAGATTTCTTGTTGGACGAGTATGTCGGCAGTATGGTCGGATTCAAAGTATTCCCATGGGTTCTATTATTTATGCACAATGATAGCCAGAGATTACAGTGTGGGGTCCACGAATTTCCTATGAGGCAGCGGTGGTAGAGTTCACTAGCTTAGGAGTTGTGACGTGGGATTACCGAGTTGATGCCCTTGACGCAGGGATGACGCCAGAGTATAGTCAGTATGTGTTAGAGCATCCTGCACCACGTATGTTTGATCCTGATGAGCCTATTGCACCAGTTGTTGTACAAAGACCACAGAGAGGCAGTCAGAGATGACAGAGAGAGGCAACTCCAGAGGGTGATGATTCGAACGGAGATGATGATGATGAGGAGAGTGGAGGTAGTGATGATGAGTCAGAGGGAGACAGTGATGGGGATGGTGGTAGAGGTGGTGATAGAGGTGGTAGGAGGGGTGGTAGGAGAGGTGGTAGAGGTGGACCACGGATGAGACATACAGATCCATCAGCTTTAGTAGATCCAGTGGTATCGGGTCAAATATTTTCTTTGCAGAGTACAGTGCAGAGCTTACAGAGTCAGCTAGCACGGGCATAGGCCTTGATCACACAGCTTCAGGGACAGTTGAGGACAGTTACTGCTGAGAGAGATACAGCCAGACAGCGGGGTGAGCAGGCCATCGCTTTGGCTGATAGCCTACAGAGAGTAGCAGTGAGCACCTTGCCTAGTGACATGATGAGAGAGGTGACCAGAGTCACCTAGGAAGCTGAGTTTTATAGGACCATATATCATGATGCAGTTCCACGTGAGCAGAGGGAGAGTTATACACAGTCGCGGTCTACTCATAGTCGCTCTCAGACTACTAGCAGGGGTGTGACACAGCCATTACCTCCAGGAGGACCATCAAGGACAGGTGGAGCAGGTCCATCAAGTGCAGGTGGGATAGGTCCCAGACTAGCTCCATCAGAGGATAGCACTGCCTAGTGCATTGTACATGATATTTTTGTGACACTCTGTTTAGACATTTGTATACACCCTGAGATGATCTCATTTTTAATGATGTTATATCATGTATAGTTGACATCTTTGTACATTTTGACATTCATTTTCAAGATATATGAAATGCAGCGATGATTTATGATGAATGGTTCAATTTTCTATATATACATGATGTTTTATGATATGGTGATTTCTCAATTTTATGCTTATGATGTATATGTATGCATGATTTATGAAATAAGTGAAATCTATTGATGAATGATTGTATGATGAATGATACAATTTATGAATGCTTATAAATGTTTTGATTATGATGTATGCTTTGTTTTTATGATTTTTCAATGCAAAAATGTATGAAATGATGTTTTTGTAAATGTCAAAATGTACTCAATCATTTTATTGGGAAGATATGAAATATTTGATACTTTTCCAGGTTTTGAAAGAATCTATAAATGCAAAATGCAGATGCTAACATGAATGCAATCTATACTAACCATGCAGGATATTCATACAATATTTCCATTTGGAGAGCTTATTTGTGCTTTTTGTATCATCATAGAGCATTGAAATGTTGAAAACTAATACAAGCATCAAAGGGTATGTTAGCACCAGTGATGACCTAAGTATTGCTTTCATGATTTTTGATATAGCAAGTTAATACAAGCATCTAGGTATAATTGAACCGAGATGACCTAAGTATTGCTTGCATAAACAGACAAGAGTTAACCCGTTTCCCATGCAAATTCTGAAATGTCATCAATGATACTTAGTAGAGCATGTCTCACGACCAATTTGCATAGTACTAATGATTTCCTCGCAAATAGCAGACAAAGAAAAATCATATTCCTTCCTTGCTTTTCTAGTTCAGTACATCATCGAATTGCCCCAGAGATATGATATAAAAATCAAACAACAATTCAAATTTTGCTTAAAGTATTTCAAACATTATTCAAATTAAGATCATCCAACTTGGTTATCAACATTGATGTTTTATTTTATTTTATTTTTTATGTTTGTTTGGATCATGTTGTGTTGATTTCAATTGGCATTGAATAAGCATGTTATGATTGTTTTGATACGGCCATGTTTGTTTCATTTTGACAAACCGTCTTGTGTCCTTTTGTGAGTTTCGAAAAGCTCATTGCCATTCTCTATGTTTCTGCCCCCAGTGTAAACACAACCTAAAGATTATGGATATGTACAAATTTCATCAAGCCATGATAAAACACAAGGATTTCTGTCATATGATATGGATATGAAAGATATGTACAGATGATAGATATGGATGAATGATGCCTAAAATGAATGCAAGACATAAGCTAATAGATGGAGGAGCCTATTTAGATCACAAGTAGCACCTGTTTGCTAGGTTTTCGCCACTTGTTTTTATTGCACTTATTTAGGATTTTTCTTATGTTTTTTATTTTTTTCAAGACTTTTTATAATTTTTTTAGGAATTTTTCTGATTTTTTTAAATTTTTTCAGGACTTTTTATAATTTTTATGATTTTTTCAGGACTTGACGATTCAGACATAGAATTTCTTCAAATGAATGTTGTTGATCGGCTCTTCAAATAGGTCCCCTTCTGATGTAGACAACTGATATGCACCAGAACCATATGCTACAATGATGACAAATGGACCAAGCCAGTTTGGTATTAATTTCCCTTTCTTTTCTCTGTCTTGCTGATTACGTGGATTTTCTCTCAAGACTAAGTCACCTACTTGAAATGTCTGTGTTTTAACTTTGTGATTGTAACTACGGGACATAACTTGTTGATAACCTTTCAAATGGTCAACTGCATGTTGACGTATTTCATCTAATAGTTCTAACTCTTGCAGACGAGATACTTTGTAGTCCTCATCATTTATCAATCCCTTGAGTGAGACCCTAAGAAAAGTTATTTCAACCTCTAGTGGTAAGATTATTTCTGCTCCATAGACCAAGGCATATGGGGTAGCTCTTGTTGGTGTGTGAATGCTAGTTCTATATGCCCACAAAGCTGGATTTAATTGGACATGCCAATCATGACCAACATCATTTACTGTCTTCTTTAAGATTTTCAAGATTGTTTTGTTGGAAGCTTCTTCTTGACCATTACCTTGTGGATAGTAAGGTGTAGAGAACCTGTGCTGGATGTGAAATCTTTCACAAAGTTCGTCAACATCCTAATTTTTGAAAGGCCTCCCATTATCAGTAATGATAGAATTAGGAATTTCATATCTACAAATGATGTAATTCAGGATGAATGAAGAGATTTGTTTTCTGGTCATAGTCATCAAAGGAACAGCTTCAATCCATTTTGTAAAATACTCTGTAGCTGTGATGATGAATTTATGCCTATTTGCTGATGAAGGATTAATTTTTCCAACAAGATCTAGTCCCCACTGAGAAAAAGGCCATGTCAGAGTGAAAGGTTGCAGTTCTTGTGCGGGGGCATGAATAAGATTCCCATTTATCTGGCATTTAGAACACTTCTTGATGAAAGTAAAAGATTCTTTCTCCATGGTAGGCCAATAATATCCCATTCTGACAAGTTTCTTGGCTAAGGTTAAACCACTTGAATGAGTTCCACAAATACCACCATGAACCTCTTGTAAGGCTTTTTTAGATTCATCACATTCAAGACATCAAAGGAGTGTACCATCAAGACCACGTCGGTAAAGGATATCAGCGATCAAGGTATAACGGGATGATTGGCGTATGAAATTCCTTTTTTGGTTTCGAGATAAGTCTGGAGGTAAGATGTTATCTTTCAAAAAGATATAAGTCTTGCCATATAAAGGTGAATCGGAACCGGTTAAATGACATATGACTTGGGTTTCAAGATTATCATAGGCAGGAGAAAACAATTGTTCCACCAAGAATTTATGCTTGGTTTGATCTTCTAATAGTTGTAACAAGGAAGCAATTGTGGCAATTGCATCTGCAGCTTTATTATCAATCCTTGGAATTTGTGAAAACTTGATTGACACACAATACTTTTTAAAATCATCCACCATGTTCTTGTAAGGTAGCAACTTATCATCTTTAGTTTGATAATCATCATTAATTTGATTAATGACAAGTTGTGAATCACCGTAGACCTAGAGCTCTATAATCCACCATTCCAAGGCTATCTTTATCCCTATGAGCAATGCCTCATATTCAGCTATGTTATTTGTGCAAGGAAACATCAACCGATATGATTGTGGAATGGTATGTCCTTCAAGTGTTGCAAAAAGAATCCCTGCCCCCGAGCCATGTTGTGTATAAGATCCATCAAAGTACAGTGTCCATGAGTTCTGAATTATTGCTGTGAAGACATTTGCATCAAGAAACTCAATGTGCATTGGATTTTCTTCTTGTAAAGGTGCTTCGGCCAACTGATCTGCAATAACCTGTCCTTTAATAGATTTTTGATCTACATAGTGAATGTCAAACTCACTTAAGATCATTACCCACTTTGCAAGTCTTCCTATTAGAGTAGCTCTGCTTAAAAAGTATTTTAGTGGATCAATTTTGGTTATTAGCTTAACTGTATGAGCCAACATATAGTGACGCAACTTTTGAGAAGCAAACACCACTGCAAGGCAAGCTTTTTCAATGAAAGTGTAGTTTAATTCATGACTTGTTAAAGTTTTGCTGATATAATATATGGCCCTTTCTTTACCTGTAGAATCCTCCTGTGCTAGTAATGCTCCCAAGGATACTTTTGTTGCTGAAATATAGAGTATGAGTGGTTTTCCTGGAATGGGTGGGATTAAAACTGGTGGATTCATAAGATATTGCTTGATCTGATTGAATGTTGCTTCACATTTTTCTTCCCATTTGAATGGAACATTTTTATGCAATAAATGTGTAAATGGTAAACTTTTGTCCGCCAGTTGAGCTATAAACCTTCTGATGGATTGTAGTCATCCTTGCAATGATCAAAGCTGACTGATATTTCATGGTGGTGGCATGTCCATTATAGCTTTTACTTTTTCTAAATCAACCTCTATGCCCTTTTCTGAAACAATGTATCTTAGGAGTTTTCCAGATGTAACGCCGAAGACACATTTCTTTGGATTGAGTTGAAAATTGAACTTCTCCATTTTGATAAATATTTTTGACAAGATTTCTAGGTGTCCTCATGTGTGAGATTTAGCTAATAAATCATCCACATAGTCTTCCATGAATGTGTGCATCATATCATGAAAAATAGTTGTCATTGCTCTTTGATAAGTAGCTCCGGTGTTCTTTAACCCAAATGGAATTACGTTCTAGCAGTAGGTGCCCCAAGGGCATGTGAACACTATTTTATCTTGATGCTCTAGTGAAATCTTTATCTGGTTGTATCCTGAAAATCCATCCATTAATGAATACATTGCATGGCCAGCAGTTAAATCAACAATCATATCTATGTTTGCCAAAGGAAAGTCATCTTTGGGACAAGCTTTGTTCAAATCTCTGAAATCTATACAAATTCTAATCCTTCCATCTGGCTTTGAAACAGGTACAATATTGGAAATCCATTCTGCATAGTCAATAGTCTGAATGAATCCAACATCTAAAAGCTTCTTTAATTCCTCTTTAACCAATAATGCAACATGTGGATGCATTTTTCTGAGTTTTTGCTTCACAGGTTTTGCCCCCGCATTTATAGATAAATGATGCATTATCAAATTAGGATCTAACCCTGGCATATCAGCATATGACCAAGCAAAGTTGATTTGATTCTCCTTCAAGAACTCCATGAATTTCAGGACTTCTTCAACTGTTAATGATGTTGCAATTTGCAAGGTTTTTGGCTGCTCTGTTGTACTTATGTTGATTGATTCTGTTGGTTCGATCAAAATAGAAGATCTTTCATTATAATGCTTAGGAAGAGTGTCAAGTTTCTCATCCTTCAATGCCTTAGAAAGGTTTTCACTATCAAATTCGCTCTTTATTTTTCTCTTGTTGTGATCTACCACTGCCATTTTTTGGTTTTCACCAATAGATCCATCTTTTATTTCATTTATTTTGCAGCTAAGAGACTTGACACCCTCCTTATCAAAATTGTGAGTATGAAATTCTTGGATGAAACAATTGTTTTCCTCATAAGAGGAACAAAGAAAATTTATAATGTCCTCGTCATCATGAAATGTAGGGATGTAGATAGGTGCATCATTGTCCCAATCAATAAGTTCCAGATAAACTAAAGACATGGTATCATTAGGTTGGGTAAGATCTTGAGCTATCAAAGTCATGATGTGGTTGTCATCTTCATAGTAGACAAGGTCTATGATGGTCTTCTCCTATTGATCGTCAATCTCATTAAAATTTGATTCGTCCTCACTTGAGTCATTATCGCTTTGTAAAACATAATCAAGTGGAGGCCTTGAACCTTCTCCTTGTATGAGAACAGGTGTATATTTATGTATGGTATCAACTTGTTTGTCTCTCCAAAATTCATCATTATAAATGGTGTCCCATTCATATTCATTAGAATCAATATCTAAACTGTTCTGCAATTGAAAAACCGATTCATTGGGGTTTATCTGAAATTGATCCTCCTTCATGAGTTGGTTGTGCTTGCTGTGAAGTAGAGTCTTATGTATCTTTACCATATCCAAGTCCTATTTTATCATTTGGATGTATTGAAATAGGTTGAATTGGTTCCACAATTCCTTCTCTTCTCTTTCCTATAGGACCATTTCCTTCATAGCCCATTTTCTGCATGATAGCGTACCCCTTACCATATTGTTCTGTAGGTAACTTAATGTGCAAGAGAGATTCATCTTCATCTTTGTATAGCCAATTTAGGATGTCCCTATCTTCAACTTCTTCCTTAGTGGTGTTGGCTTTAATGAATTTTCCATCAAACTTTGTGATTGGCATAGAAGCTTGGGATGTAGAGGCTGTTGCAATCTTTTGATTTGATAAGGTTGGCTGACCATGCGACCTCGGAGGAGGTAAACTAGAAAGAGATAGTGAATATTCACATACTCCTTTGTCTTTAAAATTTAGCTTAGTGTCAAGATTCTTTGTCAGTTCTTTCAATTGGCCTTGTAGAATAGAAGAAGAAACAACAAGAGCCCCCCTGTTATGTGGCACAAAGGTGTCTTGAGTTGCTCGGGGATTTGAACAAGTTTGGGTGCTATTGTAATCAGCTTGTATAGTTATTTCATGTCCATCGTATGGAAACTTAAGGCATTGATGGTACGTTGATGGTACTGCTTGCATATCATGAATCCATGGACGACCCAAGAGTATGTTATAGGAAAGATCCCGATCTAGTACATGACAAAATGTGTTTTTCACAACAGGTCCCACTCTGATAGGTAGCATTATTAGTCCTTTAGAAGCTCTTTCTTCATCATCGTATGCCTTGACAGTTATTTTCCTTCGTGGATCAATAGAATTTTCTGATATTCCCAAGGCATTTATTAGCTTTAAGGTACAAATGTTTAAACCAGCTCCTCCATCTATTAAGACACGTTTGATTCTGTGTTTATGGATCATGATTTCAAGATAGAGCGATGAATTATGTGTATGTGTCATGGAGGCATCATCTTTTTCAGAAAATGAAAGACAAGTGGGGGAAGACAAATTTCCCACCATGGCTTGAAATTTGTTTACATCTAGATCAGTATCAACAGTTGTGTTTACAAGAGCTTCTTCTAAAATATTCTTGTGTCTGGGGGATATTTTGAGAAGTTCAAGGATGGAGATTTGCGCTGATGTTTTTCTCAGTTGATCAACTAGATTATAATGATTTGGAGAAGGAATAGCTGTCTTAGATGAACTTCCTTTTAAAACAACCTTTGCTTGTCCTCTTGTAGTCACATTAACTTGTTGATATTCTTGTTTTCCCTTGATTTTGATAACATTAACCTGTTGATCATTAGCATAGATGTGACGGATTATATTGTCTTCAACATTATGTATGCTTTTGGCTTTTGCATCTGATGTTTCCCCCTTTTGATAGTTTGGTAAAGGATCTTTGAATGCTTTATGATCGTCATTGGTATGATGTACTTCAATTGTAATGGTGCCATTGTCAATTAAATCTTGTACTAGATTTCGCAAAGCTTGACAATTATTTGTTCTATGACCTTTACATTGATGATAATTGCAATAATATGAGTCATTCCATGATGGTGGTTTGACTCATGGCTCATAATCTCTTTGTGGTGGTAAGGTGATAACCTTATTATCAAGAAGCTCCTTGAGAGCAGACTCGAGAGATTGACCCAAAGTGGTAAAATTTTGTTGATTTAAAAAGAATGGAGGTCTAGACGGATTTGATGTTTAGGTATTGCCAAGATTGTTATTGAAATTACCATGAGTATCCTTGGTGTTTTGATTGGTCATGCTTTCTTGCTTGGATTTTTGTCCTTGTTGGTTGTTGTTTCCTTGTTGGTTGGTATTTGCTTGTTGATTGTTTCATGGAGCACTTGATAGATTAAAGATAGATGGTCTTGTTCATAGATTATTTGCATCTACTATACCATCATTGACAACATTTTTATTTATGTTCCAAAACCTTGTTTTATCGTTGTTGTTTTGGTTGGATGTACTTGGATTATCAAGTTTTATCACTCCTCGTTTAACCAAGGCGCCTTCAATGGTGATTGCGTTTTCAATCAATTTTTCAAAGTTATGAGGAAAATGAAGGTTAAGCCTATAGCTTAATTCTTGATCTAGGCCATTGATGAAGATATCCATCTTTTCCTTTTCAAGAATAGGACGGGAATATCGCACAAACAACCTTCTCTACCTTTGCAAAAAGGTAGTGAAGGATTCTCCTACTTTTTGTTTCACTTTACAAAGATCAAGCATTGTTATCGAGTGTTGGATGCTATAGGAGTATTGTGATATAAACTGATTTATTAACTCCTCAAAGGTTTTAATGGGTGGAGTGATCTTAGAAAGCCACTCCATGGATTGTACACCTAGAATTCATGGAAATAATCGCATTAAGTAGGTATTGTCATAGGCGAATTCTAGACTCATATTTCAGAAATCCCTCACATGTTCAATGGGATCAGTTTTTCCATTGTACCTATCATATTTAGAGATTTCACAATGTTTTGGAAAAGGGATCATTTGAAGACTCCTATCGAATGGATAAGGAGATATGTCTTCCAAGACATACTTCTTTGTTGTACCCCCTTGCATCTCCTTTATTTTCCCTTGTAATTCTTTACTTGTTGAGTAAGGGCACTAAAGTCATTAGGAGGAGTTTCAGGATTCTGTTTAATCCCTTCTATATCAAAATTGTAAGGTAGCTTAGCTCCTTGATTAGCTAATGACAAAAAATATCTTTCTTTGTTTCGTTCTAAAATCCTTTCCATAAGAGTATGGAATTGGGGATCTTGCTCTGCTTCTTGAAGCTTTTCTTCTGTTAATTCGTCAACATTAAATGTATCCTCTTCTTTCTCATTATGGTCACCCATTTTGCTTGTAGTGGTTTCTCCCTGATCTTTTTCCATGTGTTTTTGAGATCTTGTGAAGACAGGCATAAGCTTTGTTCCAAATTCTACTAACTTTTGATCAAAAGAATGAAATAGTGCAATTTGTGATAGGTATGAAAGTCAAGATAGAATGAAGATTCTATGACTTACAAAGGTTTCTAATCTTTAGCTTGTGTTGTTCCCTAATTGAAAGGATGAAAATCTTGTTGGAGGGAATTTAAGCAAAAGATCAAGAAAAGGATGATTTTTCACTTTATGAAGTTTGATCCTAGTTTCGTAAAAGGATGGATTTTGTGATGAATGCCTAATGTGATCTGAGTTCTCTATTGAAAAATTTGATTTGGACGAGTAGAATATTCAATTGCAGGTTGGGGAATATAACAAAAACAAATACATTGACTATGGTTATGCCTTTGAGAAAGGGCTCTTCTTTGAAAGAAAGCTTGTGAGTACAATGGTTCTATGGCATAATCATCAGTGAAACCTTTAACACAGTCATGATATCGATGAAGAAAGGTTCTATATTTGAATAAAACTTTTCGGCTTTGATACAAGAATCGTCTTTTCTTCAATAGTTTCTTGTAGCTAAGGTGTTTCTTTGGATTTTTGATTCTTTTGAGAATGGATTTCTTAACAAAAGTTGTGGATTTCCAATTTCGTAACATGAGATTAATCAAGGTGATCGCGAGTCTTGGATGATCTTAACTGAATTAATGTATTGAAAACACATCAAGCAATTTGTAGAATAGTTGTTTTAAGTACTATGCTAAACATCAAGTGTATGATCAAAATGTTTTTCAAAAGTTGTTTTAACAGGATTTACACATGATAATCATTTCAAACAGACTCACTCTTAGTTCTCAAGTAGGTCATCATAGTAATCAATAGCCCACATCTTAAAACTGCATCGACTCACACAGCCATGTCACCCCCGAAAGGGCGCCCATGTTTTTGTCTTTTCCATGTGCATATTCAGAGTGACGGAAGTGGATACCGGATCCCCTAAGCAAACAATCCTTGGCAGTTATATGGTGAGTATCTTTGGGGTAGATTCTTCCCTCCCCTGCATTGTGATTATTATGACGTTCAGAAACTGACCTCGGTTGGATACTACACTAAGTTTGTAGTAAGGGTTTCCGTTCGGTGCGGCAAATGATAGACTCCCTCGAGATACCTCTCTACCTTTAGAACAAAGGCTTTGGGGATGGTTATCAATGCACACTACCGTCAAAAGAGGGTTTCCCCAATTTTGCTTTAAATTTTAGAGTGGGGTGGAATAGCCTGGCTTTGGCTTGAACCCACTTGAGTCGTTCCTCTTGGGTGAGTACTTTTTCCCACAAGAGCAGGCTCTCTAAAAGGTTTTAATAAAGCTGGAAATTGTATAAAGGGAAATAGATGAGTTTGGTATTTTGATCACCCAGTTAAGGGGAGAGCATAGGCCTATCACCATTTAAGCAAAGCAAACAAAAGATTCAGTTTTAAGCCCAAATTAAAATTTGCTATGCTAGGTGAAGATGTTGCTTCACAAAAACATGAAATTATTTTTAGCCCAAAATTAAAAGTGAAGTGACTATCCTAGGATTGCTTGATTTTAATTTATGTGACTACCCTAGGATTGCTTAATTCCATTTATGTGACTATCCTAGGATTGCTTAATTCCATTTAAAGTTTGTTACTATCCGCGGTCGCATCAGATTCAGTCAAGCTGTATTTAAATTACAATTTACAGTTTGTAGGTTTTTCAAAAATGCGCTATAACAGACCTTATGGGCGCTGCAGGATTCTTCATGGGTGCTATAGGATGGCTCATGGGCGCTGCAGGATGGCTCATGGGCACTGCAGGATGGCTTACAAGCGCTACAAAACGGCTCACGGGCGCTGCAGGATGGCTCACGGGTGTTACAGGATGGATCACGAGCACTGCAAGATGCTTCAAGGGCGCTAAACTGGGTATGAATTTTCTTGAAACGTGTTTATTGCGCTAATCCACTATTTTTGGCCATAACCTGTCAGGAAAATCTGCAATAAAATGTTAAAATTGGGGCAAGTACCCCACGGTGGGCACCAAAAAATGTGTATGTTAAATATGTATGATCAAAATGAAATAAACAAAACACACATAATGGAACTTTAAACTGAAGAAATACAAGTA
>VDFB02271358.1:53577139-53589213 GCA_007258455.2 Sequoia sempervirens | reverse complement strand
AAAAATTGATGTTCCTTGAACTTGTGAAGTCTATGTAATGTTGTTCACCTTGTAGCATTATAATATGTGTATAGTCATTATATATGGTGCAAATCGAACTATCAACATCTATAAGAAATGAGCTATAGAAATTTTTGTTAGTGCATCAATTGAAGTTTCTAGCGAGGGAGTGCAATCTCTTACATTTGCCCAAACAATATGGTATTTAATGTAAAAGTTCTAAAATATCTCCTAAATCACCCCTCAAACAATCATTAAAACAATCACTCTAAGAATCTTGAAAACATACCAGTATTAAGAGCTTAGTACATTTAGTTTTAGCACTAGAAACTCTAATCTAGAGAGTGCTTTTTATTTTAAATTCCTTTAATATTTTAAATAAATGTAACAACTTTATTTATTTTTAGATTATTATTTGAATATATTTTAAGGTTTAATACAATTGTAAAAATAAAGATATTATATAACAACATATTTGTTATTTATTAAATTAAACTGTAATAATATGAAATGAAAAAAATGATCATAAGAACTTTTATTTACTTTAAATTAATTTGTAAAAATAATGTTTTGAACATATTCTTTAATTTATAATTATATATTAAACTTAATTTTTTAAACTATTTATTTTAATTCAAAAAATTAAAATAAAATTATTATATATTATATATTTATAAAATAGATGTTAAATGTACATGCTCAAAAAGAAATGGATAGTAAATATATATCCATTATATGACAGATGTGAATGTTGAATATATACATATCCATGGGTGTAATTTTTTTAAAAAGATTTACCTTAAAATTTCAGAATATAAAGAAATTATTTACCATATAGGCTACCTGTTATCCATATGAAAGAATATGTCAGTTGGGGAAACAAAAGCTTTTATTCCTATTCTGTCAATCTTTTCCTTTGATTTTTGACATATCATTTCAAAGTACCATCGCTAAGAAAATTGCTTCGACTTATTAGTGTGTAAGGCATATTGTTCCCACTTTAAGCAAATCATCCGAAGCCGTGCGACGGAAATAAAATCATCGACAAGAATATTAATAAGCTTGCAACTACTCCGTATCCCAGGCACCGGAAAAGTGTTCGTACAACTGGGGCATAGGATTCCTGCACAAGTATTACGTACCAGCTTAACAGTCGAACTGTAAGAGGTTTTCGATCTGAGTGTTCCCGATTCCCTTCCTATTATTTTGCTGTAAGTGTCAATGAATGATTCCTCTGCAACAGGTTTAAAATCTGTGGCATAAATTTTTCACAGTTTATGATAATAGTTTGAAATTTCTGGATCAGATTATGTAATTTTTTTTCTTGTCAACATTGTCAATCACTTTTTACAATGAAGATTTGTTTTCCTCGCTTTTTCCTTATTTTATTTTGATGATAGATCATGAAGTGTGATCTGGAATGTCCATAATGATAGACGCTATTTTATTTTGATGATAGATCATGAAATGTGATCTGGAACGTCCATAATGATATACCATAAAATGATCTAAAACGCTGATGAAAAAAGTGTGTATATAATCTAATCTAGATATTTTCAAGCTAGATCAGTTATTTTTCTTCATTCTTCTTGTATTGAAACTACCTGAAACAATGTTGAAATATTTGTTCTTATTATAATGGTGTAGGTCCTAAGAAACCATTATTACAGTCTGACCAGAAGCAAATATTGCTCCACTACTTTCATGCGAGCAATTAATCCTTGGCGCTGAATGCTTCTCTGGAAATGACAACGTCTTGAAGGCTTCAGACACCTGTTTTACAATAGTTTTCTTCTCCCCGCTAATTCTAATAGTAGTCAAACTCCTTTTTCTTTTCTCTTTTAAAAAAAAATATTCTATCTTTTGCATTTAATACCCTGTATGTTTGATCCAATCACCAAGTTTTTAGTCAAGCTTTTGAATTCATTTCTCGAAGGACGGATTCACTGTACTAGTTCAATATTAGTCTTGTGTGCCTGCTGTGACATGATTATCTTGGTCTGTGATGTACTGTTGTATGAATTCATGGTTGGTAGCTTCCACTACCTACTTATCCAGTTTTGTCGAAGATGATATCAACGTAAGAAAGTGTTTGGATTCTTGTCGTCAGATTCGGGCTGATTGCATTTTCCTCTATAGGAAATGAATCTTCTGTATTATTATTGTTATTTAATATAGAAGATTGTTATCTTGCGCTTTCCTCTTGTAGCGCATATCTTCGTTAATATTTTCCGTCAGTTTGATTAATGGTTTAGTATTTTCTGTCAAATATTCATTTCGACTCGAAATAATTGACTTCTTCCTTCATTACCGTAAAAGCACTCATCATGGCCTTCATCCTCCATGTAAATCTTTCATAAATTGGGTGGTTGATGACAAACTGGATGATTTTCGGGTTCAAATCAATGGTTGGTAGCAATACCATCAATGTAAGTTTAGGAGTGGTGATAGGGGAGAGGGATCTGTAGTTCTTAGGGTTAACTATGTAGTGATTGTATGGAATATCATAGGATCTTCATTTTTTATTTATTTTATATTGTTAATTGCTTATAAATATTGTGATTGTACAAGCATCAACATGAGACCAATACAAGTTCTTATGAACACAACCATGAAACTAATTTTAGCTCCTTTTGAGCAACCACACTGGAAACTGTTTCCACACTAGAAGCCAACTATGGAAGACCAAGAGTCACAACTTAGAATTCCACATTAAATGTTCCTTTAGAATTTAAAATTAGGTTTTCACAATGAGAACTTAACATTTTAACTATCTAAGGTCAACCCCTTGCTATACCTCTATGTTTTTTAGAAATATGAATTGGTCTCTTATCTATCTACAAGTAAGGTTTTTAAGTGTGACTCATCACACTACTTGCCACATCAACATGTCTGGTGGAGAAGTGTCCAAAAATCGATTTATTAAAAATTCAACCAAAACTTAATCATGATATCCCTAATAGTTGAGCAATAAATATCATTTGTTGCTAAAACAACATCATATTCTTATTTAAAATAGAACGTATATGCAACCTAAATGATCTCAATACCTTTTTATAATCATAAAACTTGTTATCTCTAACCTTTATATCCAACACAAATGGACAAATAGTTGAACACAAAAAAACTAGTTGTTATTATACGAAAAAACACATTATTATTTAAAATATAACTTATATTCAACTTTAAATGATCATAATTTTTTTGATAATCCTTCACATTTCATGAAAAAATGCAAGGTATTTATTGTAGTCACCTTTTATATTTATGATATGACAAATTATTAATATGAAGTTCTCCAATGCACGCATATTGCTACCCCAATAGTTGTACACATGAGAATAGCATGTTTTCACCATGACAATAATATGTATTTAAATAAGCACCTTATGTTATAAATGACACACTTATAATGGATAGTTATGATATTTTATATAAAAAAAAGAAGTATTTATTTCACTTTTTAATGAATGCATTTATGTTTTCTTATATAGCATTCATAGGTTCTCATGTGTTCAAGTATGGATCCATCTTGACCAACATTTGACTATTTTTTATTTATGTGTGGACTAATTATTATATAGTATAAATATGTTGCAAGACTAAACCTTATAACCACAAGTACTATACCAACAATTGGACCCTGCTTAACTGTTGGTCCATCTCCCTTATAGTGATAGTGTGTTTCTCAACCCTTTGCATGTGTAAGGTTTATTTATTTATTTAATTTTATTTGGGGAGTTCTTGAGTGTGCAAATAGATCACCAAATGTGAGGTAGATTGCATCAAGACTTGTGGTTGTGGGTTTGTGTGAAAGATTAGAATGCCTCCATGAAGAAACCATAGTCTAGTGGAAGAAATATTATTGTACTAGAAGAGGGTTCTAGAGCCCTATAGAGATAAGTTCGAGCATTTCAAGAGGAGCTATGTAGAGGATTTGAACCAAGAAGAAGAGATGGAAGTGAAGATGAAGTTGAAGAAGAAGCAAAGTTCAAAGTAGAACATGATGCAGTAGAAGATCTTGGGAAAGTTAGATTGTTAAAGGTCCTCTCCAAGATTGGGAAAAGGCCAAAGATTAAAGTTTATAATACACATACTCCAAAAATATCAATCCAAAAGAATTCATTGATTAGATCAATGAAATGGAAGAGTAATTTGAGTATGAAGAGGTAGAAGATCCTGGGAGGGCCAAATTTGCAAATATCAAATTGAAAGGTCATGCAAACATTTGGCAGAAAGAGGTACAACTAGAAAGAAGACTCATCTACATATGGAACTTTTGCATTACCATCAAGTCTTCTATTTTTCTTTTTTTAATGTTGTGGACACTTGTATGTTCAATGTCCTCCACATTGGAAACAAGTTCCTCTGAAGCCTCCTTGTCCAACTTTTCTCCTTCCTCTTTGTTTACCATTATTTAGTCACAAGGGCGATAGGAGTTATCTCCTCTTTGGTTCTAACTAGTACCAACTCCTTCACTCCTCTTTTTATTTTCATTTCGTCCTCTCTAGTATATTTTGCTAGTCCTTCCACTACGACCTCTTCCTCTTTTCTTGCTTTCAAATATTCTAATCAACTTCTCTTCAACCATTAGGGAACATTGATAAACATCTTCTACAATAGTCATTCTGACCAAACTTAGCCCCCCCTTTTTTTATAGACTACAGGAATCGGGTAGCACAACCCCATATAAACTGCACTGTGCCTGGTAAACATTTTAATGTGACTGGCGGCGCTGGTGTGACACACCCTCCGATACCACGGGGGTGGGGGAGACTAGACCTCATGACCAACCTCCTGCAATAGGAAAGATTTAGCCAACTGAGCTAGGGCCCCAACCCAACTTAGCCCCTTTTGAGTACTTGGCTTCAACCCATTTATATAATGGTCTACCTTCACCTTGTTGGCCTCTGAATGATCTATTTCGATGATGAACTTGAAGAACTCTTCTATGTACTCTTTGAAAAAATTGCTTTCTCGCTTCAAACCTTGCATCTTCTTCAACAACTCTAACTCATAATCAATAGGAATGAACTATTTCTTTAACTTCTCCACCATCCAATCCTATATTGTGAATTTTCCTTTTCCTATTCTGTTTCTTTCTAGTTATACCTCTTAAAACCAAATGTTTGCATGACCTTTCAATTTGGTCTTTGCAAAATTGACCCTCTTAGGATCTTCTACCTCTTCAAACTCAAAGTACTCTTCCTTAGCATTGATTCAATTGATCAATTCTTCTGGATTGATATTTTTGGAGTATATAGAAACTTCAATCTTTGGAATTTTCCCTTCTTGGAGAGGGCCTTCAATAATCTAACTTTCTCAAGTTCTTTTACTACATTTTGTTCTTCTTCAAACTCTACTTCTTCTTCAACTTCATCTTCACTTTCATCTCTTTTTCTTAGTTCAAATCTTCTATACAACTCCTCTTGAAGTTCTTGAAATTATATTTGTAGGGTTCTAAAACCCTCTTTTAGTACAATAATATTTCTTTCACCACCACAGTTTCTTCGTGGAGGTATTTTGATCACTTTTTTCACAAACCCAAAATCACAAGTCCTAATACAAACTACCTCACATTCAATGATCTATTTGCACACTTAAGAACTCCCACTCTGATACCACTTGATAAAGGGGACTCCCCCTCAAAAAAAATCTTACATAAAAAAAATCAAGGACAAAGAAGTATGCAAACTTTATTATTATTTTATCATTTGAAACAACTACAAAACATGCAACACAAACTATCAAGGTCATAAGACCTCTGCTACAATAATATGGGTTGTAATGCCAGTAGGAAAATCAAACATGCAAGTTTGAAAATGGCAACAATGGACACCAGAAACAACAATACCTAACCTTGTGTTGAAAGTGACAAACTCACCAATCCCCTTATCCTAAATGAGCTTCTTTCCATTTATGACAACTTTATATGCTTTTTTTTCAATGTCATCAAATTGTAGCTCCCATTTGTGTGCGATATGAATCTAATTGTCCCTTTCTCCTACCCAAGATTTTTTTCAATTTTAGTAGAACTTTTGGGAGCCATACAATTTCATCTGGGTACCTGATTGAGTCCATTTTTTTTTAAATTGAAGTACTCAGTATTCTCTATGACATCCAAAATCTGTAAATAGATTTTGGCCATGTTTGGGCCCATAAAAGGTCATTTAAGGATTCATATATCAATTTAAAGAATTTATTAGGATGCCAAAAACTCAAATGATAAATATATACCATTCCAAAACTAATCCTAGCTTGAAACTCACCCACAATGCATATTTTACCAATTCAAAGCTTTGGGGGATTTTTTGAGTTCCAATGCATTTATATGCCAACTTACTAAAAATAGAAACCTACAATTTTTAGCCCTTATTCACCAAACCAAAATAAAAATAATTTTTTTTTGGTGATGCAATATTGCTCTTACACCTTGTAAGCTCCTGTGTTAGATCTAAAAATAGTTGTAATATCCCCTTTAGATTAATTCCCAAATCTTTTGCAATGATTTTACTCAAACATCCAAAATATGAAATCGGGTAAAATGAAATTGCAACATTAATTCTAATTTTTATTTATTTTTAATCTTTCAAATGAAATGGAACACTTTGTTGTGGTAAACGTGATTTTTTCATTAATATTTTTCCATCTACAACAACAAACAATACCCACTGTAACGTCTAGAAAATGCAGAAGAAAAGATTAAACAACACACAACAATGCGATCTAAGCTCTAAATGAAATCTAAGCTAAACAACAGAGAACAAAGAAAAGCTAAAACGTAAATAAACTGAACAATCTCACCCAATATCTATGTAATTCCATATATAACCTCGATTTCCCTTCTCCATTTTGCCGTTGTAGTATAATTGCCATCAGATTTCTCTTATGCAAGTATAGCCTATTATAGTGATTTAGAAAAACATTGAAGATTCAAGATAATTGCTCCAGAAGTCGTACGATTTTGAGAGAGATTGGAATGATGAAAGATAGATCAATTTATAGAAAATTGATCATTCGAATGACAGCTTGAAAGATCGAAAAGCACTAAGCAAAACAGGACATCTATTATAGGATAACCTGCTAGTAGATAGCTGAGTGATACAAATTAGAATAGAAATAAAGATTAAATAAATAAATTTAATCTCTAATTTAGGTATTCAAAAATAGAAGAATAGTCTCTTGCATGACAAAATAAAGATGACTAAAAGCAACCTTGTTTGAAATGCACTAATAAGATTTAATTAATTAAATAGGAATATTTAATTCACATGCACGTACACGAATTGAGCTAGAACTGTGATGACCTGAATGATATGACAAATAGATTACCTTGAAACTATCCGTATACCCAATCCAGTATTAAACGGAATCGAATGATAAGAAGGGACACTTGTGATAATTTGGGTACAATTATCTAAAATATAAAGAATGCGCTTAAAATAGAATTTTATGAATTGTGTCATTCATTTGAATTCAAGAAGACTTATTATTTGAAGTTAGTCACCAAATAAATGCGATTTATTTAATTAAGTGATGAAGGATTTAGTACTGAATAATTAAATAAAAATAAAAGATTTATTTAATTATAGTTGAAATATGATAGAGGTAAATTAAATAAGAATTTATTTAATTGAAGAAGAAGGATAAGGTTAATTAGTAACATAATTAAATAAAAAACGTTTATTTAATTAATCAGATAGAATAAAGAAAAGTGTGAATTAATTAAATAATTAAGATTATTTAATTAATAGAAGAATAAATATTAAGGTAAATTAAATAAATAAATAGATTTATTTAATTAATAAAGAAATGAAGAACTTTAGAGAACAATTAAATAATTGGCATTATTTAATCATGACCATGGAAATACGAATTATGAAGAATATTGAAGTCACAGGCTTAAACTGGATTTCGGTGTCTACACACACAAATCTATTGTAATATTTCAATACTTATATTACTAAACAATGTCTAAAACTTCAACCAAACGGTTGCAACGTTCATTCCAAAACCCCTAGAACTTTATTAAAATGTTTGGGACAGAAAATACATACAAAAATATACTATAAATTTGCTACAAATTCTATTTGTAACAACAAGAGAAACCCACACCAAAAGATTTCCTCACAAATGTAATCTACTCCAACAAAAGCTTGATAAAACACCAAAAGACAACTTTCAACACTATGCAACTTCTGGGTGAAATTGCTCCTATAGAACTCTTGGAGCCATTGTCTTTGAGTCCCAAATCCTCTTTGGTTTGCTAGCCTCAAAGGTTATTCCAACATTGGTTTATCAACCCTTTCTAGAAAGCCACAACCTGTAGCAAGAAAATGCAACATAGAATGAAACCCCAAATAAGCAATCATGGAATACATTAAACAAATTCATCCAACCAACAATTTGGGCACCCAAATCCCAATGCCCAGTAAGAGTGGCGTGCAAGAAAATAATATAATCTCCACCGCCAAGTGTTGAAGCAAAAATCTCATGCATCCAAGAGAAACAATAAAATATTGCCAACTTCCTATACCACTAACTCAAGCCAAAAATCAACTTAGTTTTTCTTTATCAAAAATGCCACACCCAACTTGGTTAAATAATTTAATTCATACTTATTTGATATTTGCTCCCAAAATGCATTAATTTAATTATCTTGAACTATTAACTTTTTCCCTGGTTAAATTGCAAATTCCAAACCTACTTTTTTAGGGTAGTGGGCCTGCTAAAAATAGAAAGTTGCTAAATTTAGAAAGGGGAAATGACAAGTCCTCCCTCCCAAATATTGCTTGTTCTCAAAAAATGTAAGTTTGGATGATTAAGAATCTTTGAACCTTCCCATGTTGCATCTTCAATGGGAAAATAATTCCATTTGACAAAGTGCTCAATGATGCATCTATTCCAAAGCTTCCTCTCTCTTGTTTCCAATTTTTTCTCAGGTATTAAAATTAGTTTTACCTCATCATCTAGAGGTGGCATCACAAGAGAAGTCACAACTCGCTGTCCCACAACCTTCTTCAAGCATGAAACATGGAAAACATTTTGTATATTGCAACCCGGTGGCAGCTCCAACTCATATGCAACCTCCCCAACCTTCCTGGTGACTTTGTAAGGCCCAATTTTTTTTTTCTTGAGCTTCTTTTCTCCATTCCTTTTCAAAGAAATTTTCTTATATGGCTGCAACCTCACAAAAACCAAGTATCCCACTTCAAAAAATCTCTATGTCCTCTTCTTATCTGCATATATAACTTTTGTTGATTTTGAGCATGGTTCAAATTATCTTTAAGAGACCTTAAAATATCTTGACTTTGTTGGATGAAGTCACTTTCTGCAAGGATTCTATTATTTGGAAACAAAAAGTCAGAAAAAGAAAGAGCATCATAGCCATAGAGAGCATAGAAAGGAGACATTCCAATATACATATGATGAGATGTATTGTAGTGATACTCCCCTATGTGTAACCATTTCACACAAGCACCTTTTTGATTTTAGACATAGTTCCTCAAATACCCTTCTATCCACTTATTAACAATTTCTATTTTCCCATCCATTTGTGGATGATAGCTTGTGCTAGGAGTAGTTTTTGTACCTGTCAGATGGAATATAACTTTTTTACCTATCAAATGAAATAATTCCTTCCAAAAATAACTAAGAAACATGTTGTCCATATCACTCACAATGTTCCTGGGCAACCCATGTAATCTAAAATTTTCTTTCTCTAAAAAACAAATCTTCTACTTGAGGTGCCTTAAATTTAGAAGTAATAGAAAATAAATGTGCATACTTTTGTCAACCTGTCTACCACCACAAATATACAATCTCTACCTTGATTTTTAGGAAAATCAATGATGAAGTCCAGGGAGATGCTTTCCCACTTGTGCTCATGAATTGGGAGTGGTTGAAGCAACCCCGCTAGGAAAATCTACTCACCTTTGTTTTGTTAACATACCATACATTCTTTGATATGAGTGAGGATATCTTATTTCATTCCCTGCCAAGAAAACCTCTCTCGAGCATTCTTATATGTCTTATAATACCCTTGGTGACTAGCCAAAGGAGTATCATGGAAGACCCTTATTATATTTTCCTTGATCTTAGAGCTTGACACCAAATATACTCTATTCTTGTAAAAGATTAAACAATCAACAATGGTGTACCCATCATCTTCCACTTTCCCATCCAAAATGTTAGTTGAAAATGAGTCCTTAGCATATTTTGGAATTATATTTACTTTCCAATCAAAAGTGATAATAGAAATAGAACATAAGGAAGGCTTCCTAGAAAGTGCATCAATTTTTTCCTTTAATATTTTCAATCTCTTGAAATCACAAGCTTGCAATTTACTCACCCATTTCTATTGGCGATCATTCAAATCATTTTGATTCAAAAATAATTTCAGACTATTATGATTAGTCTTAAACATAAACTTACCACAAACTAGATATTATTTGAACTTTTCTAGAGCATGCATAATTGCCAACATTTCTTTGTCATAAATTAGAATACCCCTTTTCTAAAGCATTTAGTTTTCTACTTTCAAATGCTATGGGATGTCCCTTAAATTGTGTTAGAATAGATCCAATACCTTCCCTAGAGGCATCACATTCAACAATGAATGAAAGAGAGAAATACAAAATTACAAGCACTAGGCAAGAGCTCATTACCTTTTTAAGTGTTTCAAAAGCACCTTGAGCTTCTTTTGACCAAACAAAGGCTCCTTTCTAGTAAAAATAGTCAAGGGGAAAACAAGTTGAGAAAAACCTTTTACAAATATTTTATAGTAGCTACTTAACCTAAAGAATCCTCCCAACTGAGGAAGATTGGTGGGTGGTGTCCAATCTAATATAGCTTGTATCTTATGTGGGTCAACGTGCACTCCTTGTGCGCTTATGATGTGTCCCAAATACAAGATTTCAACCATCCCAAATTCACATTTAGACAAATTAGCATAAAAGGATTGCTACTTCGAAATTCCCAAAACTATATCCAAGTGTTCTAAATGCTCTTTCCAAGTTTTACTATAAATCAATATATCATCAAAGAACACTAAAAAAAATCCTGAGATGCCTATTGAAAAATTTATTCATGTGAGATTGGAAATTTTTTGGTGCATTTGTGAGGCCAAATGGCATGACAAGAAACTCAAATTGACCATAGTGGCAATATAAAGAATTCTTCTCCACATCTTCTTTCCTCTTGCAAATTTGATGGTAACTCGATCTCATCTCAATTTTAGAGAAATAAACCACCCCATGCTCATCAATAAGTTCATCTATCCTTAGTATGGGATACCTATTCTTAATGGTTTTCTTGTTTAGAGATCTATAGTCTATGCAAATTCTCATTGTGCCATCTTTCTTTTTAACCAAGACTACAGAAGAGGCAAATGGACTGGAACTAGGCCTTATGAAACCCAAATCAAGAAGCTCCTGGATGGTTTTTTCTATCTCCTTAAAACTCCTTGGGTGACAGTAGGGGGTAGTAATCACATGTTTGGAACCTTTATCTAACTCAATGACATGTTTCAAACCCTCTATCTAGTGGTAACCCAGGAGGCAAGTCATTGAAAATAAGACTATGCTTATTAAGAATTGACTGAATTTCAAAATGATTTTTATCTTGCTTCTTGGAAGAGTTGGTTGTATGGATCAAGATTGTTGCTGCCCAAGCTACTTGTCCCCTCCTAAAATTCCTCTCCATACTCTCAGTTGAAACCACTCCAGGTTCTCCATTTGATAGGCCACTTAACACAATCTCTTTCCCATTGGATTGAAACTTAAACTCCATGGATTGGTGGTTTGTATAGTATCCTCCAATAGAATCCAGCCACTAAACACCCAACACAACATCAATTTGCCCTATTCCAACCACATAAAATTCATCACATACCTCATAGTCATTCAAGGTTATTTTGAGTTGTCAAACCATTTAGGTGCATGGTATAGTAAAACCATCAACAACAGTAACACTAAAGCCATCAAAGTATTATGTGTTCGATCCTCTCTTGGACACATAAAAATCATATATGAAGTTATGTGTTGCACCACTATCTATGAGAAAATTTTTCCTTT